>WOXC01003874.1:0-504686 GCA_011680675.1 Gymnobelideus leadbeateri
TTGGCTTCCAGATAGATGCTAATGGAGGCCAGGTATAAATCATGTTTGCTTGGCTTCCAGATAGATGCTAACGTTGGCTCTCCCACAAATGTGTGTGTAGATGGTTACAGTTATATATGGATAGAGGGCATAAGTTGAATTTGTTGGGAAGGGAGAATACTCAAGGGATGAAATTATGAGGTGAGAGAGGAAAGTGGCAAGAGGAGATGGGGAGAGACAGGGTAGTGCAAACTATCCCATGCAGAAGAAGCAAGGGGAAGTGGTTGCAAAACAGGGGGAGAATAAGGAAGGCTAAAAAGGCAAAACCACATTCACATTGAATTTGGTTCAGGGAGAAAATGACATACATACTAAATGGGGTATCTCAACCTGCAGCAGGATAGGGGGAAGGGGGATGGGAGGAGGAATGATAGATGGGAGGGCATCCTTGGGGTGAGGGGAGGTTGGAAGTACCCACTATAAAAGAGGGACAGGATCATGTAGGGAATGGACCAGGTGGGGTGGGATGAGTGGGAGGGAATTATAAGCAGCCTTGTACAATATATCTACTATGATAATGTTTTGCATAGCTAGACATGTACAACATATACTGAATTACTTATCTCCCAAGAAGGAATGGGTGACAAGGGAGGAAGGAAATGGATCTGAAATTTGAGGTCGTAACATTAAATGTTTCAAAATATATATAAATACTATTATTAATACTCTTTTGCCTATAATTGGGAGATAAGATGTGCAGGCATTGGGACACAAAGATTCATCTTCCTCTAATGGAAAAGTCGATGGGGGTATGGGAGAAGGTATGGGAGAGAGCAGATTGGAGGAAGCGATATCTTGTGGGACTGCTATTCTGGGAGGTTGGGTAGGGGAATAATGGGGGGAAAATGATTGTAACTCAAAATCTGGCGGAAATGAATGATGTAAAACAGAAGTTAATAAAGCATTTGTTTAAAAAAGAAAAAAGAAAAAAAAAGAAAATGAGCCTCTCTACAGGAAGAAATTGAAAACAAGTGAGAGTAGGTATGACAAAGGGGGCAGTCTCAGAGGAAATGGGATGGAAGAGGAAGGAGTAAAGCCACTTTATGTGAGACATGTGAACGAGGAAAAAGTGCTAGAAATGGCTTGCATATAAAATAATAATAAATCAAATATAACTGTTTCTGGTACATTTGAGCCTAAATCATGGTATGATATTAGTATTAATATCTTTTCTTTGACAGACATATATGGAAATGTCTCTCTTTCTTTTCCTGCATAATGATCTGTCCCTTTTAGAAAAAAAAGATTAAAAAAGAAAAGGGGAGGAAGGGAAGTAGTTAAGTAAAAGTAATACATCAACTGTGACTACAGTGTTACGCAATATCTCATACCTACAGTCTCCTCCTGATGCAAAGAGGGAAAGGAAATACATTTTCTTAATTTTTTTTCTGGAGTTAAACTTGCTCATGAAAATTAGATTGCTTTCAGTTTCATCTTATTGCTCTTCCTGTTAATTTTTCTGCTTATTTTGTGGTAGTCATTGTATATCTTATTTTCCTGATTTTGCTTACTTTATTCTGCATAAGTTCATACATCTTCCCATGTTTTTGCTTCTTTGAATTTTTCATGTTCATCATTTTTTATTGTGTAAGAATTCTGTTATGTTCATGTATATCAGTGGTTCTCCAAGTGTGGTTGGAGGACCTCCTAGAAGTCCCCCAGATCATTTCAGAAGATTCTAAGGTCAAAACTACTTTCATAATAATACTAAGACATTATTTGGCTACTAAAATATTACTCCATTTTCCAACAACATATCTGTGTGAGGCTAGATTTTCTTCATAAATTTTTACCAAAACAGATTGACACAGATTAAATGTACAAACAGATACAATAGTCAGTTGTCTTCTATTTAGCCAGACATTACAGAGATTTGCAAAAGTACATAAAACAATTCTACTCTTCTCACTAATTTTTTTGTTTTGGAAAATAGCTATTTTTCATAAAATATGTTGTGTTAATTTATAATAGGTTTGTTGTTTTTAAGTGAATTAATACGTATCTATAAAATTATTGCTTTTAATTTCTAACTTGGTAAATATCAATAGGTATAATCTACATAAACAAAAGTTCTTTGGGGTCTTCAATAATTTTTAGACATATAAAATGCTCCTGAGACCAAAAAGATTTGAGGGCTGCTAATGTACAATATTTCCTTAGCCCTTCCTCAATGGGCATCTTCTTTGTTTCAAATTCTTTCCTCCCACAAAAAGTGCTAAAGATCTCATTTCTTTAAGAGCAATATTGCCATAGTATATAACTACAAGTGATAGAACATACCATCCTGAAAGTAGATTTTTGGGAGAATTTATGATTTAGTGAGGTTTAGGACAATTTTTAAGCCATGTAATTTCCATTTAAAACAACCTTTCATGGCTCTCTCTTACCTCTAGGATAAAATACAGCTTTCATTTAAAGGAGTTGTTTCAGGCTATATTTCCCCTTCATAGATATAGAAAGTTCTCTCTTTATGTAAGTGGATTTTTCTATAGACATCTACACAAAGCAATTTTTATATGATGTGAATTTGCCCAGGGACATAGGGATGGAAGAGAGGGAGGAAGGAAGGGAGGAAAGGAGGAGGGGAGTTTGGTTCAAATGGAGGGAGAGGAATGGTCCAAGATTCACAGGGCTGGGGATGGAAAAGTGAGAGCAGAAAGAGGAACATGAGGTAAATCGAGCCATGTGGGGGCCTGGCCTGAAATGAGAGAAAGAAGGTGGGGAGGGGGCAGACACTGGGGAGGTCAGATATGGACACAGATAGGAGAGGACAGTACCGGGGACAGACACGGGGTACAGAAGCCCAAACTGAGGGAAGACAGACACCCCACCAGGACAGGTTGGTGGGTAGGTAGAGGCAAAGGTCTTCTTTCTCAAACCTGGAGGTCTCAAGTCAAACCCCTGATCAAACAGTCCCTACTGCAGTGGCAGTCTGTCTGCACATCCTTCTGCCTTCTTGGAGGGTTTTTGTTTTTTGTTTTTTTTTTAGTTTTTCGTTTAGTTTTGTTATTTTATGTAAAGTTGAATTTGTGTAATACAAATTTATATGAAGCAAGAGCTATCTGCAATATGTTCTGGCCAAATTAGAATGCAAGTTCCTTGAGGGAAAGGTCTATTTTTCATTTTGTCTTTTATTGCCATCATCTAGCTTGTTCAAATCCCTTGACTATTTATCTTTTGAGAAATGGGTTAACATATTATAAACTGGTGTCAATTCCTTATGTACTTTTTCACCATAATAAGCAATCTAAAAAGAAATGTTAGCTACTGAAATTTCTAGGACTCTTGACTAATCAATAATTGAAATCATTATGTCAGAGGTGGCAGGATGTGGCAGAATTTGCCAACCTTGCTGTTTTCCACAGTTGTCTAAAAAGCTTTCTCCTTCCAACACATCCTGTCTTTCTGTTAATTGATAAATTTTCTGGGAATACAGTTTGTAGGATGTTTGTTTGGGTGTCTAAGGATCTGTTGGAAAGGGTCTATTGTGTCAAAATAAAATGCATCAATACTCCAAACCGTATTAAGAAGAAATAAAAAAGCTTGCTCTTTCCGACTGAAGTAGGCAAACTGGAGAGATAATGTTAGGTATTCTAAAGAGATATCTTTTTTAAAAAAAAGTTAATGTTTTATTTTCCCCCAATTACATGTAAAAACAATTTAACATCCTTTCTTTTTTTTCAAATTGAGTTCTAAATTCTCTCTCCCTCCCTTCTCCCCCACATTGAGAAGGCAAGCAATTTGACATAGCTGTAGTCGTACAAAACACATTTCCATGTGAGTTGTACTGTGAAAGAAAACATAACTCCTCCCGCAAAAGAAACAAGAAAAATAAAGAAAGTAAAGTCTGCATTCAGACTCCATTAGTTCTTTTTCTGGAGGTGGACATCTCCTTTCATCATAAGTCTCTAAGGAGGTATCTTGACACACATATATGAATATAGTTTAACATTGCCTACCCCAATCCCCAATAGAAGGCCACTACCTGAAGGCCAGGTAGGTTCAATTGTACCCTTAAGGAGGTTTGGGAGAGGGTGGGCTTAAACTCTCTTCAAATGGCTCCAGGTCCCACTGACGGCATTCCCCTAAATGTAGGAGATCATCCCCTGAAACCCAGTTCCATTTAGTCATTGACAGTCACATTAGTTTTTACAAATATATATTTACTTCAAAAGGTATAATCAATCACAAATATACAAAAATTGCTCCCCAAGAATGCGGGAGGCAAGATCCTTCTCCCACCTTAGTCCCTAGGGAGGGGAAGGGGAAGGCTAATTAATCAACCCAATTCTCAGTGCTCTTAGTTATCATCATTATCATAGAATATTATCATGGAATGTTAAAGCTGAAAAAGACCCTAGAGATCACCTTGTCTAATTCATAACATTACAAATGAGGAAATTCGGGTGTGGAGAAGTTAATTTGTTATTATATTTTTAAAAGACATACTTATTCAGCACAGGAGGAGAGGAAAGCCTTCTTCATTCTCCTCTTGATCTTCCCCTTTCTGAGGGTAGCTAGAATCCATGCTAGCTGGTAGGAAGCCAGCATTTCAGGAATCCACAAGCTTGAAAAACAGCTTTCTCATAGTAGCCTAGGAACAAAGAAAGCTGCTGTCTGCTCCTGGCAAGCTTCACAAAATCCTATCCTAGATTCAGTGAATTCACATGTTCCTTGGATCCTCACAGTAGTTAACTGATTTTTCTTGTCTGATCCTCCTTCCCCCCTTTAGGCAGTTAATTGTGTATTCTTTTCTGGATTCTTAAAGATTGTTTTCTGGGTAAAAGACATTGACTCAGACCTCAGGGTGCCCATCTTGGTCCACCAGCTAGAGCTGCAGGCAGCTAGGACCCTAGGAGAGAAGCAAAAGGAAGAATCATCTGGCATAGACCTAGCTACAAAGCTGGCACATAGAATAAGCCATCATCTTTAAACAGAATATTTTATTACACAGCATATGTTTCTTAGTGTACAAATAGTGTCCATTTTAAATCCTGTGCATTTAACACACTATTTTTTTTTCTTTTCCTACACAGGTTCTCTTTTTTTGTTTGTTTTATTTATTTTTAATTTCTGGAATAAAACAAGCATTTCCATAACATAGTATAATAAAAAAGATGATTGCACATTAAACTGCAGATCTATTATGTACAATTTGCTATTCTTTTTAAATACATAATAAAATTGTTATGTAAATTTCTTTTTTTCCCCTCCCCTCCCACCACCCTAGAGATGGCTACCATTAGACACAAATGTGTGCATGTGTGTGTGTGTATATACACACATACTATATATGTATGTATATATGTAAACTAATTCTATACATCTATTTATCAGTTCTTTCTCTGGATACAGATAATGGCTTTCTTCATATGTCTTTTGTAGTTAGTTTGGGTATTTATAATACTCAAAATGACTTATTTGTTCAAAGTTGTTCTTAAAACAATATTGCTCTTACTGTATATAATGTTCTCTTGGTCTGTTCATTTCACTCTTCATTGTTTCATTTAAGTCTATCCATGTTTTTCTAATGTCATTGAGCTCATCATTTCTTATAGCACAGTAGTATTCCAATATAATCATATACTGTAACTTGATCAACCATTCCCCAATTGATGAACATGCTCTATTTTTTTTCAGCAAATACTTCTCAATCATTCCCAATATCATCCCTATTTTAAAGACAGTTCCCCCCCTTTTTTAGTAGGAAGATGATGCAGTATTTTCACCATTCCGTTTTAGTGATGTGGCTCACTACCCGAGTTTTAATTCAGAAAACATCACTATACAGCAATAAATTATAGCATAAATATCCTTTTTAAAAGTTTTATTTTATTTTTTGTAAAAAATTAATCTAATCCTTCCACTATCACCCCCTTTCCTTCATTGAACAAATTAAAAATAATTTGTAAAACCTCAAATAAATACATAGTTGCATAGTCTAGAAAAACAAATTCCTATATTGGCAATGTCAAAAAATATATGTCTCTTTTTACATTTTAAATTTATCACCTCTCTGTCAGAATGTTTTTGAAGTGTTATCTTCATTCTTTTGGATATGTGTTTGATCTTTGCATTGAGCAGAGTTCTGAAGTCTTTCACAGTTGTTTTTCTCTATAATGATGTCGCAATATAAATTGTTCTGCCGGTTCTGCTCACTTCATTTTGCATCAGTTCACAGAGGTCTTCCTGTCAATTTGTCATTTCTCATGGCAATAATCTTCTTCCATTGTATTCGGATACCATACTGTACCATTAAAAAGAGCTTTTATATATATAGTTTTCCTCTTTCTGCTGCTGATGTGTTTGGGTGTATTTTGTATCCTGCTACTTTGCTGAACTTGTTCATTGTTTTATTTAGTTTTTTAGTTGACTTCTCTAGGTAAACTATCTTGTCATCTTCAAAAGGTGATAGCTTTATTTCCTCATTATTTTGATTCTTCTTCTTCTTCTTATTCCCTCAATTCTTTTTCTTATCTTACTAGTATAGTTAGCATTTCTAGTACAATGTTGAATATAAATGGTGGTAATGGACATCCTTGCTTCACCTTGATCTTATTGGAGACTTTTAGCTTACCCTCATTATGGATAATGCTGGATTTTAGTTTTAGATAGAGTCTACCTATCATTTTAAGGAAAGCTCATTTGTTTCTGTACTTTTAAGTGTTTAGAACAGGATAGGTATTATACTTTGTCAAAATTTTTTCTACATCTGTTGAAACAATCATATGATTTTTGTTGTTCTTGCCAGTTATGTTGATGATTTTCCTAATATTGAACTAACCTTGCATTCCTGATATAAATTCAACCTGATCATAGTGTATTATCTTTGTGATATAATGCTCTACTCCCTCTGTTAAAAGTTTTATTTTAAATTCTTGTATCAATAATTGTTAGGAAAATGGTTCTATAGGTTTTTTTTCTCTATTTTTACTTTCTCTGATTTAAGAATGAAAATAGTTTTTGTGTCACAGAAGGAATTTGGCAAAATCTCTTTTTTTCTTTTTTCTTTTTTTTTTTCTAAACTGTTTATATGGTATTAGAATGAATTGTTATTTAAGTGTCTGGCAGAATTCACTTGTAAATCCGTAGGGCTTCAGAGGTGTTTTTTGTTTTGTTTTTGCTTGTTTTTTTTTGTTTTTTTTTTTTTTAGGGAATTCACTTGTGGCTTGTAATATTTCCCCCTCTGGATAGAGTTATTTAAGTATTTTGCTTCCTGTTCTGTTAATCTGAACAGTTTATATTTTTGAAAATATTCATCCATTTCATTTAGATTGTGAGTTTTATTGATGTATATCTGGGTCATATAACTTCTAATAATTTCTTTATTTCTGTTTTATTTTTATTTATTACTTGTGAATACATATTTTTCATGTTTAATACTCGTAATCTGGTTTTATTCTTTATTTAAAAAAGCTTGTGGCTTAGCAGTTTTATTGTTTTTTAAAAATTTCATAGTTTTATCTATTATTATTAGTTCAATTTTTAACTTTCAACTTTTTTAATCTGTTCTTTGAGTCTGAGGATTTTTATTTGGGAATTTAAATTTTATTTGTTTCCTAGGGTTCTTTTAGTTGCATGCCCAATTAATTGATTTGCTCTTTCTCTTTTTCCATTGATGAAACATTTAGAAAGGTAAAATTTCCCCTAAGTATTGCTTTGACTACAACCTACAAATTTTGGTATGTTGTCTCATTGTTGTCATCATCTTTAATGAAATTATTGGGGGCGGCTAGGTGGAGCAGTGAATAGAGCACTGGCCCTCGAATCAGGAGGACCTGAGTTCAAATCAGACTTCAGACACTTAACACTTACTAGCCATGTGACCTTGGGCAAGTCACTTAACCCCAATTGCCCAGTGTTCTCCCCTCCAAAAAAAAAAAAAGAAATTATTGACTCTTTCTATAATTTGTTTTTAACCCACCCTTTCTTTAGGATTGTTAGCTTTCAATTAATTTTTAATATTTGCCTCAAAAGCACTATAATTTATTTTTTATTGCATTATGGTCAGTAAAAATGCACTTAATAAGTTTTCTGCATTTGAGGTTTTCTTGTCTAATATGTGATCAATTTTTGTGAAGGGGTCATGCACAGCTAGGATAGATAGATAAATAGATACACACATGTATGTATATATATGTATATGTGTGTATACACACATATGTATAGACATATATACTATTCCTATTCACTAATTCTCCAGAAGTCTGTCATATTTAACTTTTCTAACATTCTATTCATCTCCTTAATGTCTTTCTTGCTTATTTTATGATTAGATTTATCTAGATCCAAGAAAAGTAAATTGAAGTTCCACACTCTTATAGTTTTACTGTCTATTTTCTCCTATAATTCATGTAGCTTTTCCTTTAAATATTTAGATGCTATGCATATATATGTATATTTAGTCTATATATTAATTCATAACCTGTGGTGCCTTTTAAGAAAAAGAGATACAGTTTCCCTGTATCTCTTTTTATTAATTCTATTTTCCTTTTGCTTTGTCTGAGATCTTGCCTTTTTTAGTTCTGTTGAAGCTTAATAGAATCTGCTTCAGCTTGTATTTTAACACTGTGAATCTTCTTTTTCATGTGTTTCTTGTAAACAATAATTTGTTGGATTCTGATTTCTAATTGATTCTGTTATCTTCTTCCATTTTATGAATGAATTCATTCCATTCACATTCAGTTATGACTGCTAATGGTGTATTTCCATCTGTCCTATTTCTTGTACTTTCCCCCCCTCTTTTTCCCTTTATCCCTGCTTTAAGATTCTGTTTTGCTTCTAACTACTACCTCCCTTAACCTATCCTCACACTAATTCTTCCCTTCCCATTTCCATTAAACTTTTCCCCTATTTCCCTGTAGGGTAAAAAGTATTTTTTTGTCCAAATATGTGAGTATGTGTATTCTTCCCTGATTTAACAAGTTCATATCATACTGAAGTTCAAGTGACCCTTACTCTCCTCACACTGCTCCCTCTTTATACAATCTCCTTCTTATTCATCTTATTTATTTTAGATAATTTCTTTTTTTTTTCCTTTTTTCTTTTCCTTTCGTCTATTTCCCAATGCATTCCCAATCCCAACTCTTGCATTTTTAGAAAAATTATCCAAATATAATGGAATAATATTTAGGTCCTTTGTCTAATTAGACTCTCTCTAAGATACCTGGTGATGATAAAATTCTGAGGAGGTGGGGCTACATGCATCATCTTCACATATAAGAATGCAGTTTAACCTTGTTAAATCACTTATGGTTAATTGCTCATATTTACCTTTTTACACTCCTCTTGACTCATGTTGGTATGTCAAATTTTCTACTCAGCTCAGATTTTTTTTTCATCATGAATGCTCAGAAATCCTCTATTTCATTAAAGATCCATTTTTCTCCCTATAAGGATTATGCTCGGTTTTGCTAGTTAGGTTGTGCTTGACTGTATGCTTAGATCCTTTGTTTTCTGGAATATCATGTTCCAGTCTCTCTGTTCCTTTGTAGTGTGGCTGCTAAATATTGTTTAATCCAGATTGGGGCCCTTTACTACTCAAATTCTTTCTCCCTGGCTGTTTGTTTTATTTTTTTCTCTTGACTTGGCAGCTCTGACTTCGGGCTATATTATTCCTGGAAGTTTTCATTTTAGGCTTTTTTTCTGGAGGTAACTGGTGGATTCTTTCCATTTCTACTATGTACTCCGGTTTTAATATATCTGGACAGTTTTGACTTTTTTATGATTTCTTAAAATGTGATGTCTAGACTTTTGTTGTTGCTGATGTTCTTCATCGCCTTCAGTTCAGGTAGTTGAGTGATACGTAAATTATCTCCTATTGATCTATTTTCCAGGTCAGCTGTTTTTCCTATGAAATATTTTACACTTTTTTTCTATTTTTTTCAGAATTATGACTTTGTTTTTATTATTTCTTGATATCTCATGCTATCATTAGCTTCCATTTGGCCAATTCTAATTTTCATGGAGTCAATTTCTTCAGTAAGATTTTATATCTCTTTTCCCAAACTTTTTTCCCCAAGCTTTTTTTCATAACTTTCTTCTCTAGCTTTTGTTTTTCCTATGTTTTCCATCTACTGCTCTAATTTTTAAAAATACTTTTTCAATTACATGTAAAAACAATTTTTAACTTTCATTTAAAAAATTTTTGAGTTCCAAATTCTCTTCTTCCCTACTACCTCTCCCCCACCCTAAGACAGCAAGCAATTTGATATAGGATACACATGTGCAGTAATGCAAAACATATTTCCACATTAGTCATGTTGTGAGAGAAGACAGAGAACAAAAACACACCACACAAAAGAGTATGCTTCAATCTGCATTTAGACTCCATCAGTTCTTTCTCTGGAGCTGGGTAGAATTTTTAATCATAAATCCTTTAGAATTGTCTTGGATCTTTGTATTGCTGAGAATAGCTAAGTCATTCACAGGTTATTAACATACAATATTGTTGTTACTGTGTACAATGTCCTCCTGGTTATGCTCTCATCACTTTGCATCAGTTCATGTAAGTCTTCCCAGGTTTTTCAAAAAGCATTCTGCTCATCATTTTTTTTTTATAAGCAATTGGGGTTAAGTAACTTGCTCAAGGTTACACGGCTAGTCATTTGATTTATGCGTGGGGGCTCATTTTCTGAGGCCGGATCTGATCTCGGGTCATCCAAACTCCGAGGCCGACGCTCTTACTCACTGCGCCACCTAGCCGCCCCTTTAGGGCAATTGGGGTTAAGTAACTTGCCCAAGGTTACACGGCTAGGTTTTTGTTTGTGCGGATTAGGGGAGGCCGGCTCCGAACTCAGGTCCTTCTGATTCCAGGGCCGGCGCTCTATTCACTGCTCATCATTTTTTTAATAAATAGTATTCCATCACCATCATATAACACAACTTGTTCAGTCATTTCATAATTGATGGGCATCCCCTCAATTTCCAATGCTTTCCCACCACAAGAAGAGATGCCATAAATATTTTTGTACATATAAGTCCTTTTATAGTCTCTTTGGTATACAGATCTTGTAGTGCTCATTCAAAGGTTATGCCATTTTATAGCTCTTTGGACATAGTTTCAAATTGATCTCCAGAATGGTTGGACCATTCACAATTCTACCAACAGTGAATTAGTGTCCCAATTTTCCCAGTTATCTTCCAACATTTGTCATTTCCCTTTTCTGTCGTATTAGCCAATCTGATAGGTTTAAGTGGGTATCTCAGAGTTGTTTTCATTTGCATTTCTCTAATCAATAGTGAGTTAGAGCATTTTTCCTATGGCTATAGATAACTTTGATTTCTTCATCGGAAAATTGCCTATTCATATTCTTTGACCATTTACCAATTGGGAATGACACATATTCTTATAAATTTGACTACAAATATCTACATATTTGGGAAATGAGACCTTTATATTAGAGAAACGCACTGTAAAAAAATTCCCTGATTTTGTGCTTTTCTTCTAATTTTGGCTGCATTGGTTTTGTTTGTGCAAAATCCTCTCAATTCAATGCAACCAAAATTATTTATTTTACGTCCCATAGTGCTCTCTATTTTTTGCTTGATCATAAATTCTTCCCATATCCATAGAGCTGAACAGGTAAACTATTCCATGTTTTCCTAAAATATCATCCTATTTGTTTAAATCATGTACCTATTTTGACATTATCTTGGTGTATGACATGAGCTATTGGTCTATACCTGGTTTCTGCCAAACTGCTTTTCAGCTTTCCCAGTAGTTTTTGTCAGTTGCTGAGTTCAATTTTGTCAAATGCTTGTCCCAGAAGCTGGTATATCACTTCCACATGGAGTACTAGTCATATTTACAGAAGCCAAACAAAGAAAACACTGACAGATCAGGAAATTAAGGATTCAGTTTAAACCATCCACTTTGCCCCATAGAAACAACTACATTTAAAAAGATTTAGTAGGTCTACCTTCCTTCTACCTCAGAAAACCAAAAAAAATGAACTATCTTTCTATATACTTTGCTTTGGAATATGCCTTTTATTCAACTTTTTTTTAAAATTGTTTCTCTTTTTGATGCTATAGCACTAGTTTGTAAAGTAATGAAATCATTGCTATAATTACTGTATGGGTCCAAAAACTTAGATCTATTTATTTTTACAAATCAACTTTGATGCTTAAAATCTTTTAGAAGCCCTTAATGGGAGGTACTTGCTTAAATTCAAGTTCTGGGTTTATTTTTTTGTTGTAAGGAAGTTTGGGGCACCTTCATTTTTTATCTTATTTTATTTTATTTTTTGGAGGGGGGAAGGGCAGGTTGCCCAAGGTCACAGGGCTATGTAAAGCCAAGCATGAGCAGCTTTTCAGAGGACTGCTGCTGTGAACAGCTTCAAGGTTCTGATTACACAGTATAGTAGACTCTCTATTTATTCAGTAGTAAATTAAGGCAAAACATTCACAGAAATCAAAGTACAGCATTCACAATGTTATGACATAACAACTTATCACTAAAATGGCCACATAGTTTTTACCAAAGTGGCCACAGAGTTTTAAACAAAGTACAGTAACTTAGTAACTCAATCATTTAGTAAGTTCTTAATTCAATCATTCTTAAGGAGGTTGCCTCCTTAATGGACACAAAGTGAAAAGGTCAAAGTTCTCCACCCCTAGGTCACATTGTCTTAATCTCTCAGTCAAAAAGTCTTCTTTCTTCTCAATTGGAGATTAGTCTCCAGTCATCCTTAATTCAATCATCCTGAAGAGGTACAGGATATAGTATAAAGTCCTCCTACCCCTAAGCCACAGTAAATCATGGTCTTTTCAGTTTGCATTAAATACCCAATGAGAAATCTTTTCATCTTGACTAGAGGCTGGCTATCAGCTTCCATTGTTCTTCTTCTGTGGTCCCAGCTCCTGTCTGAATCTATCCAAATGCTACTTGGATTAAAGGGCAGGCAGCTCTCAGTTCCTTGTCCAGCTCCTTGTGTAGTTCCTGTTCCATATTGAAGTTCACAGTGTCTAGTCCACTTCAAGTCCTTAACAATTTCTGTTCCTGGGAAGACAAAGCTTAACAAAGCCACAATAACATTCATACCGGCACCATCATCAATTCACTATCTGCCTGTGAAATCAACATAGACCCAACAACAAGGTCTGAGGAATCAATACAAATCATCAGTACAGTCCCAGGACTTCTGAAAACACCAGTAAGACCCTCCTTCAGGACTTCTATAAACAGACAACAAGAAAATCCTCTTTCAGGGCTTCTGAACTATCAGTAAGGTCCCAGGGCTTCTGTAACAACGGTAACATCCTCTATCAGTGGGTAAATCTGACAAAGTAACATCAAAACAGACAAAGTGCCGGCATCACAGCTATGCTTCCTCCCAGTTCTCCTTTCTCCTCATTTCTCAGTTCTTCTCAATTCTCTTCTCAGTTCTTCTCTCTTCTCAGTCCTTCTCAGTTCTCAGTTCAGTTTTCAATTCTCAGTTCTCTATTCTGCCACTACAAGTTCTGTTCTCAAATTCTGCTCTCAATTTGTAGCAGGTCTCAGAAGTTCTCAGGATCCTAGCAGTTCTCTCTCTCTCTCAGCAATTCTGGCTCTCTAGCTTGGGCTTTTCCTTATGTATGGTATTAGCTCTTCCCTGTTCTGCCCCTTCCTGTTACATCAGCAACTGCCTCCCACTGTGGGATTCACAAGTTCTGGATCTTAATACTTGATACAATCACTAATTTGAAACAAGGTGCTAAGTACCTGTTTGTTTGCCAATTCAAGGGGCAGGAAAGATCTTCAAATCCCCATTACCATTACAGGCTAGTTAAGTGTTAAATGTCTGAGGCTGGATTTGAACTCAGGTCCTCCTGACTCCGGGCCCTGTGCTCTATTCACTTCTCCACCTAGCCACCCTTATATTATCTCTGATAGAAGAACCTATGTGGTAAACCTTTGAAATAAATTGGCTTTTCAAGAAATCAAGAAAGCCAATGGTCAGTCAATCTGCCAATAAGTATTTATTAAGTGCTTATTATATGCCATACATTGTGCTAAGTTCTGGGACTACAAAGAAAGGCAAAAGATAGTTCCCTAAAAAAATCTCTCAACGGAGTTCATTGTCTAATCAGGGAGATAGAATGAAAACAATTTCATACAAGCAAGATAGAGACAGGATAAATTGGAGATTATCAATACAGGGAAGGCACTAGCATTCAGGGGGATCTGGAAAAAACTTCTTTAAAAATATAAGATTTTAGCTCTCTTCCTTTGAGCCATCCTAGGTAATCACTTCAAAATGGTGAGGTACTTTCTTGATCCAGAAAACCCCACAAAATCATGCAAGTCAAGGGGTTCAAATCTCCGGGTCCACTTCAAGAACACCAGTGAAACAGCCCAAGCTATCAAGGCATGCATATCCGCAAAGCTACCAAGTATTTGGAAGATGTCACATTGAAGAAACAGTGTGTTCCTTTCCATTGATATAATGGTGGAGTTGGCAGGTGTGCCCAGGCTAAGCAACGGGGTTGGACACAGGGTTGGTGGCCCAAAAAGAGTGCTGAATTTTTGCTGCATATGCTTAAAAATGCAGAGAGTAACACAGAACTTAGGGGTTTGGATGTGGCTTCTCTTGTCATTGAGCATATCCAGGTTAACAAGGCTCCCAAAACTCGACAGCATACTTACAGGGCTCATGGTCGAATCAACCCATACATGAGTTCTCCTTGTCATATTGAGATGATACTTACTGAAAAGGAAAAAAAAATTGTTCCTAAACCAGAAGAGGAGGTTTCTCAAAAGAAAAAGATATCCCAGAAGAAACTGAAGAAACAAAAGCTTATGGCACGGGAGTAAATATGACATTAGAGTGCAAATAAAAGTGAAATGAAAACAAAACAAAAAAATATAAGATTTTAGTTGGGACTTGAAGGAATCCCAAGAAGCCAGGAGTTTGAACTGAGGAGAGGGAGTGTTCCAGGCATGGGGGACAGGCAGAGAAAATGCCTGAATTCTGGAGATGGAGAGCCTTGTGTAAGAAATAGCAAGGAGGCACATGTCACTGGATCATAGAGTGTGTAGGAGGAAGTGTATGTGGGGTTCAGGGAGAATTAGCACCTCTGAGGTAAGGGCTTGCTGAGCCCTTTTCAGGTCTGGTCATCCACATTTAATGTCTACCTGTCACTCAACTCTCAGCTATGGCTCCAAGAAGTCTTAGTTTACGTGACCATACCCCCATAAAACTGTCTCAGCAGATTGCTTTTTTTTTTTTTTTGGAGGGCAATTGGGGTTAAGTAACTTGCCCAAGGTCACATGGCTAGGTTTTTTTTTATTTGTGTGTGCGTTAAGTGTTTGAGGCCGGATCCGAACTCAGGTCCTTCTGACTCCAGGGCCGATGCTCTACTCACTGCGCCACCTAGCCGCCCCTCAGCAGATTTCTTAAACCAAGTTGTGGATAACTGGTGGGATTCAAACCCTAGGAAGATATCTACCCCAAACATGTTTAGACTTCCCTCAGAATGGATGGATGGGAACAATTTGTGGCTGAAGTGGTGAGTAGGCACTGTAGAGAGCTTAGAGCTTTGTCAGGCATTGAAGATGCCAAGGTCATCTACTGCATCCCACACCATCACCAGCCATCCTGACTTTTGTCTTGCCACTGGACTTTGATGCCTCTGGAGACAGAATGAGGCTGACAACTTTGTGCAACCCAGTCTCACTTATATCCAATCAACTCAAAAATCAAGACATTACCTTGTTATGAGATTGGTCCTCTTTGAAAACAAAGGTTGAACTACTGTTCATGAGGGAGGGAGTAAGGTATAAGAAAACTGGAAAGATGTGGGAGAAGGGCAGGTCTTTGAGGGGCCTTGAAGTAGAAACAGAGGATTTTATATTCTATCCTGGAGGTCTTAGGAAGCTCCTGGAATTATTGAGTGAAGTATATGTGTGTGACATGGTCAGATCTGTACTTTAGGAAGATCACTTTGGAAGTTGAGTTGAGGATGGATTAGAGTAGTGTAAAATTGAAAATTGATTTTAATTGTATTTTTAAGACTTAATCAAGCTGGCATGAGTTTAATATTCTACCATGCAGTCTGAGTCCAAATTCCTAACTTTGTAATGCCACCATTCACCCACATTCCAGAGAAACTTGCCAAATGTCTAAAGGTTTGTTTTCTAATTACTTCCACTCAGGACTCAATTTTCTATTGTGAATTAAATCTCCACCCTTGTACAAGCATACCTCAGATATATTGCTGGTTTAGTTCCAGACCACCAAAATAAAGCAAATATCGCAATAGAATGAATCACATGAAATTTTTTATTTCCCAGTACTTAAAAGACTTATGCTTACACTATGTTGTAGTCTATTAAGTGTGCAATAGTATTATGTTGGGGAAAATGTACATACCTTAATTTAAAAATACTTTATTGCTAAAAAATGCTAACCATCATTTGAGCCTTCAGTGAATTATAATCTTTTTGCTGGTGGAGGATCTTACATCAAATATTGATGGCTGCTGACTGATAATGGTGGTGGTTGATGAAGGTTGAGGTGGCTGTGGCAATTTCTTAAAATAAGACAATGAAGTTTACTACATAGATTGACTCTTCCTCCCATTCAAATATTTACAAGCTATTATAAAGTTATTAATTGGCCTAATTTCAATATTGTTGTGTCTCAGGGAATACAGAGTCCCAAGGAGAAGAAGAAAGACGGGGAATGTGTCTGGTGTAGTCAGAACATATACAACCTTTATAAAGGTTGTTCACCATCTTATATGGGCATGGCGTGTAGTACCCCAAGGACAATTATAATAGCAACATCGAAGATCACTGATCACAAATCACCATAACAGATATAGTAAATAGTGAAAAGGTTGGAAATATTGTGAGAATTACCAAAAAGTGACACAGAAAAAAATAAATGAGTACATGCTATTGGAAAAAATGGCACTAATAAGCTTCCTTGAAGCAGGTTTGCCACAAACCAACAAAAAAACCCAAAATATCTGTGAAGAACAATAAAGCAAAGCAATAAAAGGAAGTATGTCTGTACTGTCCACCTTTGTAACTTTACCTACATGCACTTATTCAGAATTCAGTTTTCTGTGTAACCTCACCCACCAGACACTTGACTCAAATTCAAGTTGATTCCATCAAAGCCATCCAAACCACCCAAGTCCACAAACTCATTCTATCACCTGAGAATTAATCCTGTCTTCCAACAGAGAAAGTAATAGGGAAGATGTCCACCAATCGGGATTGTCATGATATAATGTCAGGCCAATCAGAAGAAGACACACTTAACATGCTGGAGATTTTGCTTTGTCCTTTTGCTAATTGTTATAAAAGATCCTGTCAGTCCTCATTCAGGATCTTTGGTCATTGAGAGAGGCCATTGACCCAATTTATTGGTTACTGCTAGCCTAACTAATAAATTGATAATGCTTGGAAACTTGTCTCAGTCTACCTTAATTTCAATTGTAACAGTGAGGCCAGACTTGAGGCAGAGAACAGCCAGCAGCCTATAGGCTTCTAGTAACTATTCTATTTTAGTTAACAGGGGAAATGTCCAGAGGAAAGAGTAACATTGATAAAAGAACACATTTGACCACCCATATGTCACAAGTGTTTATTGTCTCTTGACCATTCAAAAAAGAAAAATGTATCCATCTTCAGTTTAGAACTAGTTATCTAGTACTATTCCAAATGCTTTCTCCAAGACACTTAGAAGATGCCTCATAACAAGTGTCTTAAAATCCATTTGTGTATCTCTATGCCATTGTACATACTGAATCTGATTTAGCAGCATCTATCTCAAGACTACAGGTTCTAGAAAGTCAATGAACCATGAATATTTAAAGACATATGTACACGTCTAAATATTTATATATGTGCATATAAAATGTGTGTATATGTATGTATGCATGTATAGACACATTTATATGTACATATAACAATATGCATATATATACACATTTACATATTATATATAATATATAAATAGATATATAGGTATAGTGTATCTACATATAGAAAGCATTTGAAATAATCACACACATATTTCAAATGCCTTCTGGCTCCTTTTTGTTGAGGGTTGTCATTGTGAAGACCAAAAAATACCTAATTAGCACTCTCCTTTGAAAGTGTTGTGGATTCCCTAATTTGTATTAAGGAGGAATAGAAGGTGCCATTTGTTAAATTTAGATGTTGAATTTTTGAAGGAACTTACATGTCAACAAATAAATGATAAATGACTTGCATTCTATGGTGCCTATTTTTCTATTGACAGCTAGCTCTTCATTAAATCTGTGACCTTGACTCTCTGAAAGTCAGTGATTATTTTAAAATATCTACTAGGTGCCAGGCACTATGCTAAGCACTGTGGATACAAATATGAAAAAGACAGTCACAGCCCTCAAGGAGCTTACAGTCTAATGGGGGAATACAACACACAAAAGAAAGTTGAAAAGGGATATTGGCAGGGGGGAAAGTACCTGGCATGGACACATGATGGAGTCCAGTACAAGGAGTGCAGCTGGGAGGAAATGAAGAGATAACTGATTTGGGATCCTCTCAAAACGGAAGCTCTGGGAGGAATCCTTTGCTCTGCCCTCCAATCAGAGGAACAGAGGGTATTGATGATAATGAAGGTACCAAAGCTGATGCAATTTCACAAACTGATGACAGTGATGTTTCCTGGAGGCATGATATCCCCTTATACTATATCTTTACTCCCTCTCTGAAAGGTTAGTTGCTTGACAACATGGAACTTGGGAGAGTTAAGCTATTTAAAATCATGTATATGTAACAGCGACTACTCTGGTCCTAGATGCATGGAGGAGAGGTATGTTACATCTCAACACTCCCCCAAAGTCCCCTGGTATCCTTAAGAGTGATTGTAGTAAATAGTCTCTGCCATTGGCTGTAGCCAGCCATTGATTATGGTCTTCCAATTTTAGGGGGCCCCTGTACCCCAATTCAATTTTACCACTCAAGTCAGATTAAATTTTTTTTTTTTGCTCTTTGGAGAGGGGAAGGCAGGGCAATTGGGGTTAAGTGACTTGCCCAAGGTCACACAGCTAGTAAGTGTGTCAAGTTTCTGAGGCAAGATTTCAATTCAGTTCCTTCTGATTCCAGGGCCAGTGCTCTATTCACTGCAACACCTAGCCACCCCAGTCAGATTAATTTTTACAAATGTATATTTACTTCAAAGGTATAATAAGAACAAATATACCAATATTCCTCCCACCTGGGGGGTGGGGCACAATTCCCCTTTGCTCAACCTAGCTTAGTTTATGGTACTCAACCTGTATTTGAATAGGATCTTAACTTCCTTTATATTACTGGAGAGAAAGAGAGAGAGATAAAGAGAGAGACAGAGACAGAAAGACATAAAGAGAGACTGTCCTCATCTGGAAGTTTTGAGAAAAGCTACTCCCACCCATGTGGTGGGTAAATGCAGGATGCCTTCTCCCAGAAGCAGGTCCTTGCCATCTCTCACATAGGTAATTCCATCTTAGGTGATTTAGATATATGCCTTGTTACATATATCTTTCCCTTGTAGTATACACATGAGAATTACCAAATCACATTCTGGGCCATTTCCAGTTACCTTGATCCCTATTTGGTCACTGGACCCAGATGGCTCTGGAGGAGAAAGTGAAGGAGTTGGTGGCCTTCACAGCCCTCCTTCCCTTAAATCCAATTCATTTGCATGTTATGGCATCACCTTCCTGATGTCATAGTCCTCTTCAAGAATAAAAGAGAAATAGAAACCAAATCATATTAAAAAGGTGGAGATTTTTCCTTTATTAAAAATATATAGGTATAGATTTTATAGTTAAAGACATAAATAGTATCTTTCCTTCCCAAATTAAAAAAGAAATACCACAACTTTCTGGGTTAGGGACTTTCTTGTTTTTGTTGTTCTAAAGTTAAGAAGAAATGCTCACTGTTACATCAGATCGAATTTTGATCACTGAAACCAACATTTAGGATGTAAGGGAAAAGGAAAGGGTGACAATGCTAGAAATGCAAAATTACTTTTCAGAAAAAACTTTTGTTAAAGTTTTTTGAATAAATTCATTCCTGGAATAACAAGCCACCACCTACAACTAAAAAGACCTAGTATCCATGTCTAGGGAAATAACAGTCTTTCTGTGCTTTGCCCTGGTAAGACCATATCTACTAGAGTATTATGTTTAGTCGTGAAAGTCACATTTTAGGAAAGACTGGGCTGTGCCTAGAGGACAGTGTACAGAATAGTGAGAGGCCTCAAGATCACACTGAATTGCAGATTTGTTTGGAAGGAAGTAGAACCCTAATATTTATTCTGGAGAAGAGAGGACCTGGGAGTTGGGGCAGAGGGAAAGCAATCTTCCAGTATTTGAAAGGCTGTCATATGAAGAAGGAATTAGACTTTCTTGCTTGGTCACAAAGGGCAGAACTATGAACAATGGGCAGGAATTGCCATAGAGGTAAATTTAGGTTTGATGTTGGAATAATTTCTTCACAATTAGAACTGTCCCCAAAGTGTCCTGAGATGCCTTTGGAAGAAACAGATTCACGTAGAGACTCCATGGCTCGTTGTTAAGTATGCCCCGAGACAGGTTAGATCAGATGACCAGTGGGGTTCCTTTCCTCCCTGAGATTCTGTGCTCTTCCCACGATCTCATCATGCTCATCTCTGGAAACAGGGGGAACTGATACTAGAGCTGAGGAGTAGGTGTTAAGATGGAGCCAGAGATAGAGGTTTCAGAAATACAAGAACGCCAAACCTTAGAAACGTTGAGATCCCATCCTGGCAGCTTATTCTTGAGTTGGCACAATCATTCAGCAGGATGTTCTGGGCCTCAGCTTCCTCCCCTGTCCAGTGATCCCTGAGACCTCCAATTCTAACATTCTGTGGTTTTATTATCAAAGCTCCAGCTTTTGAAACAAAGCTAGGCAGGGAGGAGAAGGGAGTGGAGTCAGTAATTTCATAGGTTTACCTGGGTGTGTCACCCATATACCCAATATCTACAGCAGAGAGAAAGGGGAGAAATGGATCAAATCAGGTTCCTACCACATTCTTTCCTGCTGAATCAGTTTGTACTCTGTGAAAGAAGCACATTTTCTCCTTTTCTCCCATGAGTCTTAAATAAAGCAGGCAATACATGATTGTTGTCTTTGTGAATTATTTTGACCTCCCCCCATTACCTGAGAAAGGCCTAAAACCTGGATTGGCTAATCAGAGGAAAGACATTTTGGCCCACTCTGAGCTTAACCCACCATAATGCTTTGCATGCTCTGGCATAACAGACATGATTTACTTAGCCGTCTGAGTAAACCCAAAATGCCCCTTCTTGTGTCAGCAACTACAAGGACAGATAAAGCTGACCAGAAACATTCTTCTGTTTATGATAGCCAAGGACACTATCTTGAATAGTGGGACTTTTCTTACATTTTCTTATATTATTTCATATTCATGAAAAAAAATGCCACAGACATGCTCATTCTATAATTTCAACTAACACCCTGACATTGTCTTATCTTATTGTATTTACAAACCATCTTATTAAGAAATTCCTTTCTCATATTACAGTTAGCATATGTGGAGACTATAATTTTGATTGACACGGGCATCCTGAGCTGGGATTGCTCTAAGTATATAAAGTGTCTCCTTCCCCTTATTTACTCTGAGTTCAAAATTATTTTCTGACTCAATCATGCATGATTCTCTGACTTAATGAGAACAAGCACATTATAGCACATACACAGCCTGATTCTGTTTGTTCCTTGTTCAAACCTTTGGTAAGGTGAACCCCATTCTGTTTGTTCTTTGGACAAACTATCTTTTAAGGGGGAAAATGATTCTGTTTGTTTCTTTGGACCAAACCTTTAGTAAATTGTTGACACCTTTAAGGGCATGAAATTTCCCTTCAAGGTTTGCTTTCACTTTCATTGCTGGTGCCAAGCAGCATGAGTTTCATAAGTCTGTGAAATCCTGCCCTCAAACCACTCCCCACCCTCTAACACTTTGCAAGAAAACAAGGGGGAGAAAAGAAAAAAAAACTTTATTGTTCCAAGGGGGCTTGAAACCTACTGAACGTATAGAGGGGCCTGTGAGCACAGAGCCAGGGAGCAGTTTCTCATTCTAGTCATGTCCTCAAAGCCTTACAGAGACTGGGAAGATAGAAACTGGCTTAGAAGAAGGAAGGTGTGTCCCATTATTTTCTCTTCCTAATAAAGTCATTTTTCCTAATGACTCATTTTATGAGGAGGGAAGAAAAGTTTGTTATAATAGGGATATTTGTCCTTTTTGGGCAGGAAATGAGAATTCAGCAGTTCAACTTTCCCCTCCCCCCTCCTCAGGTTCACATTATGACTTTGAATCCTTATAATGGTCATTTCTCACCTGTGTACTATGATTAGACTTTAATAATCTAGGCCACAAGGGTGGGGAACTACATGTAGTCTTCTAAGTTTAAATTTAGTAACTGTGTGACCCTGGCCACATGTGGCCTTCTAAGTCCTCGGGTGTGACCTTTTGATGGAGTGCAAGTTTTATAGAACAAATCCTTTTATTAAGGGGATTTGTTCTGTGAAGTCTGAATTTGGTCAAAGGTCTGCACTTGAGGACGTAGCAGGCCACATTGGCCTTGAGGCCGCAGGTGCTTCACCCCTAATATTCTAGGGCTTTCTTCACTGTTGTGCCCTCCCCAAAGCACTTTCATCAGGGTAAAGAAGGCAATTCGATTAAACCCTTCAACTAAGCATCAAAAAATAACAATAGGGGGCAGCTAGGTGGTGTGGTGAATAGAGCACTAGCCCTGGAGTCAGGAGGACCTGAGTTTAAATCAGCCCTCAGACACTTACCACTTACTATCGATGTGACCTTGGGCAAGTCACTTAACCCCAACTGCCCTCCAAAAAACAAACAAAAATAACAATAGCTAGCAATTATATAGAGCTTTAAGATTTGCAAAGTGCTTTACAAGTATTATCTCATTTTTTTCTTACAACAACCCTGGGATGTAGGAACAGTTATTGATATCCACTTTTACAGATAAGAAAACTGAGGTAGAGGTTAAGTGACTTGTCCAGAGTCACAGTTAGTGCCTGAAGCTGGATTTGAACCTAGGTCAGATCCAATACAATGCTTTTATCCACTAGTCTGCTGCTTTTTCACTGCAGCTGAGATTTGTCCTGCCAGGACAGGAAGAGGATGTAAGGCAAATAAGAAACAGCAGCAGTGTGCTGGTGAGAATGGCATTTCTAAACCTTGGGGTAGAAAATGGGGCTGGGGAAGAAGGTGGAGCTTGGGAACAGCCCTTGACAGTGGGATATAATATGAGAAGGTGAATTTGTCCAAAGGATAGTAAGATTCCCTACTCCACAACATGGTTAGATCAGCTTTTCCATAAAAGGCCAGGACTTGGATTAGGGCAAAGTTCAAGCTGTGCCTTCCTTAAATAGCTTCCTGGTAACCTCTGGCTGTATCAGTGTAGCTTGCTGGTCACTAAAGACATAAAACAGCTCAGCCAAGAGGGGTCGGGGCCTTTCTGAGTGGGTAGATGTCTGAAGTCCACGGGACTGACCAGCTGACCACACAGCATTTCCATATATAGATGGGGATGAGGGGGTGGTCACATTTTCCAGTACAAAGTGCTACATTATGCTTGTTGAATATTGTTTCTATGTTAGGGGTAAGTAAAACTATTTTTGTTAACTGTGCAATGGCTTACTGAATCTAAAATAGCAGCATGCTGGCCTGAACCAGGTCTGCCCCTAACAGAAGGCAGAAGGAAAGAAAGAGAAAAGCTTTGCTTTTTCATACAGGTTACATAAGGAAGGCTGCAGTATACAGGTGTAGGAGCACTGGATTTTGAGTAAAAGGTTGTCATTGTTGCTTTTGTTTAGTTACTTCAGTCATGCCTGAATCTCCATGACCCCATCTGGTATTTTCTTGGCAGAGATACTGGAGTGGCTTGCCATTTTCTTCTCCAACTCATTTTACAGATGATGAAACTGATGCAGACAGGGTTAAGTGACTTGCCCAGGGTCACACAGCTAGTAATTAGCTGAGGCCAGATTTGAACTCAGGAAGATAAATCTTTCTGATTTCAGGCCAGGTTCTCTATCCATCGTGCCACGACCTGGACTCTAATCCCAGCTCTGATATTTACTATCCAAGGTCACATGGGTGGGTCACTCCTTAACTTCTCTTGTCTTCACTCTCCTCATCTGTAAAGTGAGAGGCCTGGATCAGACATTTACTTAGGTCCTTTCCAGTTCTGATTTTATTATTCAATGACCAGGAAAATTCAAGGAGAGTTATTATCCTCCCTCTAATGACAGAATAATATACCCAGGGAATCATCCCTGATAGAGCACCTCCTACCTTCACGGCCATGGCCCTTCCCTTCTCTGGAGAGCTTCCAAAGTCCAAAACCCAACCAAAGTCCCAGTTTAAGGGCTCTCTATCTATAAAACTCAACTCTGAGGGCAAAGCTCAAGGAAAGGCCCTTGTATTGTTTGAAATTTGACAGGAGGTTCTGTTACTGGTTGGAGTAGGAAAGTCTAAATAAGGACTAGTGGTAGAAGGAGTGGGGCAAGGACGTGAGAGGAGGAACAGGAACCATTTTCAATCAGAAGAATTCTCTGAGAATGCTAGAAATTATAACTAGTCAGATGCTCCAACTGTTGCTCTCTAAAGGTCCATGTCCATTTATAGATGAATAGGTTTTTCTTCCATTATTTCTCCATAGTGTCACATCCTGGGGTTTTCCTTGGGTACACTGGCCCAAAAGATGCATCACAAGAGAAGTCCACAATGCCATGGTGTAACGGTAATGAAATTTGAAGATCCCTTTGTACTGCCAAGCTAACAGGTACTTAGCACTTAGTGTCAAGCTAATTACATCAAAACTCTGTTAAAGAAACAGAAGGTATGAACCCTTGTTCCTGAAGTAACAGGAAGGGGCTGAATGGGGAGGAGCAATATAGTATATAAGGAAAAGCCCCAGCTGGTTGAGTCAGAACTCCTTGGGACAAGCATTATGGAGGCAGAACAGCTACTGCCAGAGAGAGAGAGAGAGAGAGAGAGAGAGAGAATTTCTCTCAGATAGCATCTGGAGGCTGGGCTGCTACTGCTGGACTGAGAAATGAGAGTTGAGGGCTGACACAGGGCTCAGACTTGTGGTGGCAAAACTTGAACTTATAGAACTTACAGTGGTAGAACTTGAAGCTGTGGTGCCGGAGCTAGCGAAGACATTCTGAGGGGCAGCCAGAGCTGCCAGAGGAAACATGACTTGTGGTTATCAGTACTTTGTCTGTTTGGGGTCTCTGTTGATTTCACAGGCAGAAAGTGAATTGAGATGATAGTGCCGGCCATGTGTGTGAATATTGTTGTCATCCTGCTAAACTTGATGTGTGTAGATATGTTGGCTCTGTTAAGTTTTCTCTTCCCAGGAACAGAAACTGAAGGATTTGAGGCAGACTAGACACCGTGAACTTCCATATGGAACAGGAACTGCACAAGGAGCTGGACAAGGAACTGAGAGCTGTCTGCCTTTGAACTCAGGTGACAATTGGATAGATTCGGCAAGAGCTGGTACCATGGAAGAGGAACCATGGAAGCTGAGAGTCTGCCTCGAGTCAAGATGAAAAGACCTCTCCTTGGATATTTAATGCAAACTGAGAAGATCATGATTTATTGTGGCCTAGGGGTGGAAGACTTGTACTCTGTATCCTGTCCCTTTCCAGGATAATTGAATTAAGGATGATTGGAAACTAATCTCCAATTAAGAAGAAAGAAGACTTTTTTGACTAAGAGATTAAGACAATGTGACCTAGGGGTGGAGAACCTTGACCTTTGTACTTTGTGTCATTAAGGGGGCTTAAGGATGACTGAATTAAGGACTTACTAAATGACTAAGTTACTAAATGAATGGGGAATGAATCACTACATGAATATTATCTTTTGCTTAAAACTATGTGGCTGGGGCGGCTAGGTGGCGCACTGAATAGAGCGCTGGCCCTGGAGTCAGAAGGACCTGAGTTCAGATCCGGCCTCAGACAATGCACACACAAACAAAAACCTGGCCATGTGACCTTGGGCATGTTACTTAACCCCAATTGCCCTCCAAAAAGCAAAAAAAAAAAACTATGTGGCCACTTTAGTGATAAGTTGTGAAGTTAAAACATTATTAATGTACTTTGATTTCTGTGGATGTTTTGCCTTAATTTACTGCTGAATAAATAGAGAGTTCACTATACTATGTAATCAGAACCTTGAAGCTGTTCATAGCAGCAGTCCTCTGGAAAGCTGCTTGTGCTTGACTTTACACATGGAGAGGCCTTTTCACCATCTCTTGCCATAGAATATAGCCCAACTGGTTGGCATGAGTGGGACAATTCTTCATTCTGGTGGAGTCTTCATTGACATTATAGGGTTAGAAACTTTACTCTTCACTCAGGTATTTCTCTGAAAGGAAGACAACAGATTACAGGGATTTGGGGAGAACAGAGGAAGCTCAAAACACAGAATTAAATAAGATGGCTCTCCTGAGGTCCTTGTGCTGAAAGGGATTTTGAAAATTCAAACTCCTTTGCCTGGCACTGAGGGCCCCCAAGATCTAGGGGTACAATTAGTTTAGAACAATAGCCACTAGACCTCCATGATCAGCAATTGGTGGGAAGAAGTTGAACCAATGGGTGTAAGGTAAGAGGTACCCTCCCCACCTATTTAAGGAAAAGCAATCAGGGACTCCAATGGATTTGTTCTGAGCCAATCATGCCCCTAGATCACCCATATTAGGAAGGGTCATGTGGATATAGTTCTAGTATACTATTCCTCTCTCTAAGGGAAACTGAGCAGTCAGATTCATGGCCTGGAATTACAGTCCTCCTTGGAGAACAGAAGATGAGATTATAGAGATATCTATCAATGTCTCCCTTCAAACTACTTATTTATACATTTAGACATCCCACATGGATTTACACATCTTACAAAGGCATGTATACACCTTAGATTAAAAAACCTTGAAGCAGGTAATTCTAAGCCCTCCCATGGCAATTTATTCGGCTACTCTATAATCCATCTTATTGTCTAATTTCAATCTGCCCCAATGTAGTCTACGCCTTATTTTATTCTGCCTTCATTGAAAATGGAGGAGAGAGCCAGTATGTTGTTGTGTTGGGCTGAATCACACCAACCTGCTTCTTCAAGGGTGGAGAAATGTTGGAATCCCTTTAGGTCAGCAGACAGAAGGTCAGAAAGAACAGGAGCCTAAGGAAGAAATGAAGGACAGTAGTTGGGGAATGTAGTTAATTCTTTCATCTATAAAGTAGGGCTGAGAGTTGGATTTAACTCTTACTTCTTAAAAATAGTGAAATGTCATGGGGCAGCTAGATGGCACAGTGAACAGAGCACTGGCCCTGAAGTCAGGAGGACCTGAATTCAAATCCAGCCTCAGACAATTGACACTTACTAGCTGTGTGATGCTGGGCAAGTCACTTAACCCAATTGCCTTGACTTCCCCCCTCCAAATAAATTAAAACAAAAATAAAAGATAGTGATGTATCATGTGAAAAGTACTGGACTTAGGTTCAGGAAAACTTGGATTAAAATTCTGTGTGTGACATTTCTTAGCAATGTGACCATGGGCAAGTAGCTTCAGAAAGTACTTTGATTTCCTCAGGTATCAAATGGGGATAATGATACCTATCCTTCCAATCTAAGATTAAATGAGATCATGTAGGTAGAATCCCTATATAAATACATCTTATTAAAGCTTTCGTGTGACCTTGATAAATCATTTGACTTTCTCAGACCTTCAGTTACCCCCTCTGTAGAATGGAGAGAAGAACATTTGCTCCTTTCCTCCTTCATCATGATGCTGGAAAGTGAATAATATTTTAAAAGTTAATAAAGTTGCTGAAGTCCATGAAGATGAATGCTCCATAAAGCTGTCATTATCAGTAAGTGTTACTGCTTCTAAGAATAGTGATATAACTCTTTGTTGGAAATTTCCCAAAGGCCTCTGACCAGTAAGGGAAAGATCTCCAAATCAAATGATGTGAACAATTAACATCTATCCATTTTACTGTCACCTTTTGCAAATTGATTTAATGTACTCTGTAAGTTCATTTTCTTCAGCCTCTGAACATCTTGAGTAAAACTGAATGGGCCTTATTCATTCTCATTTTACAGCTAGAGAGACAGAGGCACAGAGAAGAAAAGGGGTGCACCCAAATCTTCCCCTTAAATCAGTGGCACTGGGGCGGAGTCAAGATGGCAGAGTAGAAATAGGACTTCTGAAGGGCTCCTGCTTCCGCCTCCTCCAATTCATGTGAAAGGCAACTCTGAACAAATTTGGAGCTCCAGATCCCACAAAATGACACAGAGAAGCTAACCTCCTGCTGAGGAGAGCCTGGCAGGCCAGCAGGAAGCAGCCAGCTCAGCGTACTGGGAGCTGAGCCCAGCCCTATGTGAGCCAGAGATTTTAGCTTCAGGGCAGCTAGAACCAGCTTCAGGCTGGAAGGACTTCAGATCACCAGCGGCTGTGGTGGTTTCCAGAATTATCAACACATAGATGCTAAGGAAAAAGTGAGAGATCAGTGCAGTGTGGACTTTGGGATATGGGAGTTCGGGAGTGAGGTCAGGCCTTTACCCCCTGAAGGGAGAAGTAGCTGAGGCACTGTGGCTGTGCAGTCGCCGCTACTTGGCTGCTTCATAGCTCCTGGTCTGCAGATTGTAGGGGGACCAAGCAACCATTTGGAAGGGTAATCACTCTTGCTTTAACCTGCTTAGATCTGGATTACTGTCTATGGTGGAGGTCCTGGGGTGTGTGACCAGCTTGCCAGAGCATGTGGAGGCTTCAGAGAGGGCAGCCAACTAATAGCTCCTGGCAGCTGAGAAAACCCCAGAAATTTGGGACAAAGCTCTCCTCTCTGGAAGCAGAAGTCTACTGTGGCAAAAAGCTCAAAAGTCAAGTAATTGAGTGGAAACATAAGCAAATGAGAAAAACAAAGCAAGCACAGCAGTCCGACTTTGGATTCCTTTTTTTGGAGACAAAAAGGATCAGGGCATGGAAGAGGAGGAAGACAACAAAGTCAGAACTGCTGCACTAGAAGCTCCAAGAAAAGAATAAGCTGATAAGCTTCTTATAGGCCATAGAGGAGCTTAAGAAGGATTTTGAAAACCAAATAAGAGAAGTGGAGGAAAAATTGGGAAGAGAAATGAGAATGATGCAAGAAAATTATAAAATGAAAGTCAACAACCTGACTGAAGAAAAGAACACCCTAAAAAATAGACTAACTCAAATAGCAAAAGAGGTTCAACAAGCCAATGAGGAGAAGAATGACTTAAAAAGCCGAATTAGCCAGATGGAAAAAGAATCTCAAAAGCTCACTGAAGAGAATCAGTGGAGCAAATGGAAGCTAGTGACTTTATGAGAAATCAAAGATACTATTAAGCAGATCCGAACAAATGAAAAAATAGAAGGCAATGTGAAATATCTCATTGGAAAAACTACTGACCTGGAAAATAGATCCAGAAGAAATAATTTAAAAATTATTGAACTACCTGAAAGCCATGATCAAAAAAGAACCTAGGAATCATCCTTCAAGAAATTCTCAAGGAAAATTGCCCTGATGTTTTAGAACTAGAGGGCAAAATAAAGGTTGAAAGAATCCACCAATCACCTCCTGGAAAAGATCCCAAAAATAAAACTCCTAGGAATATTATAGCCAGGTTCTCAAGTTCCCAGATCAAGGAGAAAATATTACAAGCAGCCAGGAAGAAACAATTTCAATATTGTGGAAACACAATCAAGATAACACAGGATCTGGCAGCTTCTACACTGAGGGATTGAAGGACTTGGAATATGATATTCTGGAGGTCAAAGGAGCTGGGATTAAAACCAAGAATCACCTACCCAGCAAAACTGAGTATCATGTTCCAGGGGGAAATATGGTCATTCAGTGGAACAGGGGACTTTCAAGCATTCTTGATGAAAAAACCAGAGTTGAATAAAAAATCTGACATTCAGATACAAGAAGCAAGAGAAGCATGAGAAGGTAAACAGGGAAAAGAAATCATAAGGAACTTATTAAAGTTGAACTATTTACATTCCTACATGGAAAAACAATTATTGTAACTTATGAAACTTTTCTCAGTATGAGAATAGTTGAAGGGAATAGAAATGTGTGTGTGTGTGTGTGTGTGTGTGTGTGTGTGTGTACATACATGTATATGTCTATATAGGAGTGTATATGGGTGTATGAATATATATGTGAGTGTGTATATATGTCTATAGGTATACATAGACAGAGGGTATAGGACCAATTTAATAGGAAGGGATGATACTTAAAAGGTGAAATTAAGAGGTGAGAGAGAAATATAATGAGAGGAGATGGGGAGAGATAGAGTGGGGTAAATTATCTCATATAGAAGAGTCAAGGGAAAACTGTTACAATGGAGGGGAAGAAGAGGAAGGCAATGGGGCGGCTAGGTGGCACAGTGAGTAAGAGAGCCAGCCCCAGAGTTGAGAGGACCCAGGATCGGTTCTGGCCTCAGATACTCAACACCCACACAAAAATAACTGGCAGTGTAACCTTGGGCAAGTTATTTAATCCCAATTGCTTTAAAAAACAAAACAAAACAAAACAGGAAGGCAAAACGGAATGAGTCAACCTTATTCTCAATGAATTTGGCTTAGTGAGGGAATGACATACACACTAAATAGGGTATCTTACCCTACAGGAGAGTAGGGGGGAAGGGTTTGAGAGGGGGGATAATAGAAGGGAGGGTAGACTGGGGGGAGGAAAGTTAGAAGCACACACTTTTGAAAAGGGACCAGATCAAAGTAGAGAATAGAACAAGTGGGGGTGGGATGGGATGGAGGAAAATATAGTCAGTCTTTCACAATATATCAACTATGGAAATGTTTTGCTTAGCTACACATGTACAACCTATATTGAACTGCTTATCTTCCCAGTAAGGGTGGGTAATGAGGGAGGAAGGGAAAGTATCTGCAATTCAAAGGTTTAAAATCAAATGTTTAAAAAATATATATTCTTCTTGTTATTATTATTTTACATGTAACTGGGAAATAAGATATAGAGGCACTGGGGCATAGAGATCCACTGTGCCCTACTGGAAAGTTGAAGGGGGGATGGGAGAAGATATGGGAGAGAGCAGATTGGGGGAGGAGATATTCAGTGGGATTGCTGTTTTGGGTGGTGGGTAAGGGAAAAATGGGGAGAAAATTTGTAACTCAAAATCATTTGGAAATGAATGATGTAAACTAAAAAATTAAAATAAATTAAAATAAATCTAAAATCAGTAGCATGACTAGGAAGAAAATCAAAGTCTTGTTTCCCAGGGCTATGCTTAGGTGGGAGGTGGCACAATAGATCAAGCACCAGACCTGGGGTCTAGAAGAGTTGGACTCCCCGTGGGTCCTTGGGAGTCAAGAAAGGTGTCATGTGAAGGGGGCATTAGATTTGGTCTATTTGGTACCAGAAAGCAGAAGCAGGAACAATGGATAGAAGCTGTAAAGAGGACAATTTCAGTTTCTTGTCAGGGAAAAATTGCTAACAATTAGAGCCATCCCAAAGTAGAATGGAGGTAATCTTTGGAGGTCTTTAAGCACAGGCTAGATGACCACTTGTTGGATATTCCTTTTGGGCAGTGGTTGGACCAGGTGACCACTGAATTTCCTTCCAACTTTTGAGTTTTATCCTCCTGTGATTCTCAGTCTCCTTTGCTGGATTATTAACCATGCCCCCACCCCTTAACTACAGGTGTCCTCTACAATTCTGTTTCTTGCTATACACACTCTTGGTGATCTCCCTTGATTTCAATTGTCATATCTACACAGATAATTCTTTTTCATGTCTGCCTCTCAGAATCTCTAACTTGTTTCATTTCTAGCATTATCTCCTAATGAAGCCTTTTCTGACCAGCAACCTTCCAAGTTCTTAGTACTCTTTCCCTCCTAAAATTCTTACTTATCCATGTACATGTAATATCCTCCCCATGGGCAGTAAAAAAAAAAAGCAGTCAAGAAACAAGCATTTATTAAGCCCTATTATGTGTTAGGCATTGTCCCAAGTGCTGGGGCTATAAAAAGAAAGGCAAAAGATAATCCCTACCCTCAAGGAGCTACAGTTTAATGGGGGAAAGAACATGCAAACAACTATGTACAAACAAGATATAAACAGGATAAATTGAGGATAGTCTCAGAGGGTTAAGGAGGATTGAGAAAGACTTCTTGCAGAATGTGAGATTTTACTTGAGAACTGAAGGAAAGTGAGAGAATATAGGAGACAGAGATAAGGAAAGAGAAAGTTCTGGTCACAGGGAACAGCCAGTAAAAATGTCCAGAGTCAAAGAAATGTCTAGTATGAGGAAGGGCAAGGAGGTCAGTGTCACTTCATTGTGGAGTATCTGGAGAGGAGTGAGCTATAGGAAGATTGCAAAGGTAGGGAAGATTGGCAAGGGCTTTGAACTCCAAACAAGGATTTTATATTTGATCCTAGAGGATCCTATGGAGCCACTGGAGTTGAAAGTATGGACTGTTTCAGTTTTGCCTTTTTATTCCAGTACCTTCCTTGTAATAGGTGCTAAATAAAGGTCTGTTGAATTGTACCTATACAAAGTATTGTTTCTTTATCTGCAAAATGAAGGAATGGGCTGCATTGACATCTAAGCAATCTTTCAATTCTACTTCTATGACCCTATAATTGATCTTATTTATAGGTGCTGTATTTGTAATACAACAAAATAAGCATTTTAGTTTTACTGAGCACTTATCTCATATTATGTCATTTTATCCTCCCAATAACCTTGAGAACTAGGAGTTATTATAATCTCCATTTTACATATGAGGAAATTGAGACAAACTTGCCCAGAATCATATAGCTACTAAGTGTCTAAGATAGGATTTGAACTCAGATCTTCCTAAGTCCAGAACTTTTACCTTAACTGTCTCTAAAAAAATTGTAACTTTTAAGACCAAAAGGTGGAGAATGGCTTAAAAAGTTAATTTGTTGTTATTAATATTAATGTAATTATATATTAGGGTAATATAAAAAGGTTAACTTTGAAGTATGCAAGGAAATATAGAAAGATTCATATGAAGTGAGATTGGCAGAACCTAAAGTCCATACACACTGACTACACTAAAAAGGGAAGGGAAAGGAAAGAGAGGTAATGGATGTCAGACTGCACTGGAAGGAGATGTGGAGCAAATATATTTTGTTAACAATTTGTTGTTCACAGATCAGGACCTAGAGCTAGAAAAGATCTTAGAGGTCCCCTGGTACAACCCCTTGCATCCTCTCCCCATCATTTTTACCAATGAGAAGTTAAGTGATTTGCCCAAGGTCACACAAATAATAAGCAGCATAGCTAGAATCTGAGCCCATGTCTTCTGACTCTCAAATCCAGAACTCTTTCCATTAGAATTCTTCAACTCCTTCTTTTATGCCTTGTTCAAAAACAGCTAAGTGGTACGGCGCTGCTTGGAATCTGAAAGACTCATCTTCATGAGTTTATATCTGGCCTCAGATACTGACCCTGGGCAAGTCACTTAACCTTGGCTGCCTCAGTTTCCTCATTGGTAAAATGAGCTAGAGAAGGAAATGGCAAACCACTCTGGTATCTTTACCAAGAAAACCCCAAATGGGGTCACAAAGAGTTGGACACTAGCAAATGACAAATGTTCAATGTTCAGAGTTTTATGTAAAATTATTCTCCTTATTTCAGAAATGTTAATTAAAATATTTAATAATTATTAATGTATCATTGTTTGTTTTGTCAGCATTCAGTTTATCATGAATTTTGTTTAAGATTGTTGACTACTGATTATGTTGTACACATAGTCCCAGTCCCCTCTGTGGGATGGTCCTTGGCCTCCCCGAGAAAAAACATACCTGCAACTTGGCAAAAACCAAGGAGGTCCCATGATTTTGAAACTCTTCCAGTAATTCCCCAAATCCCGTCACCACTGTATAATCAATGTTGCTGACATGGGTACAGTCCAAGATGGTGCAACATGGGGGTGATGCTAGAGGAAAAATCAAGAAAGAGTTTTGATTAGCATTCATTCAACAAACCTCAGGAATGCCTAACCAATCCCTCACTAAGGTGCTAAGTAGCACCTGGCTGCTGCCTTTGAGGAATTTAAGTCATTTGACCCTGATGAACTACCTCCACCAGTACTGAAAGAACTGGCAGATGCATTTGTAGAGTAGTGATATTGAAAGATCACAAAAAATGGAAGCAGTGTGACAGATTAGAGAAGGGCAAATGTTCCAATTTTTAAATAAGGGAAGAGTTTGCAAACTACAGGCTAGTAAGCTCAATTTCAATTCTTGGGAAGGTGCTAGAAAGGGTCATTAAGGAGATAGTTGGTAAACATCTAGAAAGTGGGAGAAAATGGAATGAAACCACTTGGGAACCACTAGCAGACCCTTTGCAATAGAAATGCACAAATGGAGGTAAGGTAAGTATATATATTTTGGTATACAGTAAAAATTTCTACATCATAGATCCACATGAACTTACCTGAAGAGAATTAGTTGGTTAGATTCTCAGGATTTTAGTATATGTTCTCCTTGAAGGAGGGGAGGGTATAGATGGAAGGAAGCAACAGGATTGTAAGAAACTCTTTCCACTCCCCATGCCAACCCACAGTCTCTAGAGTCTTACCTGAGAGAGCCTGGCTTTTTATAGTGTCCCGAAGAGCTTCAACTGCTGGAAAGTAAAGGCCACTAATGGGCTTCAGGGTAAGCACAGAGCCTTTTGATACCTGCTGGTGAACAGGGAGAAGAGAGATCAGGAGGTGAGGGAATGGGGGACGATAAGAGTCCTAGGTTCTTTCTGTTCTTGCCTTGGGTTCTGAGGAGCACACTGAATTTGCTTAACCCATCATAGAACCATAATATAACAACAGTGTGTGTGTGTATAAATATGTAATGGTTAGAAGTATGTATATAATATATGTATATATCGTATATATAATATATAGTGTGTGTTAATAGTATATATTTGTATTTATGATATGTAGGGAGCTAAAACATCTGATCCAGGATCCAGGTAGTTCTTTTGAGGCCAGCTCCAGGTTTTCCTAGTGATGCAGCCACATGACAGAACTTGCCTTATTGCCTGAGATCCAGGGCTCTGCCCTGTTCTGGGATATTAGCCAGAGGATGTTAGCTCACTACAAAATTACTAATACATTTAGATAACTACACATCCTATACAGGATCACTAGATAAAGAAAGGACATGATAGCCCTCAAGGTCTGCCTGACGTTATGGGAATATAATGACCGATGGTAACCTTCTTTGTCTTTTTGCTCTATAAAAATCTTGTTCAGAGAATCAATAAATGGAGTTCTATCCTGAACTACCCTCCTAGTCCAGTTCATCTCACATCTCTGCTCACACTTGATGCTGGCATCAAGTGGCCCCCGTCAATGATATATAGTATAGGGCAGCTAGGTGGTGCAGTGAGTAGAGCGTCAGCCCTGGAGTCAGAAGGACCTGAGTTCGGATCTGGCCTCAGACACTTAATGCACGCACAAACAAAAACTTAGCTGTGTGACCTTGGGCAAGTTACTTAACCTCAATTGCCCTCCAAAAAGCAAAAAAAAAAAAAGGATATATAGTATATATGTGCATATATTTTGTTTCTGTATATATTTCATAAGTGCACATATTATATGTGTGAATATAACATATAGTGTATATATAATAGTATACATATGTGAATGTATATATGTACATGTGTGCATATAGATGTATATTGTGTGTTGAGCACTTTAAGTTCTGGAAAGTTCTTTACCTATAACAGGGTATTTGAGTCTCACCAGGGGGTATTAGTATGTAGCATAAGCAGGATTTCAGCTCATATTTTCCCCACTTCAAATTCACCTCTCCTACTACACTGCACTGTCTCTCAACCATAGGATGCTGAAAGTAGATAGAACCTTAGACATCACAGATTGAGAGTGGGGAGGGACCTTAGAAGTCACCTAATCCAGTCCCTTCATTTTAAAGATGAAGAAACTGAGGTCCAATGAGGTTAAGTCCAGTCACAAAGGTAGAGTTTAGGTAACATTTATATAGCACTTACCAGGTGACAGGCACAGTAACAACCTCCTTGTAATTATTAACTCATTTGGACTTCACAGCTCTAGGAGGTAGGTCCATTATCATTATTCTCATTGTTCAGATAGAGAAAAGAAGGCCCAGTGAAGTCAGGTGACCACTAGTCCAGTCACAAAGAACAGTCAGGTGGGCACAATGGACAGAGTGCTGGGCCTGGACTCAGGAAGACTCATCTTCAAGAGTTTAAATCTGGCTTCAGATACTTGTTAGCTGTGTGACCCTGGACAAGTCACTTAACCCTGTTTGCCAATTTGTTGGAGAAAGAAATGGCAACCCACTCCAGTATCTTTACCAAGAAAACCCCAAATGGGGTCACAAGGAGTCAGACATGACTGAGAAATGACTGAACAACTGAAGTCCAATCACATAGGTGGTAAATGGCAAAATTGAACCCAGCACCTTTGGACTTTAAACCTAGGGCTTCCTTTAAAAAAAAAAGGAAAATTTTGCTGTTATTTTGAACTTGACAACCATGAACAAACATGAAAACAAAATTACGTATGAATTGTGCGTGCACGTGTGTTTGTGTTAAGCTCTTCCTCCATGTCTGTATATTCCTCTCATGAATTTCAATTATGTGAAAGAGCAAGTTCTCTCCGTTCCTTTCTACCCCTTTTCTACATGGGTGTAGTCTTCCTTTTATATTACCTTCTCTTTATCCTCTTCAAAACCTCAAAACAGAATCATCTCAAACACGGGTCTTCTGCTTTTCGTATTTAATTCCCCCAATACCCTTAAGCTTCTGAAGGGACAATTGTTTCTTCTCCTTCTGTGAGAATTTAATACTTATACCTTGGGTCTTTTCACCAGAACTGCTTAAAGTTCTCTATTCCAATATTATGCTATAAGAAATGACAAGAAGGATGATTTCACAAAAAACACAAACTTAAATGAACTGATGCAAAATGAAGTGAACAGAACCAGGAGAACATTATGCACAGTAACAGCAATATTGTACAATGAAGAATGGTGAATGACTTAGCTATTCTCAGCAATGCAATGTCCAAGACAATTTCCAAGGACTCCTGATGAAAAATTCTATACACCTCCAGAGAAAGAACTGATGCTGTCTGAATATTGTCTGATGCATACTATTCTTCTCTATCTTCCTTCCTACCTCCCTTCTTTCCTTCTTTCCTTCCTTCCTTCCTTCCTTCCTTCCTTCCTTCCTTCCTTCTCTCTCTCTCTCTCTCTCTCTCTCTCTCTCTCTCTCTCTCTCTCTCTCTCTCTCTCTCCTTTCTTCCTTTCTGTTTGAGTCTTCTTGTACAAAATGACTAATACGGAAATATTTTACATGATTACACATGTTTAACATATATTCAATTGCTTACCAACTCAGGGCAGGGGAATGGAAGAAACGAAGGAAGCATAGAATTGGAATTCATAACTTTTAAAAATTGACAAAAATTATTTAACATGTAATTGGGTAAAAAAAATAAAACATTATTTTTAAATAGTCGTTTTCCATCAAAGATCAATTTCTTTCTTTTCTCTGCAAGATTATACTCACCTTTGCAGGGTAAATTATTCTTAGTTTTAAGTCTATCTCTTTTTTCCCTTAGAATAATGCATTCCAAAACCCTTTTTTCTTTGTAATAGAAGTTGCCAGGTCTTATGTGATTCTAACCATATTTCCTTAGTATTTGAACTATTTCTGAATGCTTGCGGTATTTTTAATTTGATGTGGGGGATCTGGATTTTGTCTATAACATTGCTGGGACTTTTCCTTTGTGTTCATCTCTCTTCTACAGACTCCCAAGTAAACATTACATTCTTCAGGGCCTCCTGAAACAAGGCAGTTGTTCATTCATCCATGTTCATTAAACAACTGGATGAAACAATCTTTTCAAACCCTTGATCCTGACACATTGTGGAGGCAGCTAGGCCTCTAAGAAGAGTATCCAGAGACTCAGACAACTGCTATTTCCTCTCCAACTAAAAAAGTACAAATTCCACTTGATCTCTGGAAATGTCTGGCCCTGGGTGAGTCACTAAAAAGAGGCTAGCATCTTATCAAAAGATAGCTCCTTTTTGAGACAGTCAAGGCAAAACATAGCCTGGGAGTACCTATAAAACTACAAATACCAAACAATTTCAATGTTTATCTAATAAGCCTTATATCCATTTTTCACTTACTGGATGGTATTTGAGAGGAAGGTGGTGGAAATGACCCTAGATAACATAAGTGGGGAAACTTAAACCAGCTGACCCTCAGTGCAAGTTTGCTTCTGTGGAGATCGATGGAGTAGACGTGGGCTTCTTGATCTCTGCTTCAGACCCACAGTTGTTTTTGAAAAAGTGCTGGACGAGGTTTAAAAGGGGAAATGGAAAAGGAAAAGGGCCCATATGTACAAAAACATTATAGAAGCTTTTTTTGTGGTGGCAAATAACTAGAAAGTCAGGGGATGCCCATTAATCGGGGAGTGACTAAACAAGTTGTATATGATTGTGATGGAATATATAAGAAATGATGAGCAGGACACTTTCAGAAAAACCTGGGAAGACTTCTAAGGACTCACGCAAAGTGAAGTGAGCAGAACCAGAAGAACACTGGGCACTGTTACAGCAACATTGTAAGGATGATTAGATACAATGATTCAAGACAATTCCAAAAGACTCAGGATGAAAATGCTGTCTGCCTTCAGACAAAGAACTGATGGAGTCTGAAAGCTGACTGAGACATATTATTTTTTACTCCTTTTTCCTAATTGTTTTTTGGGAGAAGTTCTGTGTTTTCTTTCACAACATGACTAACATGAAAATGTTTTACATAACTGTACATATATAACCTGTATCAAGTGGCTTGGAGGGAGGAAGAGAATTTGGAACTCAAAATTTTTAAAAAGAATGTTAAAAGCTGTTTTTACATGCAATTGGAAAAAAGAGAGAAAAGAAAAGGTGCTCCATCCAGCTCTAACACAGTCAGATTCCTTAGTGCCAGCACTGAATTGTGACCTGCCCAAGTGGCAGCAGAGCGCTCTAACCGCCTCCATTTTCCCACTTGTATAATAAGGACAAGAGTCAGTGTAGTCTCGTGAACAGTAGAATAGTTTTCCAGGTCAGGAAGACCTGGTTCAAGTCCAGCCTCTGATAGACTCATGTGAGTAACTCTCTTAAGATGGTGGCTCTTATTCTGGAGTTTGTGCATTTAGGTTTTTGTTGTTGTTGTTGTTTGTTTGTTTGTTTTGCTTTTTGGAGGGGGGGAGGCAGGGCAATTGGGGTTAAGTGACTTGCCCAAGGTCACAAGGCTAGTTTTGTGTTAAGTGTCTGAGGCTGGATTTGAACTCAGATCCTCCTGACTCCAGGGCTGGTGCTCTATTCACTGAGCCACCTAGCTGCCCCTGTGCATTTACTTTAATAAATATTTTAATGACCATATTTCAGTATAATTGGTTTCCTTTATAATACTATGTATTTTATTTTGTTTTATACATTTTAAAACATTATTCTGAGGATTCCATAGACTTCACTACATCCCTTCCAAAGGGATCCATGTCACAAAAAATATTAAGAATATCTGCTCTAGATATACACAGCTACAGAGAGGTAGTTACTCAAAGAAGTTTCTAGGATCGGGACTTCTGGCATCAGTGAAAGGAGCTGGCTATGGATTCAAGAGAGAGCTAGCAATTGGGAGCTGGGCTACAGAGAGGACTGCATCCTGAGAGAGATGCAGCACAAGAAGTGTACATGTTCCCTACATGTCTTCCTCACTACCACTGTATTCTAAGTTCATGACCACTCTTTCCATGGGCTTTGTGTGTATTATTGGGAGCATCTGCCAAGGTTTAACTTGGGATGAGAATTTTTTAACAGCTGCTGATTTAACTTTGGTTTATCAGTAAATGCTTTTGCTAAGCACTAGTTGGATCTACTGGCTTACTGGTAATGGTAAGGAACTGTTGAGGGCCCACGACTTACTTGGTAGAAGTAGCCACCCATGGGGTATTCCTACCCCTTGAACCAGAAGTATCAACTACACTCTAAAGACTCAACTCATGAATTCAAGTACAAGCTGGGAAGAGAATCCCATGGGGATTATACAAACATCAGATTAATCTATATACAATTAATTTATAATTTTCCTCATAATTTGTAAACAAACAAAAAGTATCCCACTTGAGAGAGCATGTGTGTGTGTAGGTGTGTATGAGAGTGTCAGTATAAAAGCAAGCTTATAATTGGAATTTTGGAGTAGGAGCTATGCAACTTCAGGAAATCCATAGTGTCTGAGTTTAAAACAAAGGTTTCTCATATGTTTCCACTTTAACTGCTTCATTTTTTTTAAGGGTGAGGAAAATGGGATGGTGGAAACTAGTTGGTTATTATTTGGGAGCTTTAACTGGGGAGACAGCTTTGGGGAGTTTTCCCCCAGTGACTAAAATGAGAAGTTTTAGGAATAATGCTTTGGGGATCTCTATTAAGCAAAAATTTGGAAAATCTCTAGCATAAACAATTTAGTATATTGCTCATGCATTACAACTATTCTCTCTTGTGGCATAAAGAGGGAATTTCTTTGGTCATGAGGTGACTATCCATTACTGTCTCATACCGCATCACAACAAAGCTGTGCCTCTTGAGAGCTGTTGGCCTGGTGTGCTTATCCAAGGCAATACATGGCATAGACTGGGAAAGTCAGAGACAAAAAAAACACAAGGTGTCCCAAAAGTCTTAGTGCGATTGTAAGCTTATGAAAGCTAATGCTTGGTAAATGTAACACTAGAACTTTTTCAGTATTTCCATCTCCAGGGCTTAAAAGTGTACTGACTTTTAGGACACCCTGTCTCTTGTTACTATGGAAATGAAAATATTGGGAAAAAATCTTTTGTTACATTTAACAAGCCAAAAAGGGGGTTTCATGTAACAGGAAATGAAAGTAGTGAGTTCCCTAAGAGCAAAAGAAGCCGCAGTTTCTTTTTTGTCTTGTGGGCACTTTTAAAAGCGGATCCCAGTGCTGATAAATATTTTTAAAAAGTGTTTACAAAATTTAACTGTTTGATTAAAAACAGCTAACACATCTATTTATCCTCTCCAAAAGATTTCTTACACTTCCAGAATTTGGTCCTCCTTGAAATAAAAGATTTAAGTTGGAACCATGAGAGTTCCCAAGAGAGAAACAGTATGACACAGCGGGACAATCTTAGAGTCAGGAAGAAATGGACTAAATAAAGCACTGCCTTTGATACATGTGATCGTGAGCAAGTCACTTTACCTTTCAATGCTCCAAGCAACTGTCTTCTATTATATGTTACAGATGAGTCATTTACCTGTGTCAGTGAAGGCAGCTTTCCTACAAGGCAGTTCTCAAAACAATGAAATCACTGGTCCAAACCTCATCCCTCCTTTGCTTCCCTGCTCACAAAAAGATGGCAGCTAGGCGACAGGATGGATAGAGTGCTAACCTTGGAGTCAAGAAGACCTGTGTTCAAATGTTACTTCATATACTTATGTTATGGGAATGGGAATTTAAGATCTTCCCTGCTCCTAGGCCTTTCGATAGGCTTAAATGACTCTGAGAACCTTCCTTGATTTGAAAATACACTCTGCCCCGAAATAGGCTGAATATGGTCACATGGAGCCTGTGGCAGGAGGCTTGGTTTTCAGGAATGCCCACGCCTTGTTCCTTTGTGATTGGGCAGTGGGTCAAGAGGGTTGTGACGTTCTCTGATCCAGGAGAAGGCTATATAATATCCTGATGTGAGGCTCTGCTTTGGGGCTCACTTTGAGAAGAGTTGTGTGATTTGATCAGACGAAACTCTGGGCAGCCGTTGAGCCCCCCAGCTTTGAAAACCCAGATGTTGGTGCTTCCCTCTCTGGTAACTGACTAGGTATGGCTGTAATGGTCGGACAGTTGAAAGCCTGATTTGTTTCTCTGTCTGCATTTTTTGTCTGCTTGTAACCTCTGTATTCACTGAAGTTTGGGATGCTGACCTTTTCCCCCTGAACTAGGTAAATGGCATATGTTTGATTAAAGCAAGATTGTTAACCCATTTTGAGGTGCTTTCCTTTAGAAAAGAAGATCTAGGAACCTGTGTTGGCAGCTACCTTGGGTATGCTGGACTGCTTGCTGCTACAACTTATTAGCTGTATGACCCTGGACAAGTCATTTAATGTCTCTGTGACTCAGTTTCTTTATCTGTAAAATGGGAATAATAATAACACCCCATCTCTCAGAGCTGTTGTGAGGTTCAATGAGATGATATTTGTAAAGCACTTTAAAAACCTTAAAGTGATTAGCTATTATTATGAATGAATCGCACTGACACACAGGGCTTTTTATATGGAACTGATTAGAATTTCAAATTAGATTTGTTAAAAGGTAAATACTCATGTAGAAGCAAATAGATAAGCACCAGAGCTTTTGCAGAGAATGAAATATTACCAAAGTCTACAAAAGGATCATTCCTAGATTTTATTATTGTTTCCTTGGGAGAAAACTGCTTTGGTTCTACCGTATTTTTAAATCAGTTAATGACCATTTTCTAGTCTGTTCTTAGTACAGCTCTTATATTAGGCATGTCACTGTTCAGATTTGCTGTGTTAATTTTGTGAAAAAAACCATTTGCAAGTGTACACAATATTTGTCTACAACTATACACTTGGAATAGAGTCATTTAATTTTAAAATTGAGGTTTCAGAAGCCCACAAAATAGTGATGGAATACTGGTTTTAGAAAGCATAGTCTGTAATGACTCATCTGGGTCTGAATCAACAATGTATTTCAACAATGGGTAGTGAAGTCTCTATATATAATTTTGAAAATATACCTAAAATAAAAACTATTAAAATGGAAAAATATGAAATATAAAATTGTGTATGGGTCCAAAATATTTATGTGCAGCAATTTCTTAGTATGAAAGTAAACTTAATTTCTCCTATTTTGTTCCAAAATCTTCCTCAACCCCTATTTATCCTAGAAGAGTCCTATAATCCCAGGCCTCTAAAACCATTGTTTAGGTAACTTGTGACAAATTTCAAGCCTTAAAGTGTTCTGTGAACAAATTAGTTTGGGAAACTCTGAGCTAGAAGCAGATAGATAAACAACAGGGCTTAACATTAACCTTCCTCTCTCTCCCATTCATGGCCAGTCCCATCTTTGTATTTCCTTCTGTCTACTCTGGTGGTGGGGTCCTTCAGTACCAAGAGTTGTCACCACCACAAGGAGTTAAGATAGTACCAAACCGAGCACATTTTCTTATAAGTAGTTGGTCTACTATGATGATGATGATGATGATGATGATGATGAAACTGAACAATGTAATTATAATGACCAAACTTGGGCCTGGGGAAGAGATGAGAAAATTCAATTCTTTCTCTTCTTTGCAGAGGCAGGGGACTATAGGTATAGAATAACACATATGCCATCAGACTTGGTTTATGTGTTCATTTTGCTAAATTTCTCTTTTCTCTCTCTATTTTTTGTCAGAAGGGATGGCTTCCTGGGTATGTTGGGGTAGGGAGAGATATATTTGGAAATGAAAGTATTATAAAAACAAAAGCTATCAATTGGATAAAAAAAGTAGCTTAGACACTTATTAGCCATGTGACCCTGAAGTTTTCTCATCTGTAAAATGAGATTAATAACAGCACCCCTTCATACAGTTGTGAAGATCAAATGAGGTAACATGTACAGTGTTTTGCAAACCTTAGATATATGTGCATAAAACATTTACACAATATCTGTAATATATGTGACATACTACATATGTGCAGGTGTTATGTATAACATACACACAAAATTATGCATGCATGTATATATAGCCTAATATGTATGAATACATATGTATAGAATTGAAATGATCAGATTGATTCTGTCTTTTTTATTAATTCTATTTGTAGTTAATTGATTTTGTTCTGTAACTGTCTAAGTCATGATTCTTAGTTTAGAACTTAATGAACTTAGTTTATGAATTCATGAACTTAGTTTAGAAATTCAGTTGTCTTGTAATGAGTTAAGTTTAGAAACCCTGTTCTCCTGTTAATCACTATCCTATTCTTGTGTCAAGGAAATCTGTTACTCTTAAAGGATACAGGTGAACTATGGGGAGTCTGGTCTAGTATCTTTATGACACCAAGCTATCCTTCAAGAAGTCTGGTTTGCTATCTCTGTCCTTGCCAATGTAGCTGAACTCAAATGATGACCATTTCTTAGTCACAGGAGGGAAGGAGGGAGTTGTTTCTAGCCCTCATCCCCAATTTCTATCCAATCATGTTTTCTTCCATCTATGATGCTAGTCTTCTTATTTTATGAACTTCTCAAAACTATAAACAAGAGCTCATAAAAGACCTTCATTTGGGGTCTTAGCTTTACTGGGGAAGCTGAGATTCTATTTATTGACAAATTTGTGATTTACTAATAAATCGACTGTGCTTGGAACTTTGTGTCTCAATCTACCTTAATTTCAACTGTTACAGAATGTGTATATATATAAAGAAAAAGAATATATGTGTATTTAGAGCTGTATATATATGTATATATATGCATATATATTCTAGCTATTATTTTTAAAAACAAGTGTTACTAATATAATCAACAGTCCCTTTCAAAGTTGTCTATTTTCCTTAGGGACAACAGTCACAATCCATTTTAGTATAATTTTAGAGAGATTCAGATGTAGCAAAAACCTATGAGGGCAAGGTTTCTCATCCACAGATTTACTTCACCAGTACTTGCCTTCCCTACCACCCACACTTTACTTACCTCCTACAAGAATACCTCTTATTAAGGTCTAGGGCAGTGGGAAGTAGGGAAGAGGTTAGGAGGGAAATTCATCCTACTTCTTGATTAGGGTCATTACCTGAATCTGGGGTCTGGCCACATGGTAAAGTAGGAGCATTCCAGACACCAGCATCCCAGCCAGGATGCCGTACTGCACTTCCCAAAAACAGAGCAAGAAAGTCACACACAATGGCGCCAAATCCATCCCTGGGAAAGAGAGACGGAAATGGTCAGCTGAGTGGATGATGGGAGACTATCACGGCTGAGCTCACTGCCCGAGTCAGATAGGATGACAGTTCTTTCTGATCCTAGAACTAGTCCATTCCCTTGTTAGCCACCAAAATGCCATTGTTGCCTCTGACATATTAGAAAAGTGGATTCATCCCCACCCCAAGGGCTTACCATGATGGTTTTGAAAGTCAGTTCTGATCAAAGTAATCATAAAAAAATGACAAATAAGAATTCAGAAAAGTACGGGAAGACATATAAACTGATACAGAGCAAAGTAAGGCGAATCACAAAAACAACATCCAAAGTGATGTTCAGCATTGCTCAGTTGTTTGGTCATTGTCCTACTTTTTGTGACCCTGTGTACCATACTGTCCGTAGGGGAAAATACTGAAGTAGCTTGCCATTTCCTTCTCCAGCAGATTGATCAAACAGAAGTTAAATGATTTGCCCAGGATCACAAAGCTAGTAATCATCTGAGGTCAGATTTGAAGTCATGTGGTCCTTACTCTGGGCCCAGCACTCTATCCACTAAGTCATCTGGCTGCCCCCTCCACAGTGGCTACAGCAATTTAAAAGGAAAAGAACAAAAACCTGAAGCTTAATCCTGTGTAAAGCTCCGGAAAAGATGTAAGAAAATATACTTCCCTGCCTTTGCAGAGGTAGGGGGAGATTTACATCTACTGTCATCCTAGGATGATGGTTGCATTTGCTAACCTGCTTTTTTTTAACCTTCCTTTTTTTGTTCTTTTTAATAATCTGGGGGTTTATTCCATTAGACAATGTCCAAGTTCGGGTTTATTTGTCCTCACGGGCTTTGATCTTTCTTAGGTAGAACTCCAGCTCTTTGCCCTCGAGCACGTGGCCCTCTGCTGGCCACGCTGGCCTGGCCTTGGTGCGTTGCAGGCAAAGAGCTTGCCCCGCTGGAACTGTTCCTCCAGCAGCGAGCGGATCTTGGCGTTCGTCTTCCGCTCCTCGTATTTCTTCTGGATCTTCTGGCGCTTTTTATTTAAAGGGAGTCAGCTTGGCGTCCTTGTCCCGGCCCAAGGGCAGCGCGCAGCGGGACTCGTACCACTGGGGTGCTATGGCTGAGCACGATGCAGTTCTCCACCAGAGTCTTGGTCCGGACCCGCTCGAGAGCTGGAGGCCTTGGACAGCACTCGGAGCCCCACGAGAAGCTGCCCACGTCCAGCCTCAGGGCCCGCGCCCTGGCACGGTGTGGGTGCGGCGGGGGCGATCTTGGTGTTGGCGGCGGCCGGCCCAGCTCGTACCTGCGCTTCTTGTGGGAGGGCTTGCGCCAATTGTCCCGGGAGATCCCCATGGTCTGCGCCAGCTGCAATGAGTAACCTTCCTTTTCTATTCTTTGTTACGCAGGTAACCTGTACATAGTGCTGTGGGGAACCAGGTTCAGTCATTCATTCTCTCCACTTCCCTCAAGAGAAAAGGGGCAGAATTTATACTGCTTTTATCCACTGGCCACCACAAAGGCACGACCCCCCCTTCCTGATCTCCCCCTCCGTTCTGGTGAGGGAAGGGGTGAAGGAGATACATTTTGCCACTGAGATCCACTTTTGGGAACCACCTTCCCCCTTCTTCTGGACTGAGTGATCACCTATCTGAATCAGTAATCTGCAGGTAATGGCCCTAGATTCAGTTTTAAAACTCGTCTAGAGAAGTTTATAAAATTATAAGTTATTACAGATAATAAAATACAAGAACAGCTCACTGTGCACCCAATTACGAATCTTCTAACAGCTAGCCAGACACCAGGATTTCTGCTCTTTGTTATAAAAGAAGATCTGGGTCATTTAACAATCAGTCATTCCTATTTACATACTTCGAATACAATTAAAGATGTACGTAGAAAAATTTACATCAGTTCCATCCTTTATCTAGAGAAAGACAGATTTAAAGTACTATCTTTAAGTACTACCAAAGTACCACCAGAAACTTCGGATCTAAACTTCTGCCCCCTTTGGATGGAGAACAGACCCTCCCAGCCACTTGAATTCTTTTAGTTTTCTTTTTTGGAGGGTTCAGAAGGCAGGGCAATTGGGATTAAGTGACTTGCCCAAGGTCACATGGTTAGTAAGTGTTAAGTGTCTGAGGCCACATTTGAACTCAGGTCCTCCTGACTCCAGGGCTGGTGCTCTATTCTCTGCACCACATAGCCACCCCCACTTGAATTCTTGGGAAGGGAAGAGTACATTAATGACTGGGCTTGCCTGTCATGCTAGTAACTATTGTCCTGCCTCTTTCCAGTAAATGAAGACTCTGGTCTCCCTGGTGGAACCTAGATATACTCAAAACCATTCTCTGTCTCTACCCTATATCTGTCTATGTGTCTCCCCAGACTCCTGCTATAGACTAGTTTAGGAGTAGCCCCATGTGGCCCTCTAAATCTTCAAATGTGACCCTTGGAATTAAAACTTCACAGAATTCCCCCAAATAAAAGGATTTGTTCTGTAAAACTTGGACTCAGTCAAAAGGTTGCACCTAAGGATCTAGGAGGTCACATGTGGCCTAGAGGCTGGAGGTTCCTTTGGACTAGTTTAAAACCTCTTTGAGTCAATGTAATGTCCTGATGCCTCTCCTGAGCCCTAAAGACCATGTTGTTTCTTGAAGTACTAGCCTACTTCCTAGAATACTTAGCTGGCATTCAGGTTCCTTGCACCATCTCAGTCCCACCAACGCAGGAGCTGAATACCTTGTTACAAAATGTCGGTTCACAGGGATGGAAAGCAGGGAGGGTATATACAGAAATGAAAATGATAATTAAAAGATAATTAAAATTTTTGTTTAGGCGCAGTGAATAGAGCACCGGCCCTGGAATCAGGAGGACCTGGGTTTGGATCCTGCCTCAGACACTTAACACAAAAAATAGCTGTGTGACCTTGGGCAAATCACTTAACCCCAAGTGCCCTCTAAAAAGCAAAAAAAAAATTTGTTTAGTCAAGGCTTATTTTCTAGGTCATAACTCACACACACACATACAGAATCATGATTGGCACAAGTAGCTAAAGTTATCTTCTTTGGAAACTGGCATGCATATAGGTAAACAGGAAGGCCAGTAGCCATGAAGAAAAGGGTCACACCAGAAAAGCCAACGTGAAATCAGCAAACCCAGGTGGAAGTCAGAGAAATGTATTCAGAGAGCCACAGCAGGAAAGCAAGTTTGAGCTCCAGCCAACAGAAACGAAACCAGCTACCGAGAGGTCTGAGAAAGCAGTAAGGAAACCAGGGAGGGGTCTATCCACAAGTCATTGCAAACTCTAATAATCAGGGACCTGAAGCCAGATTCCCAACACTGTTCTGTCACAACAAAAGCAGGGACAGATCCAGCTGCCATGGATTAATGTATCTTCATTCATGGTTTACAAAATGTTCCAATCATTCTGGAAATCAATTTGTAGTAGCCCCCCAAAATTCAATAAACTAGGCTTATACCCTGAAAAAGATCAAAGACAGAGTAAAAGAACCCACATATACAAAAAATATTTATAGCAGTTCTTAGTTTGCAGTTCTTTACTATAACATGAAATTGGTGCCCATCAATTGGCAGAACAAATTAATATAATGGAATACTATGGCAATATATGAAATGTCATAAGGGATGGATTCAGATATATCTTAGAGGACTTGTATAAAATGATGCAAAGTGAAGTAAATAGAACTGGGAGAACAATTCACATAATGACCACAGCACTGAAGGAAAACACCAGTGAAAGACTCAAGACCCATGATCATCACAATGACCAGTCATGATTCCAGATGACTGACTGCAAATCATACTTTTCACATCTTGGCAGAGAGATGATAACCTAGATATACAGAGTGAAACATATATTTCCAAATCCATTATGCGAATTGGTTATAAGGGAGGGATTTTCTTTTTCTTTTCTTATATTTCAGTGTACAACTTGAGTTCATCACCTAGGTGGTAGGTAGCATGATTCATGGATACTCTGGTCATTGTACTTTTTTGGGAGGAGGGTGCACAGCGGCAGCAACTGGTGTTAAGTGACTTGCCTAAGGTCACACAGAAAGTAAGTGTTTGAGTAGATTTTAACTCAGGTTCCCTTGACTTCAGGGCCCATTGTGCCACCTAGCTGCCCCTTGATGAAGTCTTTCTAAGTTGTTTATCTTTATGATGTTGTTATTATGGTTCCTTTCACTTATACAAGTCTTCCCAGGTTTCTCTGAACCCATCCCCTTTGTCATTTCTTATAGCACAATACTATTCCATTATATTCATTTAAGACAATTTATTCAACTGTTTCCCAACTGGGGGGCAGCCCCTTAGTTTCCAGTTCTTTGCTGCTACAAAGATAGCTGCTATGAATTTCATACATGTGAATTCTTTTCCAGTTCTTATCTTTTTTTTTTCTTTTTGGAGGGCAATTGGGGTTAAGTGACTTGCCCAAGGTCACACGGCTAGGTTTTTGTTTGTGTGTGCATTAAGTGTCTGAGGTCAGATCCAAACCCAGGTCCTTCTGACTCCAGGGCCGGTGCTCTACTCACTGAGCCACCTAGCCACCCCCAGTTCTTATCTCTTTGAGGTAAGAGCCTAGCCCTTTTGAAAAACGCACATAAATACTGGCCCGTAGGCAGGTGCCTTTGGCCTAAAGGCAGGACAGGAGGGGGATGGAAGGAGTGGAAGAGAATAACTGAAGGGACACATGCTGGAGAATTGACCTGGGGATCCACAGAGAGTGGGTCACACCCATAGAATGTGGGGCTCTCCTCTAGCCATTTCACTGCAGGACTGTCATGCAAATCCCTCCCCATACAAATTCCTTGCTTACAACAGCTTCCTGGAGACCCTCTGGAACTGTGAACCACCCCGCCCCAGTCCTCATCTAGTAAAAGCTCCGTGTAATCTTGATCTATAATTGACTCAGCAAAGAGAGTAGAAATACATACTTTTCACACGCCAGACGGTCCATAAGATTTTGGCATCAAACAGGGGGGCAACAGCCGTTATAATGACAGCTGCCAAAGCAGCCTTGGGAATATAGTAGAAAAGTGGAGTCAAGTAGGCGAGAGATAATATGACCAGGACTCCTAAGGAGATAAGAGAGTGAAAATAAAACAGACTGAATAATCATGATTACTGAATACACAGAGATAAAACGCACATGGTTCTAAGTCAAAGATTCCAGAGGCTCAGACCGAAAATCACAGAATTTGAGTGTTGGAAGGGACCTCCAGGGCCAGTAAGTCCAACCCACATATGCCAAAGGAATTTCTACTATAACACACCTGAAAAGGGGTTAGCCAGAGTCTGCTTGAAGACTTTCAAGGAGAGGGGACCCTCCACCTCTGAAGGTGGCCCATTCCATTTTGGGGAAACTCCAATAGGATGTTTTCTTTGTTGTTGTTCAGTTGAGCAATCACATCTGACTCTTTGTGACTCTATTAACTGTCCTTGGGGCAAAGATAGTGAAATGGTTTCTCCATTTTCTTCTCCAGTGGATCCTTTTATCAGGCAAAGGGTAAGTGACTTATCCAGGGTCACACAGGTCACACAGAAAGTGTCTGAGGCTGGATTTTAACCCTGGTCTTCCTGACTCCAAACCCAGAGCCACAAGTTGCCTTCTTTTTATGACATCAAGCCAAAAGTGGTCTTGACAGGGTACTTACCTGTACCCTTACCCCAAAAGAATTTGAGTCCCATTTGTCTATAGGTTCTGGAAACCCCCTTGAGCTCTCCTTGAATCTTCCCACTTAATCTGGTATACACCTGAGGCCATAAGTCCCCCATTATGGCTATCCCCAAATCTCTGTTACCCTTAACCTAGCCTAGTCCTCCATTGACTGTTAGCTCCACATAACCTTCAGATACTTCTCACCCTTAATCCCATTTCCTTGGTCCCGGTGTCTGACCTCTAATTACCTTAGCTACTGGCCACTCCCATCAAGACCCTCCCTAAATCCCTTCTCTAGTCACCTGAGACTACTCGGTTACCCCTAGATCCCTCCCACAGTCTTTCTATATGTAAGATCCATTTTGCCTCCATGAAGGTGCATAGATTCAATGTAGCTCAGATTCTATCAGGCCTGCTTGTCAAAACAAGTATCACAAAATGCTCAGATTCCTTAAGTCTGTCCAGAATGGTGGATCTTTAATAAACTTTGTTTTTCTTTAGATGAAAGAAGACTTGGATTGAATTCATTCAGGTAGGACCCAGTGTGCTGGTATTCTTGGGGTCCCATAAACCTCAACAATCTCTCTACAACTTCCAGTGAATGCTGTTGCTTCGGCCCTTTGGGGGGCAAATTAGACCAAATTTAATTTTTCCTCACATGCCAACCTTTCAAATATTTAAAGACAGCTCTTATGTTCTTGAGTCATCTCTTCTCTGGGATAAACATGTCCAATTCTTTCATCCCATCTTCATATGACATAGATTCAAGGCCTTTCACCATCCAGATTGTCTTCTTTTGGACAATCCCTGGCTTATCAATGTCCTTCTTAGACTCTGTGGCCCAGAACCAAACACCGTACTTCAGATGAGGTCATCGTGTGTCCCTTCTCCCCCTTTCTTAATGCAGCCCATGACCATATTAGCTTTTCTACTTGACTCACAATGAACTTGAAATCCACTAAAATCTTCAGAACTTCTTCAGAACAACTACTGTCTAACCATGGCTCTGCCATCTAAAAATTATGAAAATTGACATTTTTCTACCCACATATAAGACTTTTTGTTATCCCTACCAAAGTTCATTTATAAGGTCTGCCCCAATGCTATCCTGATTGCCAGCCTTGTGTTAGCTAGTCCTCTTACTCTGGTGTCATCTGCAAATTTGTTAAGTATTTTACTATCTATGCCTTTATCCAAGTCATTGATAAGTATGTTAAACAGTACAGGGACAAATATGGCTACCTTAGGAAACCTATCAGAGACCTCCTGTCCCTCTGATATTAAATTAACAATCACTCTCTGAGTCCAGCTACTTCTCTTTCTTCCTTTACCTCAAAAAGTGACCTTGAAGGTTTAAAACATAAATCTTGCCTCCCGGGGATCATCACCCACAGTGATAGAATGGAACTCCCAACTAAAATCCAGTTAGGGAAGACTAAACTTTTTTTCCCCACAAAAAAAGTGGTCAGAAGGGGGTGATAGGAGAGTATCTAGTCAACAGGACACACATCTTCATTGTAAGTTTACTAACCCTCGGTGAGGAGATGGGTCGTGGTAAGTCAGCATTAAAGCAGGGATAAAAGGAAGGTGAAAGAGAAAGGATATATCCTTGAAGAAGTTTAGTACCTTCTACTTGACCACATGGAAGAAATGGTTTTTGTTTTGTTTTGTTTTGTTTTGTTTTTAAAGCAATTGGGGTTAAGTAACTTGCTCAAGGTTACACGGCTAGTCATTTTGATTTATGCGTGGGCGCTCATTTTCTGAGGCCGGATCTGATCTCGGGTCATCCAAACTCCGAGGCCGGCACTCTTACTCACTGTGCCACCTAGCCGCCCCTTTAGGGCAATTGGGGTTAAGTAACTTGCCCAAGGTTACACGGCTAGGTTTTTGTTTGTGCGGAGGCCGGCTCCGAACTCAGGTCCTTCTGATTCCAGGGCCGGCGCTCTATTCACTGCGCCACCTAGCCGCCCCAGAAGAAATGGTTTTTGATACATATTATAAAGCTAATATAATAGTAATGCCAGATATCTGCTGGAAGTCCCATTCAACTAGCCAGCAGGATAATCAATAAGTTCTTAACTTGACTTGCCAATAGTTTCACCTCTTAGAAAGCAGGAGGGGCTGTTGTTCTCAATCCACTATTGGGTGGATAAAGCAGAAGCAAAAGGGCTATGTCACCTTGGAGTTCATGAAAGCAAAGGGAAGGAATTCTAGGTGTACCCAAGAAACAGGAAAGCAGGTTGCAATGATTTATATAATAAAGAGATAGAATCCTATGGCCTGAGATTCTGGAAGAGGTCATAGAAAGAGATGGATAGAAAGTTCTCAGAAGTAAAATTCCAATGATAAAATGATAAGTGATTAACAAGGGGGACAAAAGGCATCTAAGACAGGCTAATGTGTGTCTATATATACATATATCCATATATACAAACCTACATATGTATGAAGATGACCAAGAGAAACCACAACCAATATATGTACCTACTCTTCATCTATTCAGAATTTTTATGAGTGTGACATATATGTTTGTATATATATGCATGTGCATGTATAAACATGCATATGCATGTGTGTACACATGTACACATACACACATACATACATGTCAGGGATTGTGGTATTATGTGTTATCTTTGATGGAAAAAAAAAAGTTTGTTGAAATGTTTTTTGCAAATCTTTTCCATTTTTCTTTTGTCTACAGTCCTCTTTCTTTTACCTACACTATACTAATTATTTTCAAAAACTAAGAAAGAAAAAACATCATCAACTTCTACTTAAGAGACAAATATAATCCTAATATCCAAACTAGGGAAATATGGCAAAGAGAGAGAGCTATAAACCAATATCACAAATAAATGTTAATTTAAAAATGTTAAACAAAATTTTGGTAAAGTGGGCAGGTAGGTGGAACAGTGAATAGAGTAACCATCCTGTAGTCAGAAGGACCTGATTTCAAATCTGGCCTCAGACACTTGACACACTTACTAGTTGTGTGACCTTGGGCAAGTCACTTAACTCCAATTGCCTTGCCTTCCCTCCTCCAAAAAAAATCTTGGCAAAGAGAAAGTAGAAATAAATTTTGGAGGAGTAGAATTTCTTAAAACAATTATTGGATACTTTAGAGGCAAATTTCATTTCAATATAAAAAAGAACTTCCTAAGAACTGGAATTGTGTCAAGTTGAAAAATGCAATCTTGTTGGCTAGGATGACAAAACAGGAAAATGACAAATGCTGGAGAGGATGTGGGCAAATTGGAACATTAATGCATTGCTGGTGGGGTTGTGAACTTATCCAACTATTCTGGAGAGCAATCTGGAGTTATGCCCAAAGGGTTATAAATAATTTCATACCCTTTGACCCAGCAATACCACTTCTAGGGTTATATCCCAAAGAGATCACAGAAGTGGGAGGAAGACCCATATGTACAAAAATATTTATAGCAGCTCTTTTCATGGTTGCAAAGAATTGGAAATTAAAGGGGTGCCCATCAATTGGGGAATGGCTAAACAAGTTGTGGCACATGCATGTAATGGAATATTATTGTGCTATAAGAAACAAGGAGCAGACAGACTTCATATTTATCTGGAGAGACTTATACGAACTGATGCTGAGTGAGAAGAGTAGAGCCAGGAGAAATCTGTATACAATCACAGATACAACATATGTGTGATGACCAGCTATGACAGACTGGACTCTTCTCAGCAATGCAGTGATATAAGTCAATCCCAAAAGACTCATGAAGGAGAGAGATGCCTACTTCCAGAGAACGAACTAGAAAGAACTGAGTTTGAATCCTGATGGAAGCAAACTACTTGATCTTTTTCTTTTCATTGTTTGGTTTTATTTCCTCTTTACCATTTTTCATTCCATCTAGTACAATCCACCTTTGTAACCTGACTAATGTCTAATGTGAAAGTATTTGCAGATCCTATACTGGACTATATACCGTTGTGGGGGGTGGGGAGAGGGAGGGAAGGGAAATTTGAAACTCAAGTAACTATGGAATTGAATCCTGTAAAATAAACAAACAAATTAATTTAAAAAAAGAAAAAGAAAAATGCAATCTTGGAAGGTAGGGAGTAGTTTTAATTATTAGAGGTTTTGTAAATGGAGACTATATAGATGATGCAGTGGATAGAGTACTGGGCCTGGAGTAAGGAAGACCTGAGTTCAAATCTAGCCTTATACACTTCTTGGCTGTGTGATCCTGGGCAAGTCACTTAATCCTGTTTGCATCAGTTTCCTTACCTGTAAAATGGGGATAATAATAGCTCCTACCTCCTAGGATTCTTGTGAGGATCAAATAAGTTAATTATTGTAAAGTGCTTAGTACAGTTCCCGGCACAGAGTAAACACAATGTCGATATTAGCTAGCTATATAACAACTAGCTGAATATGTTCTAGAAGGGTATGACAGGCAGGGTCCCCATCAGGAAGACTAGGTTAGGGTCCTCCATTTCTCTTCTTTCCCCAAAAAAGTTTTAAAAAATTGTTCTTGAGACGAGGGCTAAGGTTCAAGACAATGACAAAGTCAGATTGCCAGAAGGTATAAAAGAGGCCAGTCCATGAGAGGATGCAGAGTCCTTCAGTCTTAAGGGAATTACCATAGACTTAAGAGTCATGACTCTGCCCTGCAGACCAGGTTGAGTTTCTGTATGGAGATGAGACAGGTCACATCTACCTAAGCCAAGCACTATATCCGAACTCAGTATTCTTTCCATTTAATGGCTAAGTAAACCTCTTTAACTGTTTCATGAATACAATGACAAAAAAAACAAAAAGAATGTTGCAAAATTACAGGCAACAAGCATGGCCCCAAAGGAGAAAGGTGGGAAGTCAACAAATATGGAACATTGCATATATTTCAGGGTTTTTTTAATGTACTGATAAATTTTGCTGATTTTTTTTTCCTTTTTTTTCTCTAAAAAATGAAGTTTGTTATATGAGATGCCTCTCTGCAAAGGAGGAGGAGAGATACAGGGGGAAATAAGATCAATATCAAAACAAATATTAGCAATAAAAATTTATTTAAAAAAACTTTTTAAAATGTTCCCTAAGTTCCTCATTTTGTTCCAGTCTTTATCCTGAACGACCAAAGCAGCCTGAATCAGGCTTAGTGTACAACAAATATATTCTTGGATGCCCTGCAAAATTTTCATTTCCATCAAGTTCCGTCCCTTGCTTAACAATGAAATAGTAGAAGTGTCCCTGCCAGGGGACTTCCTTACCTGTCACCAGTCCTCCTGCTGGAGTACATACCCCTGTCTGGGCATTCAGTGCTGTCCTGAAAGGTAATTCAAATGCTTAATTACTACAGAATGTTGGAGGAAGAAGGATGTTTGGAGGTGTGGTATGGAGCAGGAACTCTAAAATGAAGGTTGTTTCTCCAGCCAGTTAAACTATTGTTGAGTTAAGACAAGCTAAGTGCTAATTCATTTGATTGGCCAAAGACTGAGAGGCAGAGAAAAAAGTCAGAGTCAGAGTCAGAGCTCTGGGAATGAATGAATGAAAAAACACTTATTACAACCTTATTATTTGTCATATTATGCTAAGCACTGAAAAAACATATACAAAAGCAATAAAATCCTTGACCTAAGTAAGTTTTGGTTATAACTAGGGGAAGACAACCTACATATATGTGTGTGTGTGTGTGTGTGTGTGGTATGTGTATACACACACACATATATGTATATACGTATATGGTAGAATGGGAAGATAGGGAAGGTCTAAGGAATTCTGGGGGTAGGGAGAAAAGACTCAGTGAAAAAAAATCCAAGATCTTTGACCTTGGAGTAACTCTCTTAGGTACTCTTAGGTAGTCAATAAAAGCAAAACTCAAACTGGGATCCTAGAGGAGCTGTAGGTCTTTATATTACAATGGAGGGCCTAGAAATCAGGATAATCCCAGGGTAAGAAAGTGAGGAAGGGAAGAAACTTGAAAATCAGTTTCTCTATTATATGACTCAAATTTGAAGAATCTAATAAATACCTGCTATGTGCTATGAACCACAGGAGATACAATGATATATTTATTTTGTTAAAATTTTATTTTATTAAAAATTAAACATATTTTATTAAAAATGGAGCAGCAATATAAGATTTAAGTAATAGCATATGACAATAAGGATGTTGTTACAAAGTGATGCAAGATTACTTAGCAAAGGGAACATTCACATAATGTGGGTGAGAGGAGCTCAGAGGCAGGAGAGATCAACATGGGCTAGGAGGTCTGAGGGGCTTTCTAAAGAAGTTAGGATTGTGAGGTATAACTTGCAGTGAAGTTTTCCCACTGAGCATCCTATTACATTCTTATTTCTTCTTTATACTTTGTAAATAAGCTCAGTATCGTTTCCCCGTATATATGGGGTCATTGTGTATTTCAAGGTAATGTAAGAGCTATTGGGTATTAATACAATTGATTGGATTAACTATCGAGACCAAATTAGAGGCCTTTTTAGTTTGGGGAAAGGAATGGTAGGTAGTGTGAGAGGTAGCAAAGGGTTAAGTTTCTACAGAACTGCAAGAATTGCTGAAACAAGACTACTGATAAAAAGTACCAGACAGTAACCTTGGGAAGAGTTGAGGCAGTAGCCTTGGGAAGAAGTTGGGTTCCCAGTTCCCAGAGAACTCCTAGATAATACTAAAAATGAAATAATGTAGAATAAAAGGAGCTGGCAGCAGCAGGTGGATTTGACCAATCAGAAAGCAGACAGTAGCCTTGGGACACTCAGGTCCAGATAAGGACACATCTAGGTTGGACTGAAGGGGGTTCAGTATTCTGGGGTTGTTACTGCACTTGCTTAGTGGACCCCATGTACTATGTATGTTATCTAACAAAATTAGAGCCTCATTAGTAATAATTATGGTAATGGATTGAGATTGCTTTGCCCTAATTGTTTGGCATTAATAAGAAGATTGTGAGCTTGCCTTACCAACCAATGGTAAGGTGGGACAGTTGAGAGGATGTGGAATTCCCATGTTAGGGCTTTATAATCATGCTTTTGCCTTCTGTAGGGGGCTTCTTCCTTCTGGCCCTTTGTCAGATTGGGGACACCTCTCCTCACGAGATCATAATAAACTCCTTTCTACTTTCTACCTTAAGAAGCCTCTGGGTCTTTACTGTCCCACATAGGATTTAAGATGATCTTGGAAGTGTGGCTAGCATTTGGATATCCAAAAAAGAGTAAAAGAAGAAAGGACAGAAGACGACATCCCAGAGAAAGAGAGTACACAAAAGCAGCTGTGAGGGACTAAGTTGTCTCCCAATTTACTCCCTCCCAACAGGACCTTTGCCACTTCTCTGTCCCCTGCCATGTATCATCTCTGAAAATACTAAAATCTTGCCTAAGAGCTTAAGGCCAGGCCTTAGTGACTGTCTTAAGAATTGGGAGGTAATTGGCTAGGGAGGGGAAGAGTAAGGATTGCTTGTCTTCAGGCCATGGGGTCCTCTGCTAGGGGAAAGAATAGGCCAAAGGACCCACAACACTGGGGCCCAAAGGAAAAGTAGGGATCTGATTACTCACCGTCCAAAGCTGCCTGTAACAGGGTAGGAGGAAACAAAGGAGCCCAATAAATTGGTGAGGCCTAAGAGAGAAGAGGCAGAGAATTTGATTAGTAAGAGTAAGGAGCATCTCTAGAGGTAGAGGTGGGATATGGAAGCAACTGTGACTGGCTAAGAGAATTGGGGCCAGGCTATGGAGGCAATGGAATCAAGGAAACTCTGATACTGGGATTTCCCACTAGCTTCTTTAAGGGAAAGACAAGCTACTTGCTATCTGGGTTGGTTTCATGAAAGCCTTGCCCTTGGCCAAGACTCACCAGATAAAATTTCCATCTAGTTTTATTATTTACTGTGTAACCTCAGGAAAATCACTCATCCTCTCTGTGCCTTAGTCTGAAATGAATAAGGACTGTCGATACAAATGTTTACGTGACAAACACAAGTTGTCTTGCAAATGAGCTGCATCTTCTAGTCATAAAAGGCTCTGTGTGTGTCCAAGAACACACAATGACATGAATATGTGGCTGACAGATTCAAATTCTCATTAAACAAACACTGTTCTGGGCACTGAAAGAAACATAAGGATTAAATAAAAGATTTAGAGCTGGAAAAACCCCAAAATCCAAGCCTCTCCTTTAACAGATGAAGAAATTGAGGTTCAGTGGCTTCTCCCTAGTCACACAGTTAGTATCAAAGGCAAGCTTTGGTTAAAGGTCTTCCTGACTCCACGTCTACCACTATCCATTAGGCCACACTGCCTCTTTGACAGCTAAGACAGACATAATCACAAGCATCAACATACTTAACAACTACTCACTGTCAAGACCACCTTGAAATTAATACAAAATCCTTGAAAATAAAGATTTACAAATGGTTCCTGTTTCTGTGGTGCTTCTACCTAATAAGTTCCCTGTCCAAGATCAAGGATATATCACCTATGGTTATTAGGATGGAGTTTTCCTCTATGAAAAGATACCTGACCTATACAGACCTATAATCTGGGCCTCATTAGCGACAGGCTCTATCCAACTGCAATACTTGGTTCTGACTTTTAATAACCTCAATTTGGCCCAAACTAGGATCCAGTTTTCTAACTACAAATCCTGTCCAGTTGCCACACACAGTCACACATACATGGAATCCTTTTGTGTCCTGATTAGGAGATAGTTCAGACCAAGATAAACCTCCATACCCAAGGCACAACTAGATCAAGTAGCCCAGCTTAATCTGTCTCAAACTCCACATTCCCATAAGACTCCTCTGACCATGAAGAAGCCAAGATCAAGAAACATGAGAATCAGAATGAGGGGAACAAAGGAATGACTTCCAACCTTGATCTCCCAGGAAGGCATTGCTAAAGTCTACACGTTGGGAAATTAATGATGGAGACTTGAATCCATACAAACTGATTGTGTCAGCTCAAAATGTGGGCATTTCCATTCAGATTTGTTGATGCTACTCCTTCACTTTAAAGTTAAGAAAAGTTATGAAAAATTGTTCCAGTTAGGTGAATCCTTCTTTCCAAATATTTCTACCTCCGGTTTTCCAAGTTTTCTTTCCTGAGTTTCTTGCTTCTGACCTCTCTCTCTCTATCCTGTATGTATTACCTTATCCCTATATAACTTAATGCTGAAATCATAGCAGTATTTATACTTTCATATACAAAGATGGCACTCCTGACCCACCATCAAGTGCACCGGAATGTTGTACTTCTGAGGTGTAAGAATAAATTGCACTGAGCCATCTCTCTTCTGGTCCCTCTTGGAGCCAATGCACATATTTGCAAGGATGGTGGTCTGAAGACCCAGAATTTCTTCTTCATGAAGCTACCCAGGCTCTATACAAATCAAGTTCCACCTTGGGACTTATTGGCACCAATGGAACAAACTCACACACACAGATGCCAAGATGCTTCAACTTAGGCTCAAGTGCAATAACCCTGTGCAGCAGATGATTTGTTTACTTCTGGCTCTTGAGAAGTGAATGGGGAAAAATATGATAAATTAGTAATTAATAAGAGCTAAACTTAGAACCAAAGATGATGATAGTTAGAATTTATACAACACTTTAAGGTTTGCAAAGCACTTTACAAATGTTTTCTTATTTGATCCTCATAATAACCTCAGGAAGTATGTGTTGTTATTATCCCCATTTTATAGATGAGGAAGCTAAAGTAGACAGAGGTAAAGTGACTTGCTCAGGATCACACAGTTAATAAGTGTCCAAGGTTACACTTGAACTCAAGTCTTTCTGACTCCAGGCCCAGCACTCTATCTGCTGTGGCACCCAGCAACTGATTCATTTGATTTTGTAAAAGTAAATCATCTGTAAACTTTCCCAGTCTTCTCTTGCAACTATCCATATTCCTTAATAGTCCAGAACACTCTCTGATTTATATACTAGAAGCTGCTCCCTGGGAAGTGGCATCCCTCAAGCTACTAATAGGTTAACCTTGAGGCTTTTTTAAAGCACTTTCTCTAAATCTCAATCATTCTTACCCCTATTATCCCATTTATAGCCCTCAACTTCACAGGGTCCAAGGCATTCTCCAAAAACACCTCTGGATCAAAAAGTAAACTATTCTCTTGTAGCTGATTAGTCCCTTTAACATTGACTTCTTCACCTTCATAATCAACAAATCAATTAAATGGTCCTCAACTTCAGCGCATGTTAAAAAAACAACAAACAACCCAACAATTTAAAGCTCATTTGCCTCTGCCTCTAACTGCTTGGTTTTTAAAGATAATTTATGTTTGTTCTCTTTGCTTTGGCAAGAACTTTTCCATTGAGAACAAGCCAACTAGGACTTCTGGCATTTCTGGTGCTATTTTCTTCCATAATGTACCTCAATAATCCCAATGGATCAGAAGGAACTTTCTTTTTATTCCAAAAGGGAGTCCTCCATATTTTTTTCTCTTTCTTCACATTAAATTTATTTACTTTTAGTTTACAACATTCAGTTCCACAAGCTTTTGAGTTCCAAATTTTCTCCTCCTCTCTCTCCTCCCTACCCCCAACATGGCGGCATGCAATCCGATATATATTCTACAAATACCTTCACATTAAACATTAGTCAAGTTGTAAAGAAGAATTATAACCAATGGAATGAACAATGAGAAAGAAGAAACAAAACAAAGCAAAACCAAAAAAAAGAGAGAGAGAGAGCAAGTAATTTGCTTCAGTCTACATTCAGACTCTAGTTTTTTCTGTGGAAGTGGATAGCTGTCTTCATCATGAGTCTTTTGGAGTTGTCTTAAAACCTTACGTTGCTGAGAGGAGCCCAGTCTATCAAAGTTAATCATCACAGATACAATGTGTCTGTAACTGTGTACAATGTTCTCCTGGTTCTGCTCTCCTCACTCAGCATAAGTTTATATGAGTCTCTCCACCCTCCATATATTTTAATCAAAGTTTCTTCCACCATGAAAAAAAATTTCCAACCAGTCCATTACTTAATGCTTCCTTTTTTCCATTTAGAACATGTAATTTAACTTGTTCCTCATTTAAAAAATTAATTTAACCAGAGTCATTGCAAAAACCAAAATGAACAACAGCAATCACAAGCGAGAAAAACAGACCAAAAAAGATCCCACTTCTGCCCATAGGTCAAATGTCATGGACTAAGGCTAAACTTGGCCAAGTCCATAAGGGTCAAGGTTCTTCCATGCTTAAAGTGTACTAGGAACTCATGAACTCATAAAAATCTAATTAAAATTATGCTAACGCTACAAGGACATATTCTTTAATCTCCTCCTCGGCAGCTAGGTGGCGCAGTAGACAACTCTGACACTAGGCTGTGTGACATTGGGCAAGGCACTTAACCTCTGTCTGCCTCAGTTTCTTCAACTGTAAAATCAGGATATTAGCACCTACCACTCAGGATTGTTGTGAGAATTAAATGAGGTACCATGTATAAGTGCCTAGAGCAGTGTTTGGCATATAGCAAACACCGTACACGTGTTTGTCAGCTTCCTGGGTTATATAAGCCACATTCTTGGCACAGCCTAAGTGAGAAGACTCCTTTAATTCAAGAATCCAACAAGCCCATCTATAGAAATCTGTGGCTAGAGTCTTACCAATAGCCAGCAGCTCTTGGTTGGAGTCAATGTGGTAATTGTTTTGAGATGCTAAAGAAAAGGGAGAGAAAGAAACAGTTAATAATGTGAATGAATCCTTGGGACCCCCTCTAACCAAAGTGTCCATGTGAAGGGGTAAAGGGTAGGTAAGGCCATTAGGGGAATAATAAAGATGAATCCCAAATAGAGGGAAGCCTAGATTCAGGAGCATGCCAAGAAAAGGGCATTTTTAGCAAGCAGACCTTACCAAAGGTTTTGGCAATAGTGATGCTTTCCAACAGGGCCATTAGGGGTACCACAGCCAGCCCAGCACCCATATCCTGGGAGAAGAGAAGGAAAGTGTGAATATTCCTACCAACTGGGCTCTACAGATTCATATCTTTACAACTTAGAAGATCCACTGCTTCCTAATATCCCACGAAAAAGAGCTGACTTAGGTTGCTAAATAAGGATTACCCTTTGAAGAAGAGTGACTGGCTGTCTTCCACCCTAACGATAATAGAAGAGGAAACACATTTTAACTACAACATGATATAAGATTTAAGTTAAAGACAAATGAAGGATTTTCTGATATTTAGAATTGTGAGATACTGGGACAAGCAGAGCCTAGGGCAGAGGGATTGGGGCTTTGATCCAGAATACCAAAATATAAAGAATGTAAAAATGTAAAACATTCCTTCCTTTAGTAATTTAGCATCAACTGAGATAAGCACCTATTTGGCAAGAATAATTAGTTAAAATATGAAGCTAGCAGATGGAACAGTTTATTAAACAGTATTAATTAACACCCAAGTGTAAAAATCTATAATAATTCATCCTCCCTGCTTGACTGAACTTGATTTAATTGCTTTTTATATTATTTTTCATATTACAAATTACAAAATTGATTTGAGGGTGTATTTCTTTCATTTTCTCCCATGTATCAAAATTGAAGAATTCTAAAGGAATGACTGAGAAGAGATGCTGAATCTTTTTTTCTTTGAAGGTCTTTAATGAAGATACCTTTTGTATCTTCCTTCTTACAGGCAAAAGACCGATTTCACCAGACTCTTTTTCAGCCTGGAATTCTTACAAATATCTTTTTGCCAAAAAGCAATGTCTCATCTTCACCTTCTTGCTAACATTTTAAAAATTTCAGCTGGGACTTGGACCTCAACACCAAACAACAGCATTAGGATCCCCATGGAGTTCTTCTATCCACCAGGGGGCAGCAGACACAGAAGTCATGGTAGCCTGGGATAGGCATGACTTCTACCCACCTGCACCATTTGGTTAAAGGACACAGTCCCGTTGGGGGTGGCCACAGAGAAGGGAGGAAGCTGGAAGGGAGGGAGACCTTCCTCGATTTTCCCAGTCAGAAGGAATGGCTGAGATCCCATCACCTGGAAGGAGTAGGCAATCAGGCCAGCAAAGAGTATCAGTAAAGCATTGCGGGCTAGAACAGAGGAGACAAAAAAGAAGAATTAGCATGTAAGGAGAGAACAAGGTCAGTCTTGCTGTCTTTGTGTAACTGCCAAAGGTATCAGCTTACCGCCGATTGTCCATGACTTAACACATACCCATTGGATGTATAATATATACATATGCATCGTGTTCATGAATACATCATGAATCCATGTGTTATACCCATGTGTGAATCTGTGGAACAGTGAGAAAAGGTCTGGATTAACAGGCTGGAGACATGAGCTCTAGCCTCAGCTCTGCTGCTTATAACCCATGACCTTAAATAAATTGACTTCCTCCTCTCTGGGCTTCAGTTTCCTCTTGTGTAAAATAAATGGGATGGGTTAGGCCATGTGGCCCTCTAGATCCTCAAGCGCAGCCTTTTGACTGAATCCAATAAGTAAATCCAACCCAATATGTAAAATGAATTCAAACTTCACAGTCCCCTTAACAAAAGGATTTGTTCTGTAAAACTTGGACTTAGTCAAAAGGCTGCACCCAAGGACCTGTGGCCTTGAGGCTACAGGTTCCCCACCCCTGGATTAGACAATCTCTAAGGTCCCTTCCTGTTCTAATATTGTATGATGATATTTATGAGTGTAGACAATTATGGAAACAGAAAACACCTGGAAATATCTTCCTAGTCTTTTCTAATCCCACTAGTGTGAAAATCTTTTTGCAAAAGTATCATCAGAAACTTGGGGTGCTACAAAGCTAAAAGAGTAAGGGAGCAACACAAGTGCTATCTCTTTGAAGGATGATTTTGTCCCCTTTTCCTGAGATTGAGATTTGGTCTCAGCACCAAGAACTGCATCTGACATATAGTGGTTGTGTGACTCTAGGCAAGTCATTGAACATTTCAGTGCTCTGGGCAACTCTCTAAGATTCTAAGTTGTAAAAAAGGTGCATTGGCAGAAGTCATTTCCTCATCTGAGGAGTTTCCTATACTAGTGAAAGAAATCACAAGTCTATTCCCAATCCCTGCACATCCTGGGACCAGTTGTAACGAGAAAGAAGTGGCTGGAATTCTAGGGTAGGAATGTTACTTAAAATTGCCTCAGATTTGTTCTACGTCATTGGTGGCTTAAAGTAGTGGTCTCCAAAGTGGGAGCTATGGGCTGCACATAAGGGGTGTGTGATCAACCAAAGGGTGGCAAGATAGGTTGCATCTCACTCTCCTTGAGATAGTCAATCATGGAGTTTTTGTCTTCATTACAACTCTTTACCTTTAACCCCTAAAGCTTCCCTACTCTGCTCTCTCCTTCTACCTTGCAAGCTCCTCTTTTGAGTCTTATGTTCACCTACAGGATACTATAGCATATATAGTAGCTATATATATGCTATATAGTAGCTATTGGGAAAATTTTCCCTCCGCCCCACAGCATACCTACTCCAGCCCCCAAATCCCCAGGTACAAGCAGGTACCCTTCAAAGGGCAGGTGCTGTACTCAGATCCCACCCCACCAACCCTACCCATTTTTATTTTGAGTGGGTTACTGATCACAAGATGGTCAGGCATGGATGGGTTGTGATCTGTATCACCAATCTCATGACTTTATCCTCAGCCCAAACTCACCCCTCTTCTGAACTTCTCTATTTTTATTAGGACATTAACATATTTCCAGTTATGCAGATTCACAATCTCAGTATCAACTTCAACTCCACACTCTCATTCATCCCACATCCCTAAACAGTTGCCAAACATTGTCATTTCCATCTCTACAACATCTCTTGCATCTATCTGTTCTCTTCAATCAGACAGCCACCAATGTCAGTTCATCACCTCTCACCTGGGCTATTTGAAATAGCTTCCTACTCAATCTCAATTTTCCCCACTGCTGCTAAAATGATTTTCCTAACACAGTTTTGACCACATCACTCTCCTACACAATCCACTCCAATAGCTTCCTATTAATCCTAGGATCAGATATTATTTTATTTTATCCCTTTAAAATACTATAATTAAATTATATATACTATATTACTAAATTATAATCAAAATACCCTTTAGACATATTATTTTTTCTTATCCTTTAAAAACTATTTTATATGGTTTATAATGGCCCTAATTATTCATATACCTACATATTATTATTATTATCATATAATATAATATAATATAATCATATAATTATTATTATCATATACCTACATATTATTATTATTATTCATACCTACATAAAAATATACACACATTGGTAGTTTGTACTAAAGAAGTTTTTACTGATGGGATGTGTGATCAAAAACATTTGGAGATCCCTGGTATAGAGTCTAATTGCTGTGAGAACAGACACATAGAAGAGAGACAATGATTGCAGAGTATGTATTGAAGGTTATTCGAGAGTAAGAGTACTTACTGGTACTTGGCAATCACACTCACAATGGGTTTGGGGCCTTGGTCTAGAAGTGTAAGCCTGAGTAACTACAGAATATTTGGTTTGTGGTCAATAATGGAATGACAAGGGAGACTATTCAGCAGCAATACCACTACTAGGTATTATATGCTAGGTACCCCAAAGAGATCAAAGAAAAAGGAAAAGGACCTATTTGTACAAAAATATTTATAGCAGCTCTTTATGTGGTGGCAAAGAATTGGAAGTTAAGGGGATACCCATCAGTTGAGGAATGATCAGACAAGTTGTGGCATATGATTGTGAAGAAATACTATTTTGCTATAATGAATGACCAGCAGGATGCTTCCAGAAAAACCTTACTAGGGGGTGCAGTGAATAGAGCACTGGCCCTACAGTCAGGAGGACCTGAGTTCAAATCTGGCCTCAGACACTTAACACAAAAACTAGTCGTGTGACCTTGGGCAAGTCACAACCCCAATTGCCCTACCTTTCTCCTTCCAAAAAAGTAAAAAATAAAAAACCCCAGAAAAACCTTGGAAGACTAATATGAGCTGATACAAAGTGAAGTGAGCAGAACCAGAACATTGTATGTGGTAACAGCAATATTGTAAGGATGATCAACTATGAAAGACACAATTCTGATTAACACAATGATATAAGATAATTCCCAAGGACTCGTGATAAAAAAATGTTATTTACTTTAAGAAAGAGAACTGAGCAATTCTGAATGCAGATTAAAACATATTTTTTACTTTGTTTTTCTTTGTTTTTGTTGGTTTGGGTTTTTTTGCAGCATGGCTAATATGGACATATGTTTTGCATGACTTCACATACGTAATTGACATTACATTCCTTGCCTTCTCAATGTGTAGGGGAAGGTCTAGAGGGAGTGAAAGAATATGGAACTCAAAATTAAAAAAAAATAAATGAATAAGCAGATAAACTGATGGCCATCTAAATAAGTAAAAGAAAGGACATTCACAGGGACAGGGCTACTCCTCCCTCCCTCAGAGCACCCACTTTCTATATGAAAATATATCCCAATATGTATTAAAAATTACAAAAAAGGTTCAAGATCAGATTTTATCTTAAGCACTGTGTCTGAACTGTGGACTTCTGAGCACCCTACTAGAAACACTTTTGTAAAGAAATTCTGTTTAATCTGAATTAAACCAGGAAAGGAAAGAGGATACTGAATAACCCAAGAAATAGACAGAAATCCCAAAGAAAACAATGTTCACTAACTAATATAGAGAGATATGTCTGCCTTGAATTGTAAGCTCCAAGAAAGCAGGGACATTGCTACTAATTTCATTCATATCTAGAATGAGCCCATATCCCTTGGAGGTGCCCAGCAATTCTATTCACTGATGATAGTGTTATGTGTTTTAGGGAGGAGGGACACCTATCACTATCCAGGTCCATTGCTTTAAGTCTGCAACTTGGAGATTGGAGACTGCCTCACTCTTCCTCAACTTTTGTTTTTGCTCTTTAGTCATGTCTTACTCCATGACCCCATATGGGGTCTTTCTTGGCAAGGATACTGGAGTGGTTTGCCATTTCCTTCTTCAGCTCATTTTACAGATGAGGAAGCTGAGGCTAACAGGGTTAAGTGATTCATCTAAGGTGACACAGCTAAAAAATGTCGAAGGTAAAATTTGAACCTGGGTCTTCCTGGCTCTAGGCCTGGCACTCTACCCATTGCATCACCTAGCTGCCCAGAATTGCCCTCATAACACATTCATTTTCCTAAGCCTCTTATTGCTTCTAAGTCAGTCAATTTAGCTCCACCCTTTTGGCAAGTCCATATGGTAAGATGCAAGCTGGTGCTGGGGTGGGAGGGGTTTGGTGTATTTTTCCCCACAGTTGGATCCCTCAATCTATCCTCTAGGTGGCTAGCTTACCTGTTGCAATGGTCCAGATGAGCAGGTGACTTAACCGGACACAAGGTGGCATCTGCTGGTGGAAGGGTGGCACCTGGTCCTTCATTGCCTTCAGCAACAGAAGGAGCACCATGCAGACCAGCCCTAAGACAGCATCTCCTACCCTGTGGATAGAGAATCACACTGTAAGGGCAATGTGGGACCCCATCTTTAGAGCAATCATACCCTCTCTGCCTGACTTACTCCTTCCCACATCAAAAATGTGTCATTCTCCTTAGATGGAATACACCCTCCATCATCTTTACCAACCCTTGCCTCCTTCCTCCATAGTTTCCTTCATAACCTTTTCCAAAGTGAAGCAGAGGTATGGTGAAAAGAACACTGAAATGAGTGTCACGAGCCCTGGGTTCTAGTCTTACCTAAGGCATCACCTGGGTTGTCTTGGCTAAGTTACCCTTCCTTAGTCTGAGTTTCCCCTTATGTGAAATGAGAGGGGTTAGATCCCAAAGGGCTCTAAACCTTCTTTGACTGGTTCAATCTATCTTTGATCCCTCCTCACCACAGGGAACGTTCTCAGTAGGAGGGGTGCATTCTTTTAATGTTATTTTCATCTTCACCTTTTGGCATGCTGTTAAATTCTTCAGTGATTCTGCCACATGCATGTTCTGCCTCCCCAGCCTCCTTGAGGACAGGGACTACCTCTTAGTCCTCTTTTATCATCATCATCTTCCTCCAGTGCCTAAAACTCACACACTCCTCCCAGTGCCCGATTTTGAGCAATGATATTGAGGCAACCAGGTGGCACAGTGGATAGAGCCCTGGGCCTTGAGGCAGAAGGATCTGAGTTCAAATCAGACCTCAGATATTCACTAGCTGTGTGACCCTGGGAAAGTTTCTTTGTCTTAGTTTCCTCATCCACAAAATGATTTGGAGAAGGAAATGGCAAAGCCCTTGCCAAGAAAACACCAAATGGGGTCACAAAGAGTCAGACATGACTGAGCAAAAACAATGCCATGACTTTCTTGAGCAGTCATGGGTGCTGAATGACTTCTCAGTTGCTCTGAGGGCCAGAATCTAACTTGGGTCAGGGCCAAAGAAGGAAGCTGCAACAGGAAACAACTGGGAAACAGCATGTGACAGTGAAAAGTGGAACAGATCTGGAGTTAGAGGACCCAGAATCAAATCCCAGCTCTATTACTTACTGAGTGGTTGATGTTGGGCAAGTTATCTCATCTCTCTGGGCCTTAGTTTCCTCATTTGTAAAGTGAAAAGGTTGGAACAGATGGCCCTTAGGTGCCTTCGAGCTCTAAGTCTGAACCTCTGAACAGTGTTTCTTTTAGGGGTAAAGAACCTTCTCTCCCTCCTTCCCTCCCTTCCCAACAGAAGGCAAATAACAAAGCAGGAGATTGGTAGTGTTATAAATGAAAATCTTTTGTTCTGTCTAGGGAATAAATCATGCTTGTTGGGGATCCAGGGAGTTTTATGATCTTTATTTCACATTTATTTTGTAAGGAATAAACGGGTAGCCTCCCAGAAAGAGGCTACAAAGGATCAGACAAAGACAAGCCCTTTTTATGCTGTTTCATTTAACTTTTGAGTTAACTTTAAATTTAACTTTCATTTAACATTCCTCCCTTCTGAGCTGGGACTGGCTCCAGCTCTTCTAGGTTACAACTCTCCTGACCTGCCCATTAAGCATTCCTGTTAATGAAAAGTCAGTGACCGTCCCCCAACTGGTCCGAGCCAGCCTAGCTCAGTCCCCTCTTTACAGATTTATGCTTTCCTGCATGTAAACACCCTTTGCTCCTATAGAATCTGTGGAAACCAAACTGCCAGCATTTCTCCTGGTAGCTTACCTGGTCTGCCCAATTCTGAGGAAGGTATAATACACCTGAAGGAAAAACTGCTGAGGGATGTCATGCAGGCCCAGGAGGTTCTGTGCAAAGCCCAATGTTTCATAAATTAACAAAATAACTAATTAGTTAAATAAATAATTAAATGACATTTATTGAACACCTATTATAAGTAACTACAAGGTAATTTCAAGGGTGAGGGAAGTTCTAGCATCTGGGGAAGAGAGGGTGAGAATCAGGAAAGGCCTCACGTTTGAGCTAAACTCTGAAGGACATTGGGGATTTTAAATGCAGAGGGAGTGTATCCATGAACAGCCTGTGTAAAGGCACACAGGTGAGAGGTAGAAATATCCTTTCCAGGGAAAAGCATTTGCAGGCCAGTTTGGATGGATTGTAGAGTCTGTGAAGGTGAGTTATGTGCAGTAACTCTGAAAGGGAGGCAGAAGCCAGGTTGTGAAGGGCTTTAGTTGCTAAGCAGAGAGATGTTGGCATTTTATATCAGAGGCACTGAGAAGCTCTACCCTATCAAGGACAAGGATTAACAGACCTATAGTGCATCCTTACATTAACATCTCCTCCCCACCCCTCACTCCCCTCACACATAGAGAGCAGCCCCTTCCAAGGAATTGAGAGGTAAAAGTAGGAGAGAGGACAGAGGATCAAGGACTCTGCCAGCTCTCTTGGGGCCAGAAGATAGCACAAGCAGAGATACCCTGGCACACATGCTGGGAGCTATTTGGCCTCATATCAACTGCCTGAAAATCTCCAAGATAAATTAGAAAACAAAGTGGAAAATTGGTCCCCTAAAACGTATTAAATGAGTGTGCTGCAGAACCCCAGGATTGGAAGGGACCTTAAGAGGTCAGCTCATTCTTTTTTATCCCTTCAGAACACTGGAAACTATCCCAGCCAAATAAGACACTTCCTGCTCTATAAATTCCAGAAACAATCTCTCAACTTCCCTTAGAGGAGAGGGTCCTTCTCAAAGCTTATTACAAGTTATTTTTCTGAAGTTTTCTTAATTTCAGTAAAACGAATCCTGAGATTTTCAGACTTTTCCAAGTACCAATCATCCAAGCATCATCCTAGGAGAGGGGAAAAAAGGTTCTAGGCTAGGAGTTCTTAACCTGTGTCTCCCTGTGTCCCCTCTGTAAGACAGAGGTTGGTGAGAGCCCCCTCTCAGTTATATCCTTATTTATTTTTTTTCGTCTTTTTGGAGAGGGGAAGGCAGGGCAATTTGGGTTAAGTGACTTGCCCAAGGTCACACAGCTAGTAAGTGTTAAATGTCTGAGGCTGGATTTGAACTCAGGTCCTCCTGACTCCAGTGCCGGTGCTCTACTCACTGCACCACCTAGCTACCCCTAAGTCCTTATTTATTGTGGCCAAGTGGGACAATGATTATAAAGTGGTTAGAGTTCCTAGAAAAAAGGCTTGCTTTAACTTAGTATGTTACTGTTACTGGATCTGGGGATTTACTGCTCCTCAGATACCTGAGCTTCTTGCTCACAAAGTACCCCATAAAGACCATCTAATAGTGGGCAACAAAACCTTGAAGGATGATGTTCCTACCTTAATCTGTCCAAACCCAATGGTGATGGAAACAGCAGACGTGAAGCCTTTAATAACAGGGTAGGAAATGAAGTCCAACAAGAACCCTGGCCAACACAAAAGAGAGTCACGGAGTGACACCTTCTTAAATGAAGCAGTTTCTGGTTCCCTGAGACATCAGAAAGTGGAGGTGTGGCAAGTAGCAGGGGTGGGGGCAAAGGGTGAGGAAGTAATGAGTTGAGCTATAGAATAAATACTAGCTACAAAGTGTTTTAAACTTTAAAAGGTGCTTTAAAATTTCCTTTCTTTTCTCCTTGCTTTCCCTTTCTTGGGTCTATAGGGTATCTCACCTAACCTGTGGGTGCTCCACCCAAAGGGAATGTAAATTTGAATCTCTTCTTTCTAAAACACCAGCCTAAAAACATTTTGGCTCCTGTGGATTGGCCAACAATATGTCCCAGGCCAAGCCCTACTTGGTCATTATTTGGGCCTTGATTGGCTCAGAATGAATATAAATTTTAATTGCTTCTGTTTTAGCCAGAAACCCTGAGAGTCTTCTCCTTCCTTACTGGAATTTTTATTTTTTTGACTAGGTAAAGAGTCCATTATCTGCCACGTTTCTTTTATGCTTTAACCACTGAATAGGCATTGCCTCAGTCCTCCACTGCATCCTGGGCCACCTCCAGTTGTCCTGATCTATATCTTGCCACTGGACCCAGATGGCACCAGAGGAGAAAGTGAGGCTGCTGACTTTGCACAGCCCCTCACCTAAATCCAATTCACTTGCACATCATGGCATTACCTCCCTGGTAGTCCTCTGGGAACAAAGGACAAACAGCAACAACACAATTTACAAAGTGCTTTACAAATGTTTTCTCATTTTTTCCCTACAACAACCCTAAGAAGAAGTAGGTACAAGTCTCCAATTTGCAGATGCAGAATCTCAGGCAGACAGAGGTTAAACGACTTGCCCAGGGTCAAATACCTTGTAAATGTGGGAACTCAGATCTGACTCCAACAGTCTATTCACTGTGTTACCTAACTGCCTTTAAGAGGTGGAAATGGTATCCTGAACTCTTGAATATCCAGCCCAGTGACCTGGCTTGGTAGAGGTTGCTTCATCCTTTTGGAGAAGATACACCATTGAGTGTAGAAGGCAAAAGGCTGATGAGATGGGGAAACTTTCCAAATGGATCCAGAGTCCAGGAAGGAAGTTCTAGATGTCTTACCCAAGTGCAGGATCCCCATGGCTAACTGGATACAGCCAGAGAGGAAAGTTAGGAGCACGGCATAGGCAGGCTGGTGTAAGGTGTAGAAGGAAACCAGCAAAGACATGATGGCCGTGGGGCCCAAGGTCACGTCCCGGGAGGTGCCCAGGAAAAAATACACAACACATCCCATGAAGGAGGAGTAGAGGCCATACTGCTCAGAGAAACAGAGACAGGATTACAAGGATGAGGACATCACTGAGCTGGTCAAAACCATAGCCAATGACTAAGGCATGTGCACCTAGATATCTGTACAGTGTTTGATCTTTAAGCATAGTATATATGTGATTGTGATGATCAATGGAACACACATTTATTAAACACCTATTGTGTGCCATCCACACACACAGCCACACATGGGACAAAATATGCACAGACAGTTCCCAGATGTCCACAAGTAAACTATCTAGAGTGACTGGGGGGGAGAGGGGGATTCCCCCCTCTAACTAACATCCAGTTGGGACCTAAGAAAGCTCACAGTAGAGCAGAACCAATTCATTGGTATAGGGATCTCCAAGATGAGGAAATACCTTTGCCAGTAATAGATTAGCACCTTCTCTAATATCCATGGTCTTCAAGATTAGCCTAAGATAATTAATAAGAGGCTAAATGATTTGCCTAAGGTTATACAGTATTTATCAGAGGTGGGACTTGAAGACAGGTCCTCTTGACACTGAGGTTGCCTCTCTGTATTTATTGGGATAGTTACCCAGCTAGCTACATAGTTTTATATCTCTTTATACTTACATCTAGCCAGGTTTATATAGTTATATAACTCTGTGTGTGTGTGTGTGTGTGTGTGTGTGTGTGTGTGTGTGTATTAAAAGCATTCTGAGAAGGGGTCCATAGGCTTCACCATACTGTCAAAGTGGTCCAATGACCCCAAAAAAGTTAAAAACCCTTGACCAAGACATACAATATTTTTATTATATACTTATATATATATGTATATATATACACATGTATTGTTTTTACATACAATCACAAATGTATAGATGGGTATCATATGTGCACATACACATGTGTATGTATATACATGTGTGTGCATGTTATAGTGTGTTACAAGTATACTTATATGTCTAGGGTTATTTCCATGTATTTCTGCCCCTGTTGCTGGATAAATACGGACTGAAGGCCACAGCAGAAATGGTTTGTGGGTGAGGGATATCACAGTACTAGATGGAATGAGCTCAGCTATCTCACCTGGACAGGTAGCCCAGCCAGCTCTGCATAGGCCAGAGCCTGGGGTATAACAGTCAGGCCCACAGTGAAGCCTGCGATGCTATCCAGTTGTAACCACTTCAGGGAGTAGTGTGGGAGCCATCCTAGGATGGGAAGCCTCTTTCGAACTATTCCTAAGGAGCAGCGCCAGGCTCTCTCTGTCATGCTGAAGTCTGCTGCTCTGTCGTAGGCTCTGAGGATGCTGGATAGCCCTGTATAAAACAAATGGTCAGAGGAACTGAAGTTGAAGGGATTGCCAGTGGGGTCTCTATTACCAGTGATCCTGGAATTCAGGGAGGACTGCTAGCCCTAGGGCTACCTTGTTCTAGTTCCTCTGCCCTCCAAATACTATTGGGTCCAGGTTTGCAATTTGAGGGGAAACAAAAAGATCTCTTTGGCTAGAAATGATAAGTTTTCTGGAGGTTATGAACTCTTTTTTTTTTTTAAAGCAATTGGGGTTAAGTAACTTGCTCAAGGTTACACGGCTAGTCATTATTTGTGCGTGGGTGCTCATTTTCTGAGGCCAGATCTGATCTTGGGTCATCCCAACTCCAAGGCCGGCGCTCTTACTCACTGCGCCACCTAGCCGCCCCGGTTATGAACTCTTAAAGAATTAGTGTCCTATGTACCTGTGTTATATAAACGGGCTACACCTCTCACCCCAGAAGGAAGTAGTAGCTCATATATTTTTTCTTGTTTTTTTTTTTTTTTAGAGGTGGGAAGGCAGAGCAATTGGGGTTAAGTGACTTGCCCAAGGTCACACAGCTAGTAAGTATCAAGTGTCTGAGATCGAATTTGAACTCAGGTCCTCTTGACTCTACGGCTGGTGCTCCATTCACTGTGCCACCTAGCTGCCCCAGGCCTTGTAGATTTTTGAGCTGGAATGGGTCTTCAAGGCCATTTAGTCTAACATCCTAGTTTTACAAATGACACTTGGGCCTGAGACTTGCCCAAAGTCACAGAGTTAGGAAGCTACATGTGTGCCAAGATTTGATCCTAAATGATAGGATACCAAATCTAGGGCCCTTTTTTCTGTAGCAAGCTTTAGCTTTGGTCTCAGAAGAAAAGCAATTTACTGTATTAATCCAAAAAAGGTCAAAGCTCTCACCTAAACTTGGTTCATACAAAACCCGAGCAGGGTTTCAGTGTTATTTTTCAATGTAGACACACATACATACACTCTTTCTCTGTCTGTCTGTCTGTCTGTCTATATATATATATATATATATATATATATATATATATATATATATATATATATATATATATATATGTGGTTTTTTTTTTTCTTTACTGGACCTGTGATTTCATAGATGTAGGAACTTCTGATGAGGAAGATCCCTCCACTGATGCAGATCAGCAACTACTCTTTAGCTTATCGTTAGTTCCCTGGAACTCTGAGAGGTTAAGTGAAAGCCAGTATGTGGGGAGTAAACCCAGTTTTCTGACTCTAAAGTCATATTTCCATATTAGTCATGTTGTCAAAGAAGAGTAAGAACAAAAGGGAAAAACCACGAGAAAGAAAAAAGAGCAAACAGTCTGCTTCCATCTGCATTCAGACTCCATAGCTCTTTCTCTGGATGCAGTACAGCATTTTCTATCATGAGTCTTTTGGAATTGTCTTAGACTTTGTATTGCCGAGAAGAACTAAGTCTATCAAAGCTGGTCATCAAACAATGTTGCTGTTACTGTGTAGTGTTCTCCTGCTTCTGCTCATTTCACTCAGCATCGGTTCATGTAAGACTTTTCAGGTTTTTCTGAAATCTGCCTGCTCCTCGTTTCTTATAGCACAATAGTATTCCATTACATGCATATACCACAACTTGTCCAGCCATTCCCCAACTGATGGGCACCCCCTCAATGTCCAATCCTTTACCGCCACAAAAAGAGCTGCTACAAATATTTTCACACACACGGGCCCTTTTCCCTTTTGACATTTTCTGTTTTATTGTTTATATTTCTAAAGTAAGGCAGAGGAACTGGACCTGTGATTTTATTAGTATGAATAACTCCTGGATGAGGAAACTCCCACCGCCAAAGCAGTCAGCACTTCATCTGTAACTTAGTGCTTCAGAGCATTTGCCAACGTCATCCAGGCTGTGCGCATCAGAGGCGGGTTTCAAAGCCAGGTCTTCCTGTGTCCAAAGCCTACTTTGTTGTTGTTGTTGTTGTTGTTTTAATGTTTTTATACCATGCTGCTATTTTAAAAGTTAAGTTTACTGACATCAGTTTGACAAATACATATTATTATCTTTTATGATTATTGAATAAATGTTCACCTTAAAAAATTAAATTCTCCGACAGCTAGGTGTCACAGTGAATAAGAACACTGGCCCTGGAGTCAGGAGGACCCGAGTTCAAATCCAGATGCAGACACTTAACACAAAAACTAGTTGTGTGATCTTGGGCAAGTCACTTAACCCCAATTGCCCTACCCTCCCCCCTCCAAAAAGCAAAAAAATAGAAAATTAAATTCTCTGGATACATGCCTTAATGAAATATGTCGCTTAAACACATACATATATGTAGATATAAGTATTGTGCCTATGAATCATCTCTACAACTATGCTAAATATACGTATGTATTTAATATATACTTATTTATACTTTTATTATACACTTGTGTGTATATTTATTATATTTTTAACATAATAGAGGCATAAAAATCCAAATTTAGGGCTGTAGTCAGTCTTTTAATGAATACGGTAAATCCAACAATGGACTTTGTACTCACTCCGTTGCTTCTTTGCAGCAGTCCCAAAGGATTTACTTTTACTCCAGCCCAGGAGCCCCCAGGTTCTGGCACTTTGGGGCAGCTGGGGCAGGTGTACTTCATCAGCAAAGGCAGGCTATCTTTAGAGTTACTGGAACAACTGATAATAATAACATAGCGCTTGAGAATTTGCTGCGCATTTCCCATGTGCCCCTTAAAACAACTCTAGGAGGCAGGTCCTACAAGGTATTAGTAGCCTCATTTTATAGACAACGATCCAAGGGGTTTGGTCACACAGCCAGCCCCCATCATGCAGAATGCCAACCCAGGCTTTTCTGTCCCCATGTCCAGCTCTATCCATGGGAGAGGGGAAGGAGGCTTTGGGAAATGCCCTCTACTTCGCTCCTCCAGGTGGACGCCACATTTCCCATGGGTTGCCAGGATCCAGGTCCTCAAACTCTTTCAGTCCCGTCCCCATTTCTCTGCTAAGTCCCTTCTGCCCCCTCTCCTTAGATCGGGGGCTACCCAGGTAGGGGACTCACCTTGCGGGCTTCCCCCCGCCCCCGGCGGTCTCAATCTCGGTCTACCGCTAGGAGTAAGCGAGCTCTGGGGAACGCAAATGGGGGGAGGCCAGGGACAAAGAAGTGCTGGGACCGGACTGATTGAACGACTAAGGCCCAGCTCATGTGATCGGGAGAGGAGGAGGAGGAGGAGGAGCTGGGCCTGGAGACAAAGCTCATTCGCATCTCCGGAGGCTACCACGGGAAGGGCTGGGGCTGGGGCTGGGGCTGGGGCTGGGGCTGGGAGGAGGAGCTGGAGCTGCCTGGGGTCTCTGTCATGCCCCGGTCCCAGCTAGCCTGCTGCGTCTTTCTCTTAGCTCTCGGCCTATGCCTGGGGCTGCTATCCAGCCGCCGGAACGTGCTGCTTATCCTGGGTGAGTAGCAGTCTGGCGGCCGACTGACCCCGCCTCGGTGCATACCTGGCAATCCCCGGGATACCTCTGGCTTCTCTTAGATCCCCAGGCAGGGGCAGGGAATGCCTTCATTCCAGGGTCACCTCCTACCTCGGGCCTGTGGCGCAGCCCCGGAAGCGTGCAATCCTAGCAGCTTCTCTGGGCCAGGCTGATTCTCCGGTAGTCTCGCTGCCCAAACCCCTCCACACACAGCACTACTCCAGTCTCTGCTAGTACAAAGGTCATTAAGGACTGCTAGGAATGTGGCGGGCCACACTTCATTTCCTCCGCGTCTGGGGCCCCTCACTGAGAACCTTCACCTCCCCTCACCCGCTCTCACCTTCTTCCTCTTCTCTTCTCTCCTCCCCTCCTCCCAGGGCACGTTTGAGACCCAGTACCACAGTTCACAGCCTCTGTACTGCCCCGAATCTCCCTCAGCTCCCTCCTCTCCTCTCTTCTCACCCTTTTCTCCTTCTCTTCCCTCCCCCCCCTCCCTTCCATGCCCTCACACCCACAGTAAGCATCTTTCCCCCCCATCATATGCATATGATATTCAGCGGGGTGATGAGACCAGGCACACTCTCCAGCCTCACTCACCCTTCCCTAATCAAACCCCCAAGTTAGGGTGATGCTTGAAGGTGGAGCCGTTGCTTCCTTAAACTTTTTTCACTCTACTTGGGTTCTGACACTGACATAGAGATAACTGAGTTGGGTGAGAGATCTGTCCAAACATGAGCTGTTGGCCATGAATCTCCTTTTCTCCTTTTCTTTTTTTCTTGGAGGGTGGAGGAAGGGGCACATTTACACATGAACATATTCCCCTCCCTCCCCCCCCCATATTCCTCCTCACTGAAAATCTGAAATTCTACCAAGGATTTGCATTTTTCAGGGACTTCCTGTTTTGGTGGTCAGGGCTCTACCCTTGAGACAGATCAAACCACAAAACAACTTATTTCTGGGCCTGGCCCCTTGCCAGTCCTCATCCCTATACTGTTAAATCAGTGTTACAAATACACATTCTAGGCCTCCAGGCAGACTTTTCAGTTCATTGCAAAACAAACAGTTCTTCAGCACCACCACCCCCATACCCCACCTCCATAGACAAGTAGGTCTTTTATTTTTTGCTTTTTGGAGGGCAATTGGGGTTAAGTGACTTGTCCAAGGTCACAGGGCTAGTTTTTTTGTGTGTGTTAAGTATCTGAGGCCGAATTTGAACTCAGGCCCTCCTGACTCCAGGGCTGGTGCTCTATTCACTGTGCCACCTAACTGCCCCCAAGTAGGTCTTTTCAACAGGGGCTCTTATGAACCCAAATCCCTGTCATAGGCTCCTGCTTCTCAGAACCTGGGGGAAATAGAGGATAGAAACCATCAATTATACTGTCACACCTTGGGATAGACAGGAGGCTATATAAAGATGGCTTTGAGCCAGCTGCAGAGAAAAACTCATAGCCAGACGTTTGTGCTTGCAGCACCCCTTCCTCCCCCAGCTGGGTAAAGATGACAATAGCTCCTATGCATTTGCCCCTTTAAGGTTTGCACAGGATTCTCCTTACAGGACTCCTGTGAGATGTGGGGTGCCAGAATCACTTCCCTTTTACAGCTGAGGAAGCCCAAGAGATTGTGTCTTGGTCCAAGAATCCCAGCTGGTGGCGAACAGGAGCCCTGGGCTCATAAAGTAGGAGTGTGGGCGACAAAGGGACTGAGACCCGATGGCCAGTAGGACCAACACTTAGCAGCAAGGCCAGATGTCCATGATAATAGTAATGATAAGTATTAATTTATAATTGATAAGCATTTAACAAAATCATTGAAATTATTACAAGTGACATTTGTGTATCATTTTAGAGTTTGCAGTGTGCTTTATATACATAATTGCATTTGAGCCTTACAACAGCTCTGCGAGTAAATACTGTAGGTATTAATCCTCTTTTACAGATGAGGAAACGAAAACAGCTAATTAAGTGACAAAAGTGGACCTAGAACCCAAGTTTTCCTGATTCCTAGTGTAGTATGTGTCTGCTGGAGGAGCCAAGCTTAACACTGCCCTGGAAGGGCTCGTATGAACTCTGGTACCTCCATTCAGAGTCCCTGTATTGCACAGAATCTCCCCATGACCTGAATGTGAGTTTCTCCTCTGCTGCCCTACCCTGAACATCAAAGCCCCAGCCCTAGCCTTACTCAGAACTCCTCCGCCAGACCTAGCCAGGCACCTACAATTCAGTAGGACACCAAATGCCAGCATCCCTGAGCTCCATAGTGAATCCCCATGCTCGGCTTTATCCCTCTCACATCCCCCAGCTCACAGTGCCTTCCCTGTTTCTCCTCCTGTTGGCAGCGGATGATGGAGGCTTTGAGAGTGGAACATACAACAACAGTGCAATCTCAACCCCACACCTCGATGCCTTGGCACAAAGAAGCCTGATCTTCCATAATGCCTTCACCTCAGTCAGCAGCTGCTCACCGAGTCGTGCTAGCCTCCTGACAGGCTTGCCACAGGTAAGCAAATGCCCCTGCTAGGGGTAGGTTAAGAAGAGAACAGTAGAAGGAGGAAGATGGGAGAATCCCTTGAGTAGGGTACACTCTTGGGATTCTGGGCCTTGGAGTGGAAAGACTATTGGCTTCCCCCTTTCATAAAAAAACCGCCAATGGTACAGTTTATCCCAATAAGCCCATGTCCTGCTGACTTCTCTAGGAATCTCCCTGACCCCTTCATCTTCCCATATCTATCCTTCATCAGAGCTGCTTCATTGTAAGTCACTTTCTTTATAATTTTGAACAGAAAACTGTCAGATTCCACATTTAAGTTAGCCATATAGAAAAGTTTCATATCTTGGCCATTGCCATCTGGGGAGGCTGGGTGAAAGAGCTTTGTTAATAAATTACTTCATGCAGATAACATGGAAGTCTTTGGGGCCAGGATAAATGAGATGGGAGCGGAAAAGTAGGTGGAAGGCGAGGCACAGATACAGAACTTTCATGTGCACTGGCAAGCTAAGTTCTAAATCAAATCAGGGAACTGGGAACTGTTACGACTGATCTGAGTGACAGAGAAGCCTGGTGAAGAGTCCTGACCCCTCAGGCTGATAATAACTCTCCTTACAGCATCAGAATGGGATGTATGGTTTACACCACAACGAACATCATTTCAACTCCTTCGACAAGGTGCAAAGTCTACCTCTGCTTCTCAGGCAGGCTAACATCCGCACAGGTTAGGAGCTTGGGTGGGTTTGGGGGAAGAAGCAACTCTTTTCTGTTTCTCCTAATTCCTAAGATTACTCCTACTTCACAAAGAGAGAAACTGAGGACCAAGGGGGTTAAACCATTGTCTAAGGTCACACAGATAATTGACTCTACCTCTACTTACCAAAGTCCAGGCCTGCCTACTCTATGGATACCATTTGTTTGGGTTGGGACCTATGACTTGATTGGTTTACAGAACTCCTGGGGAAGAAACTTCCTCTGGCAAGGCAAATTGACCCCTGTTTTTCAGCTTGCGGTCTTGGAAAGTCACCTGGGATGCTGAGAGGTTAGTGACTTACCTGGGATGTCACAACCAGTATGCCTCTGAGGCATACTTGACTTGAAGCTCTCTTCTTGACCTTAAAGCTGTCTCCTCTGTCCACTACACTAATCTGCCTGCCAAAGATAACAGAGAATGATAGAATTTCAGTTTTGGAATTAACCTCAGAGAATATCTAGGTCTAATCACATTTAAGTAGGATTCTCCTTTATAACATCCTCCACAAGTGATTATGCACTTTCCATCTGAAGATCTCTGGGTATGGAGACCTTGCTTCTGATTCAGGCTGTAATCTGGAAAGGAACCAGATAGGGTTGACAGATAGGGTTCTAGAAGGATCCAACCAATCAGTTCTAGAGTACAGCCTGGAGAAGAATGAGTATGACTTCTAAGGTCCTTTCTAGCTCTCAAATCTATGATCCAACAATTTTCTTAATCTTATTCTCATATTATATGCTTTTCCAGCCCCCCACTGTCCTGTTCATCCTTCTCTGGATTGTTGTTGTTGTAAAGTTGTTTTCAGTCATGTCCTACTTTTCATGACCCCATTTGGAATTTTCTTGGCAAGTATACAGGAGTGGTTTGACATTTCCTTATCCAGCTCATTTGCCAGATGAGGAAACTGAGGCAAACAAGGTTAAGTGACTTGCCTGGGTCACCCAACTAGTAAGTGTCTGAGGCCAGATTTGAACTCAGGAAGATGAGACATCCTGACTGCAAACCCAGAGCTGTATCCACTGCACCACCTCCCTGCCCCTCCTCTGCATGCCCTCCTGCTTGTCAATATTCTTTCTAAAATGTGGCACCCAGAGCTGAATACAGTTTTCCAGATGTGGTACAAATAGGACAGAGTGCAGGAGAACTTTCCCTTACCTCATTTATGATCATAATGCATCTAAAATCATTTGTTGGCAGACGCTTTCCAATGTCTGTTCTCACTCTGTGTACAAGGAGAAAACACAGCTTCCTGTTTGATTTGTGGCACAGTAGTAATAATTGGCAACAGGCTTAAAGGAGAAGGGAGGTCACATGGATCATGGGATCCTAGATCTAAAGTTAGAAGGGACCTCAGAAATGATCTAGTCCAGCTTCCTCACTTTAGGTAAGGAAACCGAAGCACTCCAGGCTCTCCCTTTCTGTTCTTTCTCCTGACTGTAGGCTTGTTGGGCTGTCTTTTCCAGGCATCATTGGGAAGAAGCATGTTGGGCCAGAGCCAGTGTACCCATTTGATTTTGCCTACACAGAGGAGAATGGCTCCATCCTCCAGGTGGGGAGAAACATCACCCGCATAAAGCTGCTGGTCCAAAAATTCCTCAAGACCCAGGATGACAGGTGAGCACCTTTGTCCCTCTACCAGCCCCCAGACTCCCAGCTTGTCGCCACACAACTTGCCCTGAGATTCCTTCTTCTGTTTCTGTATTGGCTCTGCTTGGAGTTTGGAGGAGAGGGAGGCGGGGTGTGCAAGCATACGCTGTGTCGCCTGCCCAACTGCATGGCCAGGCACTTCTCTGTGCCTGGGAGGTTTCTACTCCCCATCTTTGACCATTCGATTGCTTTTCATCCTTTAAAGTCCAACTCAGATGCTCCCCCTTCCCAAAGCCTTTCCTGATTTCTCCCAGTAGAGAACTTTCCTTTCCTAGTTTAACACGGAATTTGGCTTTGTAACTCATTAATCAACAAGCATTTGTTTCTCTTTTCCTCCCTCCTCTCCTCACCCAGTGCTTAGCACAGTGCCGGGCACATAGTAGGCTCTTACTAATGCACTTAACCATGTACTGTTTTGTAATATACAGTATGTGTGTCTTAATCCCCTCTTGGACTGCATACAATTAATCAATAGGCCAAGCAGAGTTTTGTCTAAATTTTAAATCTCCCCCAGCACTCGACATAATACCTTACATATACTAAGTGTTTGATAACTGTTGTATTGTATTGTATTATGTAAGGCACCACTTTGAAATTGGGGCATAGGGAGGTGCCAGCACTGGAGGAAATTGAAAGTGTTGAGTAGAGGAGACTAGACAGTGCTATGAGGTGGACCCAAACTGGCATAACAGAGTGACATGGGTTAAGAGGTAGGAACATTAGGGGTGGCTAGGTGGTGCAGTGAATAGAGCACCAGCCCTGGAGTCAGGAGGACCTGAGTTCAAATGTGGCCTCAGACACTTAACACACTTACTAGCCTTGTGACTTTGGGCAAATCATTTAACCCCATTTGCCCTCCAAAAAAAAAGAGGCAAGAACATTGGCATAGTTGGGTGGAAAGAGATCTGAGGAACCTGTGGGGAACCTTGTCCTGGACCAGTTTTGATTCATTTCTTCCACTTCTCAGGCCTTTCTTCCTCTATGTTGCTTTCCATGATCCCCACCGGTGTGGACATTCTCAGCCAATGTATGGACCCTTCTGTGAGAAGTTTGGCAATGGAGAGAGTGGGATGGGGTGGATCCCTGACTGGGTGCCCCAGATGTATGCCCCAGAAGATGTACAGGTAATTTAGGACCTCCTCTTTCTCAACTCCTTTTACCTCTAGGGATTCCATTGGACCCAGATTCTCCTTGTGAGCCTCCAGCCCATGCTCTGAGCAGGTGTGTGGTTAGCCCAAAAGAGCTTCTATGCCTGAGGAATTTGGACCCAAGGGCCAAGTTGACCCTTGTGATCTGGGTCTATACTCTTATTAATGGTAGTAAAAGGAGTAAAGAAATAGGACGGTTTATTTATATAACACAATAAACCTTTCAGATCAGTGTGCCTAAAGAATAAACCATAAAATCATGGGATTTCAGAATTGGAAGGAACTTTGGAGGTTACCTATTTCAACCAATATCCAAGTAAGAATCCCCCATAACATCCCTATCAGTCTAGGTTATCTAGAAAAGTTCAATTGCAACCATTCCTCCTGTTTGTAGCACCACTTTAGACTCTAGTCTGCATCTCTTCCAACCCTCCCCATTCTGTCTGTGACCTATCACCTGCCCGTCTTTTCTAGGTCCCTTACTTCATCCCTGACACTCCAGCAGCCCGAGCTGACCTGGCTGCTCAGTACACCACCATTGGCCGAATGGACCAAGGTATGGGGAGAAACGGGGCCTGGGAGCCTAACCAGGCTCTCTGCTTTGTCTCAGGATCATCTAGGTCCAGATTTCCCTATCAGTGCAACTAGAGGCAGCTCAGAGAGTCATTCACCATCATGGATTAAGTTTCCCCATCTGTGTACACCCCATGTGTTAGACCCTGCCAGGGCAGGATCCAGTAGGAAAAAAAAATGCAAAACCTGATTGTCTGCCCTAGGGAACTCCCATTCTCGTGGTGATGTGAGGTGACAACAGCTTGGCCCCAGGATGGTAAATTTAAAAAGAGGGGGTGGAATGCTTGTATTCTTCTAAGGAAAAAGGTAAGAGATAAGGTTAGAGCATGACAGATGGTTAGAAGCTGGGAAAGATGTTCCACTCTTTAATAAGGTTCCTCAGTGAGGGACAGAAAGGGAAGAGATCACAACAGATGGGACCTGAAAATTGACCTTGCCTAGGAATAGGACTGGAAGCCTGGCAAGTTGGTCCCTATAATACAAATAGCATTGGCCCAACAGAATAAGACATTTTGCTACTCCACGGGAGAGGACAGCATGAGGAAGGAAAACAGGGCCCCCACCCACAACTCACCTTTAGGTGAACAAAGAGAAACAGGTCCTGCGGCAGGACCATTTCCTCCTAAGGATGCCTCCATCTCCCTTATCCCAGACATCTCTCCTTCCTCCTAAAGCTTTTATCAACCCAAGCAACTCAAACTTTCATGGGGAGAGGAGTCTGGGGTGGGAGCACCTGGACTGATTAATTGACCTCCCCTCTTTACTCAGTGCTTATACTGACTAGTGAGACTGGGGCCACTTCTCTCAAGAGGGTAGTAGTGCCCCTGTTGTCTCAAAGGAGGTCAGATGTCAAGACCTTAAATGAAAAAATACTGGCTTAGGAGTCAGGTTCTAGTGCCTGCTCGATAATTTTTTGTTGTTCAATCATTTCAGTTGTGTACAGCTCTCTGTGACCCCATTTGGGTTTTCTTGGAAAAGATTCTGATGGGGTTTGCCATTCCCTTCTCCAGCTCATTTTACAGATTCTGAGATGGAAGCAATGGAAGAGAGAAAGAGAGCCACATCAGTTAGCCCCAAAGTATAGCCCTTTGAGCACTCACAAAAGACAGATATCCAAAGTCATAGAGAATCCAGTTGAATAGGGAGGTACACAAAAATGCCAAGGCAAGGCCAGAGTGATGAATTAAAGCTAGTAGTGTCAATCATGGAAGACTTCATGAATGAGATGGATTTTAAACAAGTGAAAAGATCTGGATTGAAAGGAGTAGAGAGGATACTTTAGGAGAGGGTAATAGTGTTGATAGCGGCTCATAGGTGGCTACAAGGAAACTGGGTGGCTCAGGAAATGGCGGAGAAGTCTTCAAGTTATTGTGCTGCCTCCCTTCACTCTTGACTTTCCCTGTAGGGATTGGACTGGTGCTGGAGGAACTGAATGGAGCTGGCTTCCTGAATGACACCCTGGTGATCTTCACTTCAGACAATGGCATCCCCTTTCCTAGTGGTAGGACCAACCTATATTGGTCAGGTATAGCTGAGCCCATGTTGGTGTCTTCTCCAGAGCACCGGAACCGTTGGGGCCAGGTCAGCGAGGCCTACGCCAGCCTCTTGGGTAAGGCCACATTTGACCGTCTTTCTGTCTGCCTCCTTGTTGAAAGGAATCTGAATACAGACACTCAACTTTAGGTAGACCTTGAAATGCCTTTTAATTTCGTGATAGTTGGGAAAACTGGGGCTGATCAAAAAGTTTTGTAATAAAGCATGATGGAAAAAGGAGGGTACAATTCTGCTTGCCTGGTTCCCAGGTCGATCCCTGCCTTTTAGGCAAAGAAGAGCAGTCCTTTTCTCCATTCACAGCTTCTGGGTAAGAGAGTCAAGCAAGAAGTCCTTACTAAGAGCCAGCTGTGTCCCAGGCAATGTGTTTGGAGAAGAGGGCTCCTTTCTACGACTTCTTGGCTCACACCCATCTCCCACCCGATATTTTTTTTAAAGTCTGAAGAGAAAGTAACATTACAAAAGGACAAAGAAACAATCTTCAGCTATAGCCTGGGGATCTAGGTAAGGCAGGAGAGATAGCTTCCTGAAAATGAAAATTATTGAGCACCCAGGATAGGTTCTGAGAAACTGTGGAATCTCCTTATTTGGAGATGTGTCCCAAAATCCAGAGCCATCTGCTTCTCTGATATAGTTTTAATTCAATATCACACGAAGGTAGAGGGTTGCTATTGGCACCTTCCATAGGTCTTTGCCAGACTGAATTGATAGGGTCATAGTTTAAAGCTGGAAAAGCCCTAAGAGATCATCTGATCCTATTCTCTCATTATAAAGACAAGGAAACAGACCCAAAAAGTTAAGAATCTTAGCTAGTTCAAACTCAGGTCTTCTGACTTCAAATCCAACGTTTTCTACTACACATTGTTATCTCTGGTTCCTTTCCAGAGGTTACATTGGTGTCCAAAGACCTGGATTAGTGTCATTTCTAGCTTTATGACCTGGGAGAAGTCGTTTTACTTCCTTTCACACATTTTAGGATGTATGAAGTTCTTTCCAGGCATCAACTTATTTGATCCTCACAAGAGAAATACAGGAAAGAGAGCAAGACCAAGGGACTTGCGCTAGGTAACACATCTAATAAGTGGCCAAGAAGTATGATTCTAACCCAGGTTTTTCTGACTCCTCCTCTAGCATTTTGTGGTTACTCTGTTGTTACCTACCTACGAGGGTTGTAGTGCTAATCAATTCTAATGTATGTGAAATGTTTTGTAACCATGAAAATTTGTGCAAATGTCAACTAATATCATTATTATTTTTAAGACCTCGTGCCCACCATCTTGGATTGGTTCTCCATACCATACCCCAGCTATAGCCTCTTTGGTACCAAGACAGTCCATCTCACTGGTCACTCTCTCTTGCCTGCACTACTGTCAGAGCCACCCTGGGCCACAGTCTTCAGTAGCCAGAGTCACCATGAAGTAACAATGTACTACCCCATGCGCTCTGTGCTCCATCAGAATTTCCATCTAGTGCACAACCTCAACTTCAAGATGCCCTTCCCTATCGACCAGGATTTCTATGTTTCCCTCACCTTCCAGGACCTGCTTAATCGCACCAGGTCTGGCCAGCACACAAGCTGGTATAAGGACCTTCACCACTATTATTACCGAGATCGATGGGAACTCTATGATAGGAAACAAGACCCCTGGGAGACCCAGAACTTGGCTACTGACCCCAACTACAAGGAGGTGCTGGAGATGCTGAAGGTCCAGTTGACCAAGTGGCAGTGGGAGACCAATGACCCCTGGGTGTGTGCTCCAGACGGTGTCTTGGAAGAGAAGCTCTCTCCCCAGTGTCAGCCACTCCATAATGAACTATGAACCTTTCCACAGAGAAAAACGTCCATCTTCTCCAAACGTGGCCTGCCTTGCTGATAATTGAGTAGGACTAAGGGAGAGCAGCTTTTTATCATAAGAGGAATAAGCCTTGCTAAATTCTCGTTCCTTTCTCTGACTGGGCATTATTTTGGGTCAGGCAAGCAAGGTACAAGCTTCATTCTCTGCACTAACCCTGTAAGTGCTCCATAGTCACCACAGGGATATGGTTGAGGCACCACTGCCGATGTGCCTGACTTGGACACAAGTGAACTGTGAGGGTGAGGGTATTAAGCAGAGGATCTAGCAGATAGCAGGGTTACTAGCAGCCATGGTGAAAGTCAGATTGTAGGTCAAAATGGTCATATATTGGGAGGGGTAGGAGGGAGAGAAAATTTGAAACTCAAGGAATTGTGGAATTGAATTTTGTAAACTAAAAGTAAACAAACAAATTAATAAAGACCAAAAAAATGGTCATATATTTTTGCTGTGACCCTAGGTCTTAGCATTTGGAGGACCTTATGACTATAAAGCCTCTCTTATAAGAAATTTTGAGGAAATCTAGTAAATAAAAAAAGAAAAAGGGAATCAAGGCTCTATTATCCTTGACACTCCCAAGAGGTAGCCATCCACCCACCTGTAGGCTTCTACAGGATGAGGGAGTATGAGAGGATTCAGGTCTTTGAATTTGCCTGTTTGGATGGTTCACATAAAACTTTCTCAGGGTGAGAAAATGATGTATTAATTTCAGTACACTCTCTCAGTTAGAAACAAGCTTGGGTTTTTATTGTTAATTGTGTGTGTACTTGATAGCATTCCCTATATTTTTCCCCATTGTCATATGTATCACCCTTAGCAGAGATTCTTTTTGGGCTCTGTATGTTTACTTGTTTAATACCATTGTCTTTATGACAAAGACATTCAGTTTAATTCAGCAAGCATGTATTCAACTCCTTCTGTGTACTAGATATGGTACTAGGTGATGAGGATATAAAGATGAAAGTGAATCAATCCCTGCCCTCCAGGGGCTTACATTCTACTGGAGGCAAATAATATATAACAAATAACACAGATAAGAAAATACAAAATATCTACAACATTCTGCCTTTTTGAGAAATACTCAAAGACAACACCATTCAAAGAGATGAAAATTTCCTTACCTTAATTTATTTGGCTAAACATGAGTCATAACTCCTAGAGAACTCCTACTCCTAGAGAACCCAGAGGGAAAAATCTAGAATATTGGTCCTTAACTTTTGGTGTCATGAACCCTTTGGGCAGTCTGGTGAAGCCTAGGGACTCCTTAGAATAATGTTTTTAAATGCATAAAATAAAATACTTAAGATTGAAAAAGAAATAAATTATTTTTAAATATAGCCCAAGGCTCAAGGAATGGGAAGGGAAAGGTCAGTCATCATACATACATCATACAGGCAACACACATCCAGAGATGGATCATTTATAAAAAGTTCGCTTTAATTTAGCAAAATTTACAGAATTTCAGTCTTTAAAATCCATTGTGACGATTACCAAGAGTTGCCTTCTTCTTTCTCCCCTGGGAAACAAGGTTGTTTTTTGTTACAATAGTTCTGGGGAGGTAGGGAAAAGGAGAAACTAAGCTCCAGAAGGTCCTTTCTTACTCCACATTCCCACCTTAGTAAGCAGGAATAACCTACTACCTACCCCACAGAACTTCAGTGGAGCAGTGGAAAGCTTTATATGCTGTGGTCATAAAAATATATCCCTCTTCTTCACAGACAAGTTGGCAAATGGATATGAAATGGCACATGTGTTTTCAAACTTTGTTGCTTCATTGGTCAGTTATGCTTAATTGTTTTTCTTTATTACAAAGGAGGGTTCAGTGGAGGAGGGGAATATATTGGCAAATGACTATGGTGTTTGAGGAAAAACACTACCAAGAAAAAATAAGTATACTAAGCTGGTAGTCCGTGGACCTGAGTTCTAGTTCTGGCTTTGCCATCAATTATTTGTATGATCATAGGTATGTATTTTGCCCTGATATTTAACACTCACTGGTGTAGAGTGGGCGTAAGGATAAGATTACATAGAAGTCTCCATTAAAGCCTTCCTTCCTATTAGCTCCCATAGATTTCTCCCCATTTCCATGCAGTAGATGTATGTTGAATAGTAGATAGAGGTCTACCTATTTTGGGGGGTGGTTCCAAGAGACCTTTGTCACAATCCTATACATCATCTCTGCCAAACTCTATTTTGGCATCAAACTCTGTTTTACCATCTTCTCTGTTTGGTTTTTTCTGCTAAGGATTCCTCAATATAGAATCATATCATAGATTTAGAGCGGAAAGAGACCTCAAATCATGATTTTAGAAATTTGGAAACTGAGATGCAGAGAAGTTAAATAAGCTGCCCAAGGTCACACGATGGGTAGTAAATTTTTTAAAATTTAAAAATATATTTCTTTTTTAATTTAATATTTTATTTTTCCCCAATTACATGTAAAACCAATTTTCCACATTTATTTTTAAAACTGAGTTCCAAATTCTTCCCTTCCTCCCCACCACCCTCATTGAGAAGGCAAGCAATTTGATATAGGTATACATGTGTAATCATGCAAAATATATTTTCATATTAGTCATGTTATAAAAGAAAACATTAGAAGAAAATTAAAACCCAGGAAAAAATAAAGTAAAAAAAATATCCTTCAGTCTATATTCATATTCCACCAGTTCTTTCTCTGGGGATGAATAGCATTTTTCAGGATAATTCCTTTAGAGTTGTCTTGGATTATTGTATTGCTTAGAATAGCTAAGTTGTTTACAGTTGATCATCTTACAATATTGTTGTTACTGTGTATAATGTTCTCCTGGTTCTACTCATTTTGTTTTGCAGCAGTTCATGTAAGTCTCTTCAGGTTTTTCTGAGAGCATTTAGTGCATCATTTCTTATATTGCAATAGTTTTCCATCACAATCATATGCTACAAATTGTTCAGCCATTCCCCAATTGATGGGCATTCCCTCAATTTTCAATTCCTTGCCACCAGAAAAGAGTTGCTATAAATATTTGGGCATAGTTCCAAATTGCTCTATATAATGGTTTAATTGGTTTACAACTCCACCAATGGTGCATTACTGTCTCAATTTTATTATGTCTCCCCCATCATTTATCATTCTCTTAGATAGTACCTGAATATTGTTTTAATTTGCATTTCTCTAATTAATAGTGATTTAGAACATTTTTTCATTTGACTATATATAGCTTTGATTATTTTATCTGAACACTTCATTTTTTTTATCATTCTGTCAACTGGGGAATGGATTTTTAAAAAATAAATTTGACTTATCTCTCTATATATTTGAAAGAAGAGGCCTTTATCAGAGAAACTGGCTTCAAAATTTTTTGACAGTTATGATTCTAACTGTATTTCCATTCTATTTCCCCCATTTGTTCTATTCTCTCTCTCCTTTCACCCTGTCCCCCCTTGAAAGTGTTTTGCTTCTGACCACCAGACCTCCTCTATTCTAGCCCCGTCTTCTATCATACTACCTCTCCCCCCACACTTCTCTTATTCCCTCCCCCTCCTATTTTCCTATAGGGTAAGATAGATTTCTATACACCATTGAGTTTGTATATTATTCCCTTTGAGTCAATTCCAATGAGAGTAAGGTTCAAGTGTTCCCCACCATCTCCTCCATCGCCCCCTCCACTGTAATAGTTCTTTCTTGCCTCTTTTATGTGAGAAAATTTAACTCATTCTACCTCTCCCTTTCACTTTTCCCCAGGGCATTTCTCTTTCTCACCCCTTAATTTTATTTTTAAAGATACCATCCCATCATATTCAGCTTACACCTGTGCCTTCTATCTATACATGATCCATCTAACAGCACTAATAATAAGAAAGTTCTTATCAGTTACAAGTATTACCTTCCCATGTAGGAGTGTAAACAGTGCAACCTTATTAAATCCTCATGATTGCCCTTTTCTATTTATCTTTTTATGCTTCTCTTGAGTCTTGTATTTGGAAGTCACATTTTCTATTCAGTTCTGGACTTTTCATCAGGAATGCTTAAAAGTCATCTGTTTCATTACATGTCCATTTTCCCCCTAAAGGACTATACTTAGTTTTGCTGGGTAGGTGATTCTTGGTTGTAATCCCAGCTCCTTTGCCCTCTGGAATACCATATTCCAAGCCCTCTGATCCTTTAATACAGTTCCTGCTAAATCTTGTCTTATCCTGACTGTGACTCCACAATACTTGAATTGTTTCTTTCTGGCAGCTTGCAGTATTTTCTCCTTAACCTGGAAGCTGTGGAATTTGGCTATAATATTCCTGGGAGTTTTCATTTTGGGATCTCTTTCAGGAAGTGACCAGAAGGTTCTTTCAATTTCCATTTTACCCCCTAGTTCTAGAATATCAGGGCAGTTTTCCTTAATAATTTCTTGAAAGATGATGTCTAGCCTCTTTTTCTTTTTTATCATGGCTTTCAGGTAGTCTAATAATTTTTAAATTATCTCTCCTGGATCTGTTTTCCAGGTCGGTTTTTTGCTAATAAGATATTTCACATTGTTTTCTTTTTTCATTATTTTGGTTTTATTTTATTGTTTCTTGATGTCTCATAGAGTCATTAGCTTCTACTTGCTCAATTCTAATTTTTAAGGAATTATTTTCTTCAGTGAGGTTTTGTACCACCTTTTCCATTTGGCCAACTCTGCTTTTTCAAGGCATTCTTCTCCTCCTTAGATTTTTGTACCTCTTTTACCATTTGACCTATTCAGTATTTTGTGTGTGTGTGTGTGTGTGTGTGCGCACGCGTGCGCGCCTCCTTTACTAAGTTGACTCTTTTTTCATTATTTTCTTGTGTCACTCTCATTTCTCTTCCCAATTTTTCTTCTACCTCTCTACTGGATTTTTAAAATCATTTTTGAGCTCTTCCATGACCTAAGGATAATTCATAATTTTCTTGGAGGCTTTGGATGTAGGAATTTCCACTTTGCTGTCTTTTTCTGAGTGTGTATTTTGATCTTCCTTGTCACCAGAGCAACTTCATATGGTCAGAATTTTTTCTGTTGTTTGATATTTTCCAGTCTATTTCTTGACTTTTTAAATTCTTTGTTAAAGTAGAGCTGTGCTTCCAGAATCCAAACTTCAGTAGTTTTGTGAAGCTGTTTTCAGAGATACTTCTAGGAACCTGTAATTTTTCAGTTCTTCCAAGGTTCTACAATCTTAGGAGAGAGGTGAATATACTCCTCTCCTGTGCTCTGATTTGTGTGTGACCACAAGCACTTTTCTGCTCTGGAACTGTGACGAGGGTCCCTGCTCCCCTATGGCTGCAAGCTCTGGTGTCCTAGTGCTCCTCCTTGCCCTGGGACTTCAGCCAGGACTGCAACCTAGATCTGAATATAGGCAAAGCAATAGAGTCCTGCCCCCAGTGCCAACCAAGAAACCCCTGTAATCTACTTCTGAGCAGTTGTTCAACTCCCTTACCATCTGTGGGCTGAGAGCTCTGGAAATAGCCACCACCACTGTTGTTTCAGTGACTCCCAAGGCCTGCTACTGGTTCACTGCGACTGGGTCTGTGCTGGCATGGCCTACATTGGACTGTGCTCTACTCTCACCCTGGAGCAACACACCTTTCCTCCTGAACTTCCAAGTTGTCTTTGGGTGGAAATTTATTTAATTCCATCCTTTTGTGGTTTCTTCCACTCCAGGAATTGTTTCAGGGCATTATTTAAAGGTCTTTAGAGAGGTTTGGGGGAGATCTTAGGCAAGTTCCTGACTTCTCTCCACCATCTTGGCTCTGCCCCTGGTAGTATATTTTAGAACTGAGATTTTTGGTCCACCATATAGACAATCCCAAAGTCTTATGAAAGAGTTAGTGAAGTCACCTTATATGTTAATTTGCATAAAAAATAAAATAAATGAGTTTGCATTGATTGTTCAGTTATCCACCAAAGGCAGGATAGCGGGGGCGGCTAGGTGGCGCAGTGAGTAGAGCGTCGGCCCTGGAGTCAGAAGGACCTGAGTTCGGATCCGACCTCAGACACTTAACGCACACACAAACAAAAAAACCTAGCCATGTGACCTTGGGCAAGTTACTTAACCCCAATAGCCCTCCAAAAAAAAAAAAAGGCAGGATAGAGGCAAAAGAGCCCCAAGTCCACTTTAGTCTCATCACAGATCTCCATTTGTTTCTCCTTCCTTGCACTGTTTTCAACCCAGAATCCTGATTTGAAAATAAGTTTAAAGGCTGAAAAAACTTGGAAAAAATATTTGTCGGAGTAGGGAATGTGAAGGGTTCTGCCACCTCATGGAGGAATGGGGAAGAAGTCCATGAGGGGGAGGTTATCTAGGGTTTTGTTCTATCCACACAAATTTCTTCTGCTCATCAGCGATGGCCAAGCGGGCACAGCTGACAAGTGAGTCCAAATCACTCCATCCATCAGGGGCTAGACTGGTATATAAACAAGGCATCTTCTCAACTTCAGCCTCCTCACGCTTGGCTGTTTCCAGGATCTGCTCTTCTGTAGTTCCAAGTCGCTGCAGGGCCTTTCTGTTTTAATGAAATAGAGAATAGGATGGACCCTGGAATGCTAAACGGGGGAGTTGGGGTGAGAGTGGGAGGGAAACAAAGGATGTGTCCTTTCCTCTACCATTTGTACATTTGGGATCATTTTATGTAAGTGACATATAAGTCAGTTCCTAAGATAGTATATCATCTCACCATTTATTTTGCACATACCCAATCTAAAGGTCTCCATAGATCAAACTGGGATGTTCTTGGTTAAGTGAACTAGCATTCTGGGATATTGGGCAAAGTGCTCAAGGACTCAGGTCATTGTTCCTCTGGGTCCCAGGAGAAAAGCACAGTCAGAACTGACAGGTGGAGATGTCACTTATTAAACTGTGTTTTCTATAGGGAAAGGACCTATATGATGAAATCTATTTAATTTTTTAACTTAATAGCATTTATACAGAGCCTACTTTGTTTGAGGCATTGTGGTAAACTCTTTATAAATAATATCTCCTCTGCTCCCTCACAACAACCCTGGGAGGTAGGTGTTATTATAATATTCATTTTACAGTTGAGGTACAGGTTAAATGACTTGCCCAGGGTCACACAGCTAGTAATTATCTGGGGTCTGAATTTGAATTCAGGCTTCCTGATTCCAGGCTAGCACTCTATCTACTGCACTATCTAATTGCTTCTATGGAACTATGGAATAGAAATTTATCTGAGACTGAACCTGGGCCCCAGATGACTTCTCCAGTGGAATTTTAGGGGAAGGATCACATTTATTGTTTTAAAATAGAGATAGGTGGGGCAGCTAGGTGGTGCAGTGAATACAGGAAGGCGGCCCTGGAGTAAGGAGGACCCAAGTTCAAATCTAGCCTCAGACACTTGGCACACTTACTAGCTGTGTGACCTAGGGCAAGTCATTTAACCCCAATTGCCTCACTTTCCCCCCTCCAAAAAATAAAATAAAATAGAGATAGGTGACAGGAAACCTCTATAACCCCAATATTGTGGCCTAAAATAAAAGTTTATAATATTTACTTTATTCCTGTTTTGAGTTAATTTAGGTTACCCAGGAATAGGAATAGGAACAGGAACAGGGACCAGATCTGTGATTTCATTGATGTAGGGAACTCACAACTCAGTAAAATGTCCATAAATCTGCAACTTTAGAGTCTTAGAAAGTTGTCTAGAGACATTAAAGGCAGATTAAGAGGGAAAAAAAGAAAGATTAAGTGACTTGTCTGGGGTCACACTGGCATATGTCAGAATGGAGATTTTTGAAACTGGGTCTTTGTGAATCTGAAGCCAGCTTACTATCCATTATATCACTGTGACAAATTTAGTGAAAACAATGACTAACAAATATCTTTGGTACAGAGATGACAGGTATAAGATAGATTCCTCTTTCACAGTTGTTCTCTTGGGTTGCAGAGCCATAACTAAAAATTTTAGCATCTTGTTCAAGCTTCACAAGACTCATAGGATCATAGATCTACAACTGGGAAGGCACCTTATTGGTCCTCAATCACCCTTTCTCTATTTTGAAGAAGAGGAAGCCAAGATTCACAGACATTAAGCAACATGACCATGGTCACATAGGTTGTAAATGGCAGAGCTGAGATTTGAACTCCGTCTTCTAACCTAAAATCTAGGATTCTTCGTCCTACACTTCACTGCCTTCCACCTAGGACAAGCAACATGAAATGTGTCCTTAAATCAAAATTTAAGACAACTTTAGTTGAAGGGCAGGAAGAAAGACAACATATAAGGCCCCATGGGGAGAGGACACTATAAGATTGTACTGGGCAGGCCATTATTTAGGCAGAAGGAACAAGGCTAATGGAAGAAGGAGCTCAGCTGGAGAGGAGACACACCAACTGCTAGCTTCTTATCTTAACTAATTATTCTCATAATTAGGCACTAAATTTGTCTTTACAATGCTAAAAGTATAAGTGCAACCAGCACTCTCTAAATGTCAGTGCCCTGTGGCAAAGCCCTGATCTCTCTGCCCTAGTTATGATGCTATCCAGAATTGCCTTCTTGGAAGAATTACCTTTTTCAAATGGTGCAAGAATCTGTACATTTTTTTGTGAAGAGGAAGCAAAAGGAACCTGAATCCTTGTATGTTCCCCTAGGCTTCATTAGAATACATGCTGTGGGAAGTCTGAGGGGGCTCCAGTGCTAGGTAAAGTTACTACCCCCTCCCATGCCCAGAGGTGTGTACATACTTGAGTTTCTTGGCGTTCTTCTCAGTGACAGAGATGTGCACAATGATAGGGAAGATCTCAGTCCTGTGTAGGGCTTGCACACTGTTCAGCCTTATGTCCAAGAGACAGTGTACATTCTGTTGAAAATGAGCAAAAGTTTAAGGCTACTGGCATCAGGGGAAAAATGACTAGAACTCTCAGGATCATCCAGTACTCCTTAAAAGCTGGGATGGTATCTCTGTATTCCCAGTGATTCACATAAGGTCTTTCCCACAGTAAGCCTTTAATAAATATTTATTAGCTTGAATTGAATCAGTCCTGTGAAGGGCAGATAACTGATCCTGACAGACTCCCTAGGAAAGGACACAACTGGAAGGAACTGGAGAAATATAATTAACTCCAAATGGAAAGATGCTGTCACTTGTATAAAACTATCACCTCCATTGATTTCACTTGGCCACTGATACACCATCTGCAATGAGGAAATTAGTTACAGAACAGCCAAGCTTTTCTAGGGAGTTAGGTTTGGAAGGGTCTTCAATCCAGTCCTCTTTGGGTTAAACTGTGTTTGCAAAGACCTTTCTGCACTGACTTATCCAGTTGCCTTGGTTCTCCCTCTTGCCCTATGGAACAGATCTCCTGTACCTTCTGCACCAAGGACTCTACTGCTTGGTAGGTTATATAACTGTGGTGGCTGGGCTCCTCCTTCTCATGGATTATGTCTCCTTTCTGTCTTCGTTCTTCATACTCTTCTTGACTCAGATACTCTGAGGAGGCAAAAAGGAATGGGAAGGAAAGGGCCATATAAATATAGGAATTTTGTACAAAAGGGACATAAAATTAGAAGTAACCCAAGGAATGTATGGAAGACCTTCTCAGATGGGACAATACCCCCAGTGTAGCTATGGCCCTAGGAGAGAGTATTTTACACATAGCTTCAGACAGAGCTTAAAGTAGCCTGGAATGATGGAGTCTTTGCCTCAAAGTTCCAACAACCCACAGTGGGTTGCCCCAGCTTCACCTTATGATCCTCCTCTGGCCCACTCCCAGTTCATGACTTCCAACTACTTCATTGTGTTGTCTCTCCTTAGACTTACCTACTGCCCAACCCCCTCTCTATCCCCTGTAAGGACATTGGGAGATTCCCTGAAGGAAAAGGCCACATCACCTTGACTGAACCAGTTCTGCAGATGCAAAGATTCCTCTTTGTGACTGAGTTTAGACCCCATGGAAGAGTCTATTCACAGAAAGCTCTCCAATCTACAGCAATCTTTGTCCCCATGTGCCATTTTTAAAAATTGGGCTCTGTTCCAAGATAGGAAATAGCCTGGAGCATGACACTGCAGAGTTGTGAATGCCAAATTATCTACACAAATGGAAGAAAGAACTGCAAAATCTCAAGTAACAAATAATGCAGAAATAATTTTCATTTGACTTTGAAATTAATTTTAGCCAAATGGGAGGAATAGAGAATAGTTGTAGAGGTACTACCACCATTATGCTTTAAGTTGATTCTTCAGTCCATTGCTCTAGCCTGGAGAACTTTTTGGATCTGTGATCCAGTGTGCTAGCTATCCCTTCCAGCTTTGCTGGTAGGTGGCACTGTGGATAGAACACCAGGCCTTGAGTCAGGAAGATATCTTCCTGAGTTCAAATCTAGCCTCAGATACTTACTAGCTGTGTGACCCTAGGCAAGTTACTTAACCCTGTTTTCCTCAGTTTCTTCATCTGTAAAATGAGCTGGAGAAGGATATGGCAACCCACTCCACTATCTCTGCTGAGAAAACCCCAAATGGGGTGACAAAGGGTCAGACATCTCTGAAACAACTAATTGATAACAACAGCCTAGATTTGCAACATCTGCAAATTTGAACAGCATCCATATCTTTTTCCAAGTCATTGAGAAAAGTGCTAAGCAGTAGAGGGTCAAGAGCAGATCTCCAAGGCACTCCAGTGGACACCTGCCAGGCTGACATGGAACCATTAACAACTAATACATCATTCCTCTGATCTATTATTTTAACAAATCTGTCCAAAAAGGAAATAAGGTTAGTCTGTTCTATTCTTGGTCCAAAATTAAACGGCATTTTAGTATGACATGGAAAACCCTTTGTGGTCCTTTGATCTTCCCCTGCCATTGTCAGCAGGTTGGCGGAGTGGAGCATGATGAAGGTGCTGTGTTAGTTAAAAGAGAGCTTCCTGTTCTGTCTCTTGTTTCAACTCTCCCATGTGGCCAGTGGAGCTCTGTGTCTAGGTTCCCTTTTAAACATGTACTGAGTCATCAGTTTTTCCAGTCCAACAGTCAATGAAGCTACTCTTTATCATTTAAAAGCACAAAGTCTTCAACTCTGAGGCAGAAGCAGGCCCCAAAGCTCTCACATGTTTGAACCAGAAGGTAGAAGAGCAATTCTGACCGTGGTCCCTGGGATAGCACCCGTTACCATGTGACTAGTATTCTCTTGCTTCATACCCCGGTTGGGGAAGGGTTGGCCTTCTCTACCCCAGCAGCATGGTGACCTTGGCAGTGTGGCAGCTTTTGCAGGGATTTTAACTCACAGAGCTTGCTCCTGGGTCCCTGGCTACTTTTTTTCTCTTCTATCATTTGCTCTTCTCTTCCCATGGCAATGGCTGCAGCAGGTATTGTTGTGTGTAGATCCTTCTCTGCCAAGTGTTGTAGGAGAATGGTATAGTAGGTGATCAAATTTTTTAAAATTACTTTCTCTTGGTATCATCAGTTTATCAGTTTGATTTGCATCATTAAACTCAAAACGGGCTTTTGAAATTCCAGCATAAGTGCACTCCTCTCCTTTTCAAAATCATTCCAAACATCAATATTATTTTTGCTATCTGTTTCATTATTAGGTAATATTTCTAAGATTTGTGTTAAATGTAGAGTTTCGATGCTTTCAGGTTCTTTGGTCTTTCCTTCTTTAGATAGAAGCAATTACATTTCCTTCTATATTTTCACCTAGTTCTCTTATTTGGAGTTGAGTTATTACGGTTTTTGTACATCATCATAGTTTCCCCCACTATCTTTCTCCCTCTTCTTCTCAGAGATCTATACCACATAACAAATAGTATTTTTATGAGAACAAAAATGGGGGGGAAAGAAGAAAAAAGCAGCATAACTAATCAATACATCAAAAAAAATCTGAAAGTGAAGTTTAACACTTGTGGGGTGGGGCAGGGTAGGAGTGTTTTCCCATATCTCTTTCAAAATCTGTTTATTCTTTATAATTTCACAACATTCAATTCTAATTTGTGTGTATACATGTGCACGTGCACGTGTGGGTGTTTGTGTGTGTGTCTGGTTGTTCTTTCCACTTACATTGTCATAGTCAGTATAGATATTGTTTTATTCTGCTTACCTCCCTCTGCATCAGTTTACCTGGATCTTCTCATGTTTCTCTGTATTCTTCACACTCATCCTTTTTTATGGCACAGTGATATTCCATTATATTTATGTGCTGCTGTTTGTTTAGCCGTTCCCCTATCAATGGACATTTACTTTGCTTCCAGTTCTTTGCTATCACAAAAAGTGCTGATATAAATATTTTCATAGGAACTTTCTTCTTATCAGTGGCCTCCTTGGGGTATAACTAGTACTAGTCCCTCAGACTCAAAGGGTGTGGATATTTCAGTCACTTTATTTGCATCATTCCAAACTGAAGCTAAGGATATTTGTTGACAAAAAGGGAACATGATGTCCCATTTGCTTTTGATGTAATATTGGCACATAACAAAAATGTTCATATCTTCATGTTTCATGTGCTCTTGTGGGTTGTTCACTTGGTTGGTCAATAAAATCTGCACTGAATCATTTTAATATTGCTGATTCATTTCAATGTATTTTTTTCTTTTTGGGATACCAAAGCATGGAGGGTGACTCATTTGATGTCCTCCGTGTCAAACTAATCACTGCAAGGTGATTTTGAGTATGGTCAGCATACAACTATATGCTTTCCCATCTATTTCTTAAATTATAGTCCCACTTGTATCCCAGTGGCTGGGGTGCTAACAATCAGTAGCACTACCTGACCCAATGGACTAGCAAACATTCCAGGTTCCTGTCAAGTTTCCATTGCTAGCAAAGTGATCTTAGGGTACACAAAATCTTCACCGTGCATCACTCTAGCTTCTTTTATACTTTCCCCTCACCAATCACTGGTTGGGGGAAGGGTTAAAAAATTCCTTGTGCTAATTTCCAGATCTGAATTCTCTGTCTACCATCAGCATGCAGCAACCTCTCTCCTTTGAGATTCAGACGATTCATATTTATCACCCGATTCAAATCCTGGTGTCTATCTGACATTCTCTCAGCTTTCTTAAAGAGTCCCATTCTTGGCTCATAATCTCCCTCCTATTCTTCCCTCACATCCTACTCTTATACCAGGGGACTTCAGCAAGCATGCCAGTGTTCCTTCAAACACCCCAACCCAGCCCCCACCCTGAGTTCCTCAGTCTGCTCATTTCACCCAACTTAGTCCTCTACTCCCATGTCACCTGTACACAAAGATGGGGACTTTGCCATCATTCACAAGTGTTCCATTTCCATGATCAAGAATTCTGAATGTTTTTATCTGATTAGTCTCCTATCATTCCTTCTCTCCCTGTTCCTTCTTTCAGAACTATTCTTTATCCTCACTGTGCCCTCCAATCCCTATGTCTCTCAGTACTTTCCAAGGCCATCACCCTTGTTCTGGCTATACTTTCCTCCCTTTCCAAATCCAAACGTTTAATGATCTAGTTCAACTCTATACCATCCAAGCCTTTGGAACCCATTGTTCTCTTGTCCAGTTGCTGCTCACACCTTATTAAATCCCAGCCTTGGAGTACTCTTGTCACCTCCCTTCTTCACTCACACTTGTATAATGAAAGGGAGTTGGAGAAAATCATGCCGTTGCAGTGGTTGGTTTCACCACACATTTATGTTATCTAATCTCAAGTGGCCCTTGCTGTGACAAGGCAAATATTCTCTTCCCCCTTAGTTGATTCTCTGTCCTACTCACCCTGTAGCAGTTCCCAACCTCCATCTCTCTGTGAACCTCTCATAGCACTCCCCTGCTCCCTCATACTTCACAGAGAAAATTAGTGCCATTCCCATGAGATCTCTCTTCTCCCTCTCTCCTCATTGCACATCTCCGATCTGCTCCACAATCTCCCTTTTTTTTTTACCACAATCCCTAAAAAAACGTGGGAACTTTTCCCCCACAAACCAATGCCACTCCATATATTCTTGCTTCCGCTGCCTCCCATCTTCCCCAGCATGTTACCCCTATGATCTCCCTTGATCTTCAAGTTTTCCTTATCTGCTATTTCCTCCCTTAGTGTCTATCCCTCATGAGATGCTACTATCTTCATTTTTTATTTTCCTTTACCTCTTCTTCCTTTCATAGCTAAACTCCTTGAAAAAACCATCTACATGTAGAGTCACAAACTCTATGTCTGGTCACACTGTCTGACCTGCTGCTTCTCAACACTCTTATCACTGGTGACTGTCACATGTTCTAATACACATCTCCTCCCCTATTCCTGGAGTGTTCTTCCTCCTTACCTTTGCCTCTTAGAATCCCTGGCTTGCTTTGAGGCTCAGCTTAAGGGCGACTTCTGCAGGAGGCTGTTTCCATTCCTTCCACATGTTAATTTAATAACATGCTCTTTAAGGTTACCATCTATCTATTTTGTACATATTGTGTATAAAATTATATGTGTATGTTTTATCTCCCCTGTTAGAATGTAAGCTCCTGGAAAGCAGGGACTATTTTACTTTTATCTTTGTATTTCTAGGATCCTGCACAGTGCTTGATAAGTGCTTTTTGACTGGTTGGCAGGTATCTGTCTAATACTATTCAGAAGTGGGACTTCCCCAGTTAGACTTGCATTCACTGGCCCCTTGTACATATATATATATATATATATATATATATATATATATATATATATATATATATATATATATCTTCACATCACAAAGGTACTGAGGTGCTCAAACCCCCAGGAAATTGTGTTTGGCACTGCCATGTTATCTGGCTAAGAAGGAGGACATACCTGTTGGGCATTTCTCAAAGTCCTTGAGGAGGCTCAGCTTCTCACTCAGGATCCCTCCAACCACCATAGGCACAAAGAGCACAGGCCGAGGCCTGGTTGGCTTGTAGGATTTCACTAGTGTGTAAGGCACTAGTGTAAAACAGCTCTCTGCCCAAAAACATACCATAGATGAGTCTGTGTAAGGAAAAAACAGTGGGTAAAATGGGGCCACCAGGACTCTGTCATCCCTCCCCAAAACTTTTCTCATCTTTGTCCTATTTTCCAGTTTCTTTAGTTAAACTCATTTTTCTGTTTTTCAGGATCCTCTTTGAAACACAGAGCTAGTCACAGGGGAATGGTGCCCTCATGATGAAATTTATGTCTGGTAATGGTCCCTTGCTTCTACCAGAGCCACCCTCCCTGGTCTCCCTTTGCCATTGAACCCTGGTCACACCTTCCAACCTGTTGGACTCAGCCTGGCTCCCATCAAAGGAGGAACACAGTGGGTTGGTCTTGGTCTTGTCCATGCTAATTATGCGCACTAATTTCTGTTGTCCCCCAGATGACTGCAAAATAAGTGAGTGGGAGAGGAAAAAAAAGGAAGAGATGGAGGTTAAATTTCCAGAGAGTATGTTGAGGGGCCCCAGAGTCTTATCTCCATAAAATATTCCAGGGCAGTAAAGGCCAATTTTGGCATCACTGAGTAACTTTCCCGTATTCCCCTCCCTCCCCATCCCACAGGACACCTGAAAGTCTCCAAACTTGTATCATGGGGGTGGGTATGAGGGTAAGACAACCAGGGGTTAAAGGAAAAGGGAGAAAGAGAAATGGCAGAAGGGAAGCCTCTTAGCTTGGTTGGCTGCCTCCAATCCAATCCAACAAACATTTAGCCAGTGCCTTCTAGGTACAAGGCATTGCGTTCGGTGCTAGTGATACAAAAACAAAAACAAAACAAGTCCTTCTCCACAAGGAGCTTATGTATGGATTTGGAGGGGTTGAGAGAAAAAACAAAAGAAATAAAAGTAGGGTGGAAGAGTAGCCATAGAATGGTAAACTGAGGCAAACAAAACCAGACAATGATAGCATTAAAAATTCTGTTATATACAGATGCACAGAGCTGAGTCAGTGAACAATGCAGGCAGTCACTGTTGGTCCCCAGGATGCTGGGGTCAGCAGACCAGTCCCAGAGCTCTGGGACCAGAAAATAACAGCTATGAAAAGATACAGAAGGGCAGGGTGTTTATATAAACCTTCATTTAGGATGGCAATTTATCCTCTTCACATAGAGGCTATGCTGCAGAAAACTGTAAGCTCCAGCCTAGGAACCCCCTTAGAGGGAAAGTATTGTGGGTCAGATTTTTGCCTACACCACTCCAGTACCCCATTTCAGGGGAGATCAGCAAATGGATCAGGAGAGGATAACTGTAGGACAAGAGGAGAGGGCCCCAAGAGAAGGTTGGGCCTTGTGTCCCAAATCCCTACCCATAGAGTTTTGGTGACTTGCGAACAGAGACAGCCAAAGTTAGCTGAGACGTTCCTGCCCCTCCAGCTTTCCTCACCTTTCGGGTGATTGTGATCTGGTGAGTCATGTCCTGGATGAGGCTGATGAGCTGCAGCTGAGCCCTGCCCCACAAAGAGAGAAGAAAATGGGCTGGTGACTCCGTCTTCAGGAACTCTGGTGTTGGTGTAGCCACCCTCAAGGGGCAGATGTGAGAAGAACTTGTAGAGGGAGAAGACTGGGACCCAAGAGGATGGGGCGAGATACAGCACCCCCATGTAGCATGCATGCGAGTGAGCCTGTAGGGACCATACCAAGGATCCCCTTACTGGTCACTGAGTAAGAAAAACCATTGACTCAGAGGGCCTTTAATAAGGCATGATCCTGACCTCAGTCCTTTTCTCTCTTCCAATATGCTGAGTGAATCAGCATTATTTGAGTTTCTCTCTGGAAGAGTGAGAGCAGGGGTGGGACCCTATTCCTCTCCTTGAAACACGGCAACTACTCCCATGTGGTGAGCTTTACCCTGGGTCTGTGGCTGCCTTCTATGCTTTATCTTTTTATCTCCTCTTGGTGATCCTGAGATAAACACTTCCAGCACTGGAATCAGCCTAGTGAGTTCAAGAAGTTCGAGCTCAGGGGTCCCTCAGTTTGAGTTGTCAGGTAGCAAGTGAATATTCTGCAATTCTGGTGCTTTTTGGAGAAGATGATTACCAGCAGAAAGATGAACCCAATGCCTGGTCAGGATTTACACAAGATAGGGACCTGGATAGAATTATTTGAACAACACAGAGCTGAGATGAAATTTAAAATAACTATTTAGCAATGCTGCAAATTATTTCATCTTGATGGTTTTCCTCAGGATTGTAAAAACCCAGACAACAAAGAGACAAAAGAACTTATCTTCAGAGGGCTGAATCTACTCAAGGGCTGGGGTGCTCACCCTCTCTACCAAGGGGCCCTTGGACTCACTTATTTTATATCTGGTTCTGTATGGCCTTACTTCGGAGTCCCAGGAAACATTACTTAAAGCTTAAGTTCAGCTCTTGTCTTGCGTTTCCCCAAAGCAGGGAGTAGAAAGGTATTCAGTATATATCAAATATAGGACAGCTATATATTTCCTTTTATTTTTTAGATTTTAGTTAATTTATTTATTTTTAGTTTTCAACATTCATTACCACAAGATTTTGAGTTCCAAATTTCCTCCTTATTTCTCCCCTTTCCCCTTTCCAAGGTGGTGTGCATTCTGATTACTCCTTCCTCCGGTCTGTCCTCCCTTCTATCACCCCACCCTTCCTCTCTTATGCTCTACCCTCTACTTTCTTGTAGGGTAAGATAGATTTCTATATCCCATTGCCTGTATGCCTTATTTCCCAGTTGCATGTAAAAACAATTTTTAATATTTGTTTTTAAAACTTTGAGTTCCAAATTCTATTTGTTTCCTCTACACAAAAGAAATGCTCAATACCACAAGATATACAAGCATGCACTAACATAAAAAAATTAAACAGACAGTAGCAGCACAACTACTGTTATACTCTCCAGGGAAGTTACTTAAAATTATTAGGATGTGAAATAATTTGTGGGACTGATAAATCATCACTTCAAATTTCATGGTGGCTTTTCACTGTCTGAATAATTCCCTCCAGGTACATGTCTTCTGGCAAACCAGACCAAATACTAGACCCATCCTCCGGCTAGTTGTCATGTTTTCCAAAAAGAACTCGAGTGCAGAACTCTTACCTGCTGCCACAAAGCCCTGACTGGAGGACCCAGAGCTCCAACTTCTTGAACTCACTAGGCTATCTCCAATGGTGGAAACATTCATCTCAGAATCACTATCTGGTTATTATTTTAGCTTGGGAAAGACACACAGAGCAAAAAACATCAGTCAAAGGCCCAGGTTCAAGCTCGTTTAGATGAACCACTGCTCTAGCTGCTACGTGGGGGCATGGCTCCAACCCTATTTCCAGCCTTCCAGAGAGAAGCTCAAATAGTACTGCTTCACTCAGTAGAGTGAAAGAGAGAAAGGGAGTGAGGTAAGGATTATGTCTTATTAAAGGTCCACTGAGTCAGTGGCTCTTCTTAGTGGACAAGAAGGAAATTGTTCATCATTTCAAAGTGCCAAGACTTTTAAACCACACGTTTTCCGAGAAATTGTTGGTGGAGTTTTTGCAGCTAACCTATAAGATAAGGCCCTCCAGGCCCATCCTCATTCATGTTCCATGGGTTACAATCTTTGCTATAAGTGTATATAGAGCATCGAAAGTATCATGGTCTCCTGCTGTTTCTTGTTCTAGAACATATATATGGCACTGCAGTGTTTGACCTTTTATGTAAGCATGCTGAACATAATAATCTAGAGTAAATTTAGATTAGAAATGCATTCTCAGCAGAATCATCTCATGTTCAGCCATGATTCCAAAGACTCATAAGAAATTCAACAACAAAAATCATGAAATGTCTCCTGTGTTTTGATTAGTGTACTAATTTCTAGGGGAAATTCAAAGTTTATATCTGCCCTGAACTTATGGAACTTCAGACCACAGAAGTTTACTATAAATACACAAATAATTATACTATACAATAATAGAAGATAAATGCATTACAAATGTGCCCCCAAAAGAACCCAGTAAGGTCTACAGGAGAATGTTATTACTAGCAAGTACTTACAGGTAACAGTCAAACAGAAAGTTCTTTATGTTTTAATCCTTTGTGGTAATTTATCACTCCTCATTAGCTTATGGCCTAGAGGCAACTAGACTATGACAGGAAAGGGAAACCTGTATCGTCCTAAACAGCCTTTGGTTTATTCCCTGGGTACCATAGCACATTCTAGGCAAAGTTATACAAAATTAAGCCCAGAAAATTCTCTTCAGCGATGCACCACACTTATCCCATGCTCCTGAGCTTAATGTAGCAGGCACCCAATCAATTTTTGTTGAATAAACGAGTGGCATATACATTTGGCACAGGCAACTCACTGTGAGTAGTTGGGGATGGTGCCATGATCTGTGTCCTTCATGCTGTACAAATTGACTCGATGGGCATGCCAACAACTTTGGCCTTGGTACATGGTATCAGTGACATGCAGGATGTCATTACACTGCACCTGTAGCTCTCCGTCTGCCTTTCCCTCCATGGCCAAATTGACCCGGATATAGAATGAGTCCCCTGAGGTAGTTACTTTGTTTTCTATGTCCTGGACCAGTCTCTTGTAACCTGGCAATAATGGGAATAGAAGAAAGAACGATAAAAATGTGGAAGGGCTGTGACATTGTAGATTGGAGGCTAGAGATGCTAGAAAAAACTCAAGGGAATTCAACACTCAAAAGAAAAAGATGGTTATGGTTGTTTCTTTTGTGCTCAAAAAGGACCAAAATGCCATCACTATGTTGGGGTCAAGGTATAGTGTGTCTGACTGTGGCTGATCAGACCAAGATGAGCTTGGAAGGCTCTACCACAGGGTGGGCACAAATAGTCCATGTGAACATTTGGAGTGGAGATGTCTCTACATTTGAGCATCTCATGTAATTATAGTATGAATCATAGCTTTAGGGCTGGAAAGGACCAATTGTGTAGTCCAAACCCTTCATTTTGCAGATGACAAAAGTGAGATACAGAGAAATTAAGTGACTTACCCAGTTACACATTTAAGTATTAGAAGCAGGTTTTGAACCAAAGTTTCTCATTCTAGAACTAGTATTCTTTCTCCTTAGAGAAAGAATATAGCAGGCACTCAATTCTCATTAGAATTGAGATCAGTAGAAGAATTATGCTGAAATGGGCAACTAGGTGGCACATTGGATAGAGCAGTGAGCCTGGAGTTAGGAAGTCCTGAGTTCAAATCTCATCTCAGACACTTACTAGCTGTGTGGCCATAATTGAAGTAATTTAACTCTGCCTCAGTTTCCTTATCTGTAAAATGAGCTGGAGAAGGAGATGGCTAACCACTCCAGTATCTTCACTAAGAAAAACCCAAAAGGGGTTACAAAGAATTAGACACAGGGGCGGCTAGGTGGCGCAGTGAATAGAGCTCCGGCCCTGGAATCAGAAGGCCCTGAGTTCGGAGCCGGCCTCTGACACTTAATCCATACAAACAAAAAAACCTAGCCGTGTAACCTTGGGCAAGTTACTTAACCCCAATTGCCCTAAAGGGGCGGCTAGGTGGCGCAGTGAGTAAGAGCGCCGACCTCGGAGTTTGGATGACCCGAGATCAGATCCGGCCTCAGAAAATGAGCACCCACGCATAAATAATGACTAGCCGTGTAACCTTGAGCAAGTTACTTAACCCCAATTGCTTTAAAAAAAAAAAAAAAAGAATTAGACACAGCCAAAAAAGACTAAACAACAACAACAAAGGATTTCTAGCTACCTCAATTCCCTGTTCAGACTAATTCTGGGCATGCTCTAAATTCTGTTCCTGACTCTGGAGTTGAGCGGGGAGTAGTGAGTGTGCAATGACCAAAGAATCTTATGGAGAATTGATGGAAGGCAAAGGATGGGGAAGAGGAACGTGGCAAAACTTTGGGAGGGAAATAAAGGATTGAAAGGAATCTGTACCCTCCATGTTGATCTTCACAGACAGGCAGCAGAAGCCATTCACCCTCTTGAGAAGCCCTGTTGCCTGCTCCAGGGTTGTGTCCTCCAGAATAGCCTTGAATGTGATCTCCTTTGAATCATAATCCACCTGTGAACAAAGCCAGCAACACTTAACCTAAGATGACAGCTCAAGTCTACAAGAGAATTTACTCACTGCAATTCACCAAATACTTAAGTGCCTGCTATGTGTGAGGTTTTGTACCATTAACCATACTAGTCCAAAAATGAAAGGTGTGGGACAGCTAGGTGGCGCAGTGAATAGAGCACTGGCCCGGGAATCAGGAGGACCTGAGTTCAAATCTGACTTCAGACACTTGACACTAGCTTTGTGACCTTGGACAAGTCACTTAACACCAATTGCCTTGCCTTCCCCCCTCAAAAAAAAAAAAAAGGAATGAAAATGAAAGGTGTTCTGTTACTATTGTTATCCTCTAGGGGTTCTTTGATGTTGGCTTCCACTACCTCCCTGATTCAGAGGTGACTCAGAAAAGGCAGCCTCTCTGTCCAGCTGTTGACATATCCTGGCCATAGAAGAACTCAAACATAAGCCATACCTTTGTTATATTTTTCACAGGGGCCTAAGACTTCTGACTGAAATCGTTCTTGAGTCTCTAACACAAGCATGTCCAAGAGAACGGTGAAGAACTCAGGTGCTATTTTCAATAACATTACTGCTGCTGACTTTGTGAGTCAGAGCCATCATCACTCAAACTCATTGGCATTTGATAGACCCAGAAGCTCAGGCAGTTCACAGGACAACCCTTACACCACAGTTTCCAAGGGAAACAGGCACATCCAGAGAAAGATGATAAAGAACAATAGACCCCTGAAGTCATACTGCTCTGTCACTCAAAGGTCTCATTAGGCCCATCTCTAGCTCTCAATTTCAGCATAATGGACCATCCTGAAGCAAACACCAGCTCAGCGGTCCCTCTTAGCTTTTATCTACTGCCTACAGCATAGGAGAAAAGCTGATATCCTTCTTGGGACCACTGAACGCAGCTACTATCTTCTAACCCCACAGTTCAACTGCCCTGCCTCAATGGTTATGTAATGAGAAAAGGAGAGAATGGAGGCAATGAGGATGAAATTAATTTCATCTGAAATTTCAGGCTGAAGGACCAACACAAGTAGCAAGATATTTTGAACCCTATGAAAGTCTTTGTTCTCTTAATTTAGTCCAATGTGTCATTTTGACCCTAAAAGGGACAAGGGATAACTTTCTCAGGAGGACTGAGTTCAAATCCAGCCTCAGAACTTGACATTTACTAGCTGTGTGACCTTGGGCAAGTCACTTAACCCCAATTGCTTTGCCTTTTCCCCTCCAAAAAACAAACAAAAAACAACCTTAGACTTTTAGTAGCAGCTTAGCTGCTCCAGTATAAAACTAGCTATTTTCTTTATGGGATAGAGTCCAACTTCTTTGCCACTATTTGCCAAGAAAAGCTAACTTCTGCCACAGCTTGCCCCACAGCTACCTCCCATCTGAGCCTTATTTACATAAAAAAATCTCTCAGACTTACAGGGTGCAGCAGAAGAAGGGACAGAAATGGAAGTAAGTAATAATCCATGCAGGCAGCCAGGTGACTCAGAGGATAGAGTGTTGAGCGTAGAGTCAGAAAGACCTGAGTTCAAACAGCACCTCAGACACTTACTGCCTGTGTGACCCTGGGCAAGTCACTTAACCTTGCTCGTTTGTTTCCTCATCTATAAAATGAGCAAAGAAAATGGCAAACCACTCTAATATCTTTGCCAAGAAAACCCTGTCAAAAAGTGTCAGACACAAACAACAACAAAACAGATTTCTTTAGACACAAATTTTATAATTCAATTATAACTTCTCCTTCAATGGGAAGAAGAAAGTCTGTAAAGAAAGGCACATACACACAAGCACAGAGGGAATGTGCTCATCAGAAAATATGGCGCTCCTTCCCCACCCAGATTTCTTACAGGAAAGAGAAGGCCCCTAATGCTCAGAAAGCACCCAAACTTCCTAAATCAGCAGCCACTCGGGAGGTGAGCAGCTTGGGACTTCATGCAGGAAATAAGTATGTCCAATGGCGGAGAACAGGAGCCATGTAACGGGGGTAGAAGAAGGAGCCTGAGCACAGAGCAAGGCATAGGTGACACAAACTGCTGGTACTGCAATGAAGGAAGCCCCGTGGAGCTCTCAACAACAACCAGATCCATACAGAACACCGAAGCACACAGCTCCAAGGAAGAAGAGGGAGTATCAGAGGATGCACTGGTCACGGGACCCAGGATGACAGCCCAAGAGGCAAAGCAAAGAGCTCTTCTAATGGCTCTGTTAAGGGTTTTCTGCTCCTTATTGTCTCTTAAGTAAGCCTGTCTTATGTTTAAGTTCCTTTTTATTTTTGAGGGGCAATTGGGGCTAAGTGCCTGCAAAAGACCTGAGAGTGTCCCTTCAGAGAAAGATTCTTATGTCCCACAGGTGGAGATGAAATTATCCATAGAAATTATTATTCAGAAATGGTTCCCAAGCTTGAACCTGATCCATATGCCCTAGGGCATGGCCTCACACTAGCATTACATGCTTTCCGTACTTTCTCTATAAATCCACGTATGCCCATATGCCTATCTATTTAGTTAGCTATTTAGATAGCGAGATAAGCAAATAGATTGACAGATCCAAAGCCAAATAAAAAAAGACTTAAACATTACCTAATGTTTTGGGTTTATCTACAGTACTATTTCCTCTTCATACATCAGAAAATCAAATTATTCACATAGCCAGTGACCAGATGGCAGGCATACATACCATCATGATCTGGGTGCCCGAACGCAAAGCCATCTCATCTGCTGTAGAGCCAGGGGTGACGCAGTGAATGAAGATGCCTGTGTGGTTTCCACCAATGATACTGATTTGGTCCAACAAGGAGTTCCCCTGGAAGGCCAATGCCGTTACCTGACTCAGGATCCTCCGCGCAGGACGTCGACGCACTAGAACATTGCTGAATGAAAGAAAAAAGTATTTTTCTTCTTCAATACAAGCCCTACCTAGATGCCAATTAAGTTGGTCCCTTTAGGGCCCTCCCGGCTTTAGGATTCTTTAATTTATCCCTTCATTGATCCTCTAGGTAGCCTGAAGTCATGTTCCTGGCCCACCTTGAAAAGTCCATCACCTCCCTAGCCCTACCTAGACAGAGAATACAATCAGGAGTTCTTCCCTTTATCCTGCTTCCTCAACTCTATGACAATGAAAGAGTCCTAGAAACTCACCTTTCTGGGGGGCAGGGACTTGAGGGAAATGCCTTCTGGACACTGTCTGTTCTAGAGAGACCTACTAAGAAATATAGAACAAGCGAATAAAGACCAGACTAGGTCAAGATGGAGACAATTGTACCTGAAAAGAGATCATAGGGTTATATAACTAAAGCTGAATGGGACCCCAGGTCCAACCGGATACTTCACTATTACAGTCCTCTTTTCTCTCTTCTGAGTTCCCACAGGATGCTAAGCCACTAGGAAGAATTGCTGATAACTTAGAACAACTACTGATCCATACCACCCCGGAGAAATGCAAATGGTACAGGTCCTCCCCCTACCTCCCTAAGACAGTGGACAATGTGGCCTGGAAGACAAGAGAAATGAGTTTTAATCCCAGTCATACTACTAACTAGCTTTGTTGTTTTGATTAAATCACTTAGTCTATTTAGACCTTTATTTCCTCCTCTGTGAAATGGGCTTGATGATGTTTAAGGAACCCTCTTGCTTTAAAATTCAATGATATATGGTTTTCTCACAAAGCTTCCACCATCCTTAGAAGTCCAGTTTTTCTGGTCAATGGGGCTTGCACCAATTTGATGGTGCATTAGCACCACCTCGTGGCCATAAGGATGAATCCATGATAGGCAGTTGCTGGGGAAGAACAGAAATGGGATGGCCTTTCCACCTCACAGCAGTTATACCTTAGTTGGCCTTAGACAGTGGTGTGCTGGTAAATGTTTAACAATCATCTCCCCAAACCCCTCCCCCCAAAACAATCAAGAACCATGTGCTATGGCATACTTTTAAAGTTTAATAATGCACTATTATAATTTTCTCCATTGATTTCTTGAATATAGACAATCAATTAAACAATAAATTAAGTCCTTGATTGAAGCATTTGCTGATTTCTAAGTTGTAAATACACTGAAAATTTTTTTTCACCAATAAAAAACATTTTAATATGAAATATTTAATTATAGAGTAAAATGTGTGAGCTACACAAAGTATTCAGACACAGGCTACTTACTACCTTTGGATCCTGCTTGGAGCGTAGAATAGAGCAGAGGCAGCAGAGGAAAGGAAAATAAGCAGAAATGACCAAGGAATAACATGATGAGGTAGAAAATGAAGGAAAATGCTCCAAACAGGAGATGGCTTCAAAACTGCAGCCAAAAAAGACTTTTAAAGACCAGGGCCGTTTGTGATGTGGGGGTGGGGGGGGTGCGGTATATGGTTGTGGAATGGCATGATTAACTCCCCAGCACCTCTCTCAATCAGAAAACTAAATCAACTCTGTCCCCAAAATGCTTGTACAAGATGATGAAGTGGGGGAAGCTATACTCTTCTTTGAATACAACAAAGAGAGTTGGCATATCTGTGTTGTTCACACAAGAATTAAACTGTTGGCCATCTGGTTTAAAGGGCTGGGAGTCGGAAGGCCTGCTCTCCCAACAGTATTTTCTCCAACTAGCACTTTGGCCAGCACATGACATGCATAAATTTAGAGTCATGAACCGAGTTCATCGAAGAGGCAGTTTCAGCACGCAGGGAGAAGTAGGTTCCACAGCCCAAGATGCCGTCATGTCTGCTTAACTTAGAATCCAGGCCACTGGCTGCCAGATCCTCGAGGCTCATGGTGGTTTCATGAAAAAGATGATATTCCAGGGAGGCGGGAACAGCCTTGTGAGCTGTCATCTTTGCCTTCTGCCTTTTGTATTGCTCCCACAGTTTTGGGTTGTAGAGCTGGAAGATCCTTAATACTACCGACTGCTGGGGGTTCATGGAGAAATAGAAGAGGTTGCAGTACTGGTATGCAGACTCTGAAGGCAGAGTTTCCATCAGAATGAAATGCAGATTCTCAGGTATCTTCACCATTTTTAATTCTGGATAATTGTCTAAACACAAATCTAATGCATCTTCCCTCCATATGGATGAGTCTTTTGGTTTTTCCAAATTCCATATCCTGAGATTCTGCACAAGTTGATAGAGGGGGATATACCTTGGCCAATAGCAAACTGGTAGTTCCCATTCACTCTTGGGTTTTCTCCCATCATCCATAGTGATTGTCCTCTGTAGTCCCAAACTGTGGGCTCCACCCTGTACATTCTGAGATATGGAGAGGTTACATAGCTTGGCCATTGTCATGGAGCTAGTGAGAATTTGATTCAGGTTTCCAAGGTCGGGTCTCCCATGATTCTTTCCCATTACAACCTGGTTGAAGAGGGTCCAGACCTTACCATTAAACAGGTAAGGTATATTGTATAGAGCAAAGAATCTGTCTTCTTGACAGGAGAGCCTCCGGCAGAAACTATAGCAAAAATATTTTGAGAATGACTGTGAAATCATGTCCAGGGAAGTGGTAAAACCATGTATAGGGGAACAAAGATTTTCTATCACAGGAGATATATATGGAGATTGGTACAGACCACCCCTCTTGCAGCAGAAATAGAATCAGTTTCTGGAGACAACTGACAATTACAAGTCTTGTTCAGGGAAAAGGGTCAGCATCCTGAACTTCAGAGAATACAAAGAGAGAGAAGCACCAACATCTGCATTTCCAAATTTCCAAATCTGGCCAAATCACAGAACTAGTCCCAGAAGCAAGCACCCAATACACTGAAAATTTAACAACTGGCTTTCTGTCTCTGGTAGGAGTAGATTTCAGCACACCACTGCCCTTAGATCATTAGAGGAAACTGTCATGCTGTCTTACAGAGCATCCTTTAAATCACAGAGGTATTATAGGGGTCATAGGACCTGGGAAAGGACCACAAAAGCCATAAGATTAGTCTAATACGTTAATTTTACAAATGAAGAAACACTGAGTTGAGATTTGAACTTGTGTCTGCTGCTGTCAAGTTCAGCCTTCAAGCTGAGTACTCTCTCCAAACCTCCTAAAGACAATGTATGCAAACTACCATTCACATGAAAACAAATATTGCAAACAATTATTATTAAGTCTTGGCCTTTCCCATGTCCCTGAGTATTCAAATCTATTACCCTCCTTCAAAGAGTGGAAAGATAAGCTTGCCCAGACCCAGAGAGAAGACAGAATTACAGATGAGGAAGCTGTGGAACAGAAATGAGAAATAACTTGCCTAAGTCACATGGTTGGCAATTGGTAGGGTCAGGATTTAATCAAGGTTGTCTGACTCCAGTTTATTTCAGAGACAGACAGACACAGACACAGACACAGAGAGAAAAGGGAAGGGAAGGGAAGGGAAGAGAAGAGAAGAGAAGGGAAGGGGAGAGGAGGGGAAGGAAAGGGGGAGAGGGGAGGGGAAAGGGGAGGGGAGAGGGGAGGAGGGAGAGGAGGGGAGGGAGAAGAAAAAGGAAGGGAAAGGAGAGGAGAGGAGAGGAAGTAACCAGGACCACATTACATGAAAATGAATTTTAAAATAGGTGACATGCCAGAAGTACTATGATGGAAAGAGTGCTGGATTTGGTGTCAGGGAACCTGAATTCAAATCCCAACTTTGCTACTTACTATCTGTGTGACTTTGGGAAAATCACTTGACTTCTCTGGTCTTCATTTCCCTCATTTAGTTGGACTACAGGATATCTAGAGTCATTACTGGGTTGGAATCTTTACTCCTATGATCTAACTTAAACTCTTCTAGGTCACAGTGGGGAGGGCAGCCACAAGGACCATGCCCTGAAGGTCCCTTCTCATTACCCTCCTACCCCAAAAATGGTCTGGTATCATGGAAAATTGCCTGGTTAAGTGGGGGAGATTTTCCACCAATGGTTGTACCTACCTCCCACATCTACCACCTCATAGTCCAGTTCTATGTCCTCTATCTTCTCTCCTGAAGAGATGCCAAAATCTTTATCAAGAAACTCCTGGGAGCTGCTACAGAGAAAAAGGAAGTGGGATCTTAGAGCACTTCTCCCCAACCCATAGAGGCTTATTGTTATAATTCTCATCAATATTATTACCATCTACACAGCATGAAAAGTTTTCAAGCAATAGAGATCTAATAGAAGTAGTCAAAATAATGTGCTAAGAGTATGAGTTATATGTCATTCCTGTCATCCTGTCTTCTACCATAGAGGTCTCAAAGATACTTTCAATGAGTCTATAGAAGATGAGTTTATGTATCTCTAATTTGATTTAGTTTTTTAAAAAGCCACTATTTATCTACTTTATAACAACCCAAAGAACATTAAATATACTTTTATTCCACTATCTTAGCTCCACCCCCTGAACATTAAATATAAAAGGATAATAGAAAGACAGTGACTTGTCTCAAAACCATTTCTGCCTGAAGTTCACTGAAAAAAATAAGAAGAATGGGATTCCATTACATTTGTCTAATATTTTACAGCTTACAAAGTATTTTATTCACAACAAGCCTGTGAGGTTGGTAGTCTCCCTCTGCACACTTTTCTGTAGCTATGTTCTATCACACCTACAACCTGCTTTAACCAACGGTGACCCCTAGCCTTCCTTGACCTCATACCTTACAGAAATGGGGTCTTCCTGGAAGTCCTCAGTGACTCGCTTGTAGAGTGACTGCTTGCAAGGAGGCACAGGGCTACTGGAATAGAAGCTTCCCATCAGCTCCTGGTTTGAGGTGGCGCTCAGATCTGGCCAGTGCTACCCAGATAAGCATGGCAGAGGTAAAGATCAATGAATTCTCTGCACATGTCAAGACTTACCTTTCTATTGAACATATACTCAGGTAATAGTTAAATATCAGTTTGCATCGATAATCACATTTGTACTCATCCTGTTACATTGGAAATCAAACCTGTACTTGAATTTGTGGATATCTCATGTACTCTGAGTTCTGCACATTTGCATATAGACACACACATGTACTTAAGAACTATACACATATAAATGTACCTTTTCTCAAGTTACAATGCCCTATCTCTCAAGCAGGACCATGGAGAGTTACCTAAGTCCCCTCTGCCCTTCTTCCATCCTCCCCTCCCTAGACCAAGGTGAGGTAGAAGGAGGTTAAAGGATAGCTCTTTGGAAGGATATTATTAGTTTTAGTAGCAGTCTCATGTGCCCCCCTCCATACCTTTCCTCAACCCTTCTGTACAGTCATAGCCCCATGATAGGGCCCCATGGCAATGCTTTCCCTAACTCCCATTTCTCAGAATTCCTGGCCATCGTTATAACCTAACAGAGTGGAACTACCAAAGAAAGCAGTTGTTTACTGGTGACACAGGAGGGGAAATCATTAGTGGTTTGAGGTCCTGTAAACTTCCCAGAAGCCAATTATTCCGGGCATTTGCCTAAACTATTTCATGAAAATTGTCCTACATTGTCCACCAATGAAGTCAGGAATGGATGGGCTTTTAATACCCTCTAACTAGAAGCAAACTCAGTCTCTGAGAAAGCAGGAGAATGAGGGAGGATTCTAGTACCTCTGTGGAGCTCAGGAAGCTGAAGTCGCTGTCCTCCTGAGGATTGATGGCATGCATCCTGATAAGCCTCTGTTTCCCCCACTTTGAAGGTTCTCCAGCATTTTCTTTGGCCTGCCAAAGAATGGATTAGACAAGTTCATTGATTTCAAGATGTTTATCTTGGATGCTCTTGTACTTCCAGGCAAACTACCCCCATGGTATTCTCCTCTCACCCCCTTCCTGGAAACACCAGTTCTTTCCTCTTCTATCCAGAAAGGCCTCATTGGACACAACCAGTGGGGCCCTGGCACATCCCCACCCCTGAGACAACCAGAGATGCCAAGAGCAACTGGATTGTTAGATTTTTGTTCCTTTGGGAGGGAATGGGGAAGAATCAAAATCTTGTGCTTTTCTCTAACCCAGCTCTTTTTTATCATGTGATACTCTAGTTACAAACGGCACCCCAGATACAGACTAAAGCAGTAAATTGTTCATCTGTATGTTATTTTCATATAATTCACATGGTGTTTATTACTGAAGGTCAAAATGGGAGCCACAGATCAGATTGGAAAAATTACTTGTTGGACACATTTCTTCAGGATCAGATTGGGTCCTTCCTCATTCTCATTCTTCCCAAGCCATGGTGAGTACATTACCTCGATCATTGGTTCTGCTTGCGCCTTTTTGAGCTGTTTCCGTAGTTCACAGACCTCATCGGTTAGCTCAAACACTTTTCTTCGAAGGGAATCTTTTTCTGTCAAACTGTGAGAAATGTCCATCTGGGCCAGATCCCTTGCACTGTATGCCTATGGGAGTCCAAGAGATCATGCATCACCCAGAAGCAGTAGCCTTCAGCCCATGGGGCAGGCATAGAAAAGACAGCTAAAGCTTAGAAGAGCTCCACAGGTATTAATGGCTTTGTAATCAGGTTACTCAGATTTCTTTTTTGGATAGTCTGGAATTTAATTTATTTGTACCATCATTTGTATTTTTTATCCAAGAACTTTTAACTCTAAGTCTAGAAGACAAAAACAATCCAATGCTACCTACTTTAGTTTCAATCAAATTGCTTGAAATATGGAACAGATTCTCAACAAAGTATTAAGGTATAAATAAGGGCAAAAGAGTCAGGTTATAATAGTGGTTGATGGGAAAAGGACCTGGAAAAGACCATCTTCTGCGAGAAACTTTGTCCCATACCTCCTTAGAGGTTGGCTTCCTTGATCAGTTTCCCCAAATCAGGAGCAAGCTGGAGCCAAGGTTAGAGGGACAAGTTTTAAAACAAAAGTGGGGGTACATTGGGTAGTTTCCCTAGCTCCATGTTCCCCAGGGAGAAAGTAAGGCAATGAAATTTCTTTTTGTAGCCCAGCCAGGTTCTAGAAATGAAACCAACTGAGTTGAAAACTGATTAATTCCAATACAAATAATTTCTTTCATTCCCAAAAGATACCTGGTCTCTCTCCTTCTGAAGCTCCACCACCTGACTTTGCAGGGCATTCATCTTCTCCTTGTAGAGTTCAAAGTCCACCTTGATTTTTTGGAACTGAAAGAGGGTCTGCTCTTTTTCTTCCAAGTACTGATCCAGGGTAAGAAAACAGACAAGTTACTGACATCAGCAGGGGTCTGGGCAGAGTACAGGGGTAGAAAGAGGAGGTTAAGTGAAAGCAGAATCTTACACAGCATTACTATTCAGTTTTTAAAATGCTAAAGTTACTAATGGCTTCTCCTTTGCTTACATATTTACATGAGGTGATTAATTTCTATGTATATTTGCATCATGTTTATTTAGGGTCTCAAAATACAAAATTCTTTTCTTGCCTTTCCCCTAATAACTCCCCAGTCTCTTTCTACTCAGGAAGGAAGTTTCCCTTCCTTGTTAAAGACACTGAATCAAGGTAAGCAAACCCAGCTCAACAAAGAATTGGTCTCCACCTAGATACAAACAGCTTAACTTCCCAGAAAGTCCAGCTTCCATACTTGCCAACATGGGCATATCTTCTGGGAGGGCAAAGGTGGTAGACAGTAGATAAGATGTCAGTTACCTGTTTTCGCTGTTTTTCAGCAGTGACCGCTCTTTCCCTCAGGGAGTGGATGCGATCCACCAGGTCCTGCCTGCTATCCAGTGCCTCATCCAAGTTCTGCTCCAAGATGTCTTTCTCTGCCTGGGACACTGATAGGTCAGCATGGGGTACCTCAGCCCAGTGACCCCAACTTTGCCCAAAGCCTATTTTACCTCCTTAGGGAGCAGTCAATATTGCCAACAGTGAAGTCCTAAGAATGTCATTATTTCATTCCAGGCAGAAAAATTTATAATATAATGTAAATTAGCATAAGCTTACAGCCCCAAATTTGAAAGGAAATAAGGTATGGGAAGTGTGTGTGTGTGTGTGTGTGTGTGTGTGTGTGTGTGTGTGTGTGTGTGTGTATAAGAGAGAAAGGTATAATTTATAAAATGTTATAGTTCAAATCTTACCTCAGATCTTTACAAGCTTTGTGACCATATGGAAGTCACTTAACCTTTCTGAACCTTCATTGACTCTCTAAGATTATAAATTTGGTTGTACATATACATATATGTATACATTTAGACAGCTAGGTGGCGCAGTGGATAGAGAGCCAGGCCTGGAGTCAGAAGACTTGAGGTTTAAATCTGACCTCAGACATATACTATCTTTGTGATTCTGGGCAAATCACTTAACTCTGTTTGCCTCAGTTTCTTCATCTGTAAAATGAGCTGGATAAGGAAATAGCCAAACCATGCTTTGTCAAGAAAACCCCAAATGGGGTCACAAAGAGTTGATCATGACTAAAAATGACTGAACAGCAATAACAACATGTATATTAATATATGTATACACATATCTATCTGTATGGGTCATTGATCTAGAACTATAAGGACCAGCCAGTCTAAGTACCACATTTTGTAATCAAGGAAACTGAGGCCCGGGGCAATCAAGCGACTTGCCTAAGGTTGTACAGATATTAAGTGTGACAGGCAGATTTTCATCGAGCCCTTCTGACTCTGGACGCAGAGCTCTTTCCAACACATTTGATTTTCCTCTTGTGGAAGATATAGATAGTCACAATTTGCCTCAGTAGAGCAAATTACCACACAATAAGATGCAAGTCCTACACACACACACACACACACACACACACACACACACACAGAGTTAACAAACAGCTCAGGCTCAATTTTTTATAGTCCAAGGGAGACAGATCAAAAACGGGATGGTGGAATCTATGGAACCCACTATTCTCATGTTATCAAGTAAAGAACAGTTTCAACCTACTCCATCACTTGCCATAGAGGGATACTACACAAGATGTTCCCATATGCCAAGAGTTCCGTGTCCCAGCATGTTCCATGTTCTAGGCTGCCCATGACAGCCAGTCCAACCCCAGTGGTTGGGGTCTACTCACCTGGCTGAAAGTCAGAGACCTAAGCTTTTCATTCTCCTCCTTGAGTCGATTGACCTCTCCCTCTTGGAGTTCCAGGTCTTTGCTGGTTTTCAGAAACCTCTCTCTGGACTCACGTTCACAAGAGGAAGTCATCTGGACCCGCTGGAGCTCCTGCTTCATTAGATACAACTGTCCAAGACAGAGAAGTACAGAGATCAAAACCTTGACCTCCATGGTAGAATGTAGCTGGTAGTTGACGTGGCCAGCTGTGGAGACCAGAGTCTTTTTCACTCACCTTGAAAAAAAAAAGCTTCTCAATTAGCCCAGAAATCACTTGTATTGCTCATTCTCCTTTTATAATGATAGCTATATTCAATCATTCTGGAGAGCAATCTGGAACTCTGCCCAAAGGGCTTTTAAAAAGTGCATACCCTCTGACCCAGCAATGCCACTTCTAGAACTATCTCCCAAAGAGATTGTACAAGTGGGAAAAGGACCTGTACGTACAAAGATATTTATAGCAGCTCTTTTTGTGGTGGCAAGGAATCAGAAATCAAGGGGATGCTCATTAAGGGAGAACGGCTAAACAAGTTGTGGTATATGAATGTAATGGAACACTATTGTGCTATAAGAAATGAGGAGCAGATGGACTTTATAATAACCTGGAGAGATTTCTATAAACTGATGCTGAGTGAGAAGAGCAGAACCAGGAGAACTTTGTACACAATCACAGACACATCGTATATGTGACGACTAACTTGGATAGACTGGGCTCTTCTCAGCAATGCAAGGTTAGAAGACAACTTCAAAAGACTCATGATGGAAAGGGCTATCCACATCCAGAGAAAGAACTAGAGTCTGAACCCAGATTGAAGCAAACTACTTGCTCTCTCTCTTTTGTGTTTTGTTTTGTTTTGTCCCTTCTTTCTCATTGTTCACTCCATTGGTTATAATCCTTCTTTACAACTTGACTAATGTTTAATGTGAAGGTATTTGTAGAACCTATATTGGATTGCATGCCACCATGGGGGAGAGGGGGGAGGAGAGGAAAGGGGAGAAAATTTGAAACTCAAGGAATCGTGGAACTGAATGTTGTAAACTAAAAGTAAATAAAGTTTTTAAAATGATGATAGTTATAAAATTCAGGAGTCCTTCCATCACATATATCTCAAAAATCTTTTTAGGGGTGTCAACTAATGAATAATATCAATTCCCTGTGACAAGGGCTAGGTATTGTTTGCTTTGTTTTGTGAGTGAGCACAAACATTAGGTATTTAGACTTGAGACCACTGTTAATAAAGTCCACGAGTCCTAGAAAGCAACTCAATTCATTCAATTTACTTACCCACTGGTTATCAACTGCCATTGTTATGATAACTGCTGCTAGCACCTAGCAACCCCCAAGACTTGTAGTACAAGGAATTATGGAGTCATGAAAATGTCAAGAAATTATTTGAAAGAGTATCAGAATAATATATTAATTTGAGAACCACCTCTGATAATACATTATTGTTCAGATATTCAGTGGTGTCCAACTCTTTGTGGACCATGCTGTCCATGGAGTTTTCTTGGCAAAGATACTGGAGTGGCTTGCCATGTCCTTCTCCAGTGGATTAAGGCACATAGAAGTGACTTGTAGAGGGTCACACAGCTAGTAAGTGTCTGAGGCTGGATTTGAATTGATAATACACTGCCTACTATATTCAAACATATAAGTGGTAGTCACATATAAATTATATATGAATGTTTATAGCTTTAGAGACAGGATGGCCCCAGAGTCAAGAATACTTGAATTTAAGTCCTGCTTCTGACAAATACTAATTGTGTGACCTTGGGGACGTGACAAATTCTCAGTGACCCCAGACAAATCTCTAGGACTAAACATTGCAAAGTAGGTGCAAATCTGCATTGACAGAGATCGTTTCCTTACTGGGAAATCCTTACACTAATCTGTAGATAGATAGATAGATAGATAGATAGATAGATAGATAGATAGATAGATAGATAGATCTGTGGCTCTACTAACCACAGTACTGCATCTATTGAAATGAAAACTTCAGGAAAATCATTTCATTAAGAATATGTTATTCTCCTTCCTCAAGCTGGAAAGGGTCCTAAGGAAAGTTCTGAATTTAAACTCTGAACCAAATACCTTTTCCAATTCACAGTGGATGTGGTGCAACTGACAGAGAAAGGAAAATTGTTCCAGTGAGGCATGAAGCAGGTGGTTGTACGTTTGAGGGCAGAGTCCATGAGATTGCTCTTGGGACCAGGAGACTCCACCTTGATTCTTCTCTTATAATAACAAGTATGTCCTCCCAGTAAATATCCCTAAACTAAAGAGGCTGAATCATACATGGAAACTGAAGAACTTTAAATCATAATTTTCTTAATGTGATACTAATTAACTCATTTTCTTTTCTTGGGTGCCCTGATTATCTCCGTGTAAGACTACTGTCACATTTGTCCATTGGTCTGTAGATTAACCTGTACTCTCAGTACTTTCAGTAGGGAGGAACCAGGGATAATCTAATGGAAATTTACACCACCTAATTTGTAGATGTCAACCTGTTGTACTGGCATTCTTTTAAGATGAGGGTGGGGCAACTTCTCAGCAAGCTGGGCAAATTCCTGCCATGTCAAGCTTCCAGAAAATGAGATTTCTGAGAATCAGGAATTCCAAGATAGGGTTTGTAAGAATGTGGAACAAGAGTGGATCACAACTATTAAAGTCTTATCGGTAAAAGGACTTTTATGTTGCTGTCAGCAGAAACTAGGAGTCATAGAGGTAGCTGATTAATTTATGCAGTAGGAAATGAGGAAAGAGACAGCATCGTAGGGGACAGGAGGAAGAATCCCTTTAGGGCACAGATTCTTAAGTTACTCCTCACTTTGAGGCTTCCGTTCTTGCAAAATGGGAAAATGTAACCTTTCTGATACCTAGTAAATAGGAGGAAATCAAGCAGCTGAACATCAAAACAAAGTTTGTCCAATTCACCATAACTCAAGTCTGCTTCCACATAGTAGGCTTAATAAATATTTGTTGAATTTAATTAAATTTTATCTTACAGCTCAAAGTTGGCCTTTCTTGAGTCCTTTATCTAACTCCCTCCCTCAAAGCTATCATAATTATTAATGTCATCTGTTTTATGCCCCTTTTAAAATTTTTATTTAATTTTATATTCAGTTCCAAATTCTCCCCCTGTACCCCCTTCTGTACCCATTGAGAAGTCAAGAAATATGATATCTATCACATATATGAAATAATGAAAAGCATATTTCTATATTAGCCATGCTGGGGGCGGGGCAAGAAAAATAAAGTTTAAAAAAGCCTACAATTTGCTCTTAGAATTCATCAGCTCTCTTTCTGGAGGTGGATTGCATTTTTCATTATGAGTCCTTTGGAACTGTCATATAGAATAAGGTTCTTAAAACCAGAAACTAGGTCTTCCTTACTCTATATCCTTAAGGAAAAATCCTACACTAAGATACTAAAAAAACTGGCTGATAGACTTGGGAAGAAAACTCTTGAGCAGATTGACTATGTAGGTGAATGTATGACTCTGAAAACATTTTTTTTGAAAGGGGGAAGGCAGAGCAATTGGGGTCAAGTGACTTGCCAAGGTCACACAGCTAGGAAATGTGTCAAGTGGCTGAGATCAAATTTGAACTCAGGTCTTCCTGACTCCAGGGCCAGTGCTCTATTCACTGCACCACCTTGCCACCCCTCTGAACCTATCTTAAGCTCATTATCAAGCCTTTTTTCAGTTTCAATTATTTTATATTATCTATACTTCCCCCACAGAATTGAGAGCTAACAATATCTGTGGCTTGTATTTAACTTTCTGAGCTATGATAATGGCTTGTGTCTAAGGTAAGAGAGCTGATGCCCTAGTGGGTGAGGCCAGGAAGATGGGGTTGTGAGCGTATCCTTAGCTGGCAGAGGTCCCAGAAGAGAGAACAATAACATTTAGTAAAAACAAACCAAACCAACAAAGCCCAAGATAAGAGCTGGTACGACCTCTGTCATCCTCACCTCCTCCTGCAGACTCTGGCAGCGTGTGATGGCCAGGTCCTTGTCCTGCAGAGCATTGGTGTACCTCATGGACAAGTTGTACATCTCATCCTTCAACTTCAGCACCTGGTGGAACTGGGCGCTGACTTCCCTCTTCATGCGGTTGTGCTCAGCTTCCATGTCCCTTAGGCTCTTATTCTGGGCCTCCAGTTTATTCAGTTGCTCCTTCAGCTTATGGCAATGTTGCTGCAGTGCTTGGCTTCTCAGCTTCTCCTGTGACAGCTCCTGCTGGAGACTGTTGATGGCACCAGCTAGGCACTCAGTCAGCTTGGAAGTATCAATGAGGCCTGAGGGAAGAGTCATTGAGTGGGTAGGAGGCATTCCTGTGGGACTTTGGGATTCCCAGTGCAATTCCCCTGATCTGATCTGGCCCCTGTTTACTTCCTTCTTCAACCTTATCTCTGGCTGCTCCCCTATATATGAACCCAGAGCTTCAGTCTGACTGATCAATTCCCTTTCTCCCCTCTGATCCACAACCTTCCTTGTTGGGTGTTATTTTTTTACTTTCTTAATTTTTATTTTTTGAGGGGGGAAGTTAAGGCACTTGGGGTTAAATGACTTGCCCAAGGTCACACAGCTAGTTTTTGTGTTAAGTGTCTGAGGCTGGATTTGAACTCAGGTCCTCCTGACTCCAGGGCCAGTGCTCTACTCACTGCGCCACCTAGCTGTCCCTTTAATTTTTTTTTTTTTGGTCGGGGGTTATTCTTGCCCATATTCAGTCTCTCATGGGATCACTGGACAATAAGTCTAGAGCTGGAGCAGATTACTAGACCATGCCTCTCTTCTTGTCTGTAATGCCTTTTTGCCTGGGATGCCGCTATACTACCAAGCCCACCCTGCAGAGGAGGGCCATGCCCTCAAGGACGTTCACGTAGGATGGACATGCCTGGGATCTCTTCTTGTTTTCAATGCAGCTCCTGGGGAGCCAAGAACAGACATCTCTAGTGTCTCTTCCTCTTTAATTATTGCCAGGAGGGGAAGGAGGAGGTTGGAGCTAGATGCAAGCTTTGCTCACCTCGGTGAGAGGGTACTGGGACAGAATTACACCTTTCTGTTCTGTTAAATGTTATTAGTCCAGGGCATACAGTTTTTAGGTTTAAGCTAAACTGATTGCTATTTCTTTTTCTTTTTGCTTTTTTGGAGAGGCGAGGGCAGGGCAATTGGGGTTAATTGACTTGCCCAAGGTCACACAGCTAGCAAGTGTGTCACTCTGATGGCATATTTGAACTCAGGTCCTTCTGACTCCAGGGCCAGTGCTCTATTCACTATGCCACCTACCTGCCCCATGATTGCTATTTCATTTTTTTTTCTTTTTGGAGGGGGAAGGCAGGGCAATTGGAGTTAAGTGACTTGCCCAAGGTCACATGGCTAATGAGTGTTAAGTGTCTGAGGCTGAATTTGAACTCAGGTCCTCCTGACTCCAGGGCCGGTGTTCTATTCACTGCACCACCTAGCCACCCCATGATTGCTATTTCTTAATGGGGAAAGGAAAGGTCCAAATTTTATATCCAAGACCTGACACAACCAGATACCAGTAACACAATAAACAGAAATAGCAAAGAAACCCATTTATCCAAGTTGATAGAAATAGAAATAATAGAAATCAGAGGAAGTATATAGGAATATATACCTGCTGCATTAAAAATTAGCATTAGTGACTCCATTTTGTTTTTATTCACCATTTTGTGAAGTTTCAACTCCATGTAAGTCACCTGATTTAGGAGGTTTCACAAGAGTCCCCTGACTTAAAGAACATCACAAGACTACCTCTCTCCCTCTCACTTTGATATCTCCCAACCCACCTTCCATCAATAAGGAACCAGATGTCTCATTCCATATAATCCTGTGTTTCTCGTTTTCCCCTCCAAATTGTATATTAACTATGAGAAACCAAGCTTCTGGGTCCTTGGCTACCAAGAGCCTTGGACCTGGTTTGTTTTGTAACTGCATGCGTTGCCAAATAAATCATTGCCTGGATGTAATTAGTTGGTTTCTTTATTCCACCAAAACATACAGAATGAAGGAGTTCTCCCATTGGGAGTGAGATTTCTTAGCTGAACCAAGAGAGAGAGAGTGTACCCCTGATCTCACTCAAGGGGAAAAAACTCTGAAGTCTCTAGTATAGCATTCTGAGGATAGGGATATGATGGAGACTGCCAGCTCCTCTCATGTCACCTTCTTCCCAGAGTCTTCAGAGACCTGTAAAGAGGATGGTATTGTGTATCTTCAAGGCTGGAAGCTAGAAGAACCCAGGATCTCTCACCTCTCTTGATCTTTCTATCTGTTTTTCCCCCTTAGACAGACATGGGGCATTGATCTCCACCAATGAGAAGAGAGTCCCATACCAAAGGTCTTTGAAAGTCAAATTACACATGATCCTGCTTCTCCTCTTGTCAACTGGATTACTCCTCTGTCTCCCCTTTGTTGGTTATTTATCCATATCATATCCACTAACCAGGGGTTAAGCTGAGATTCTCTTTTCTCTCCTTTGGCAACCTTATCAGCTCCCATGGGTTCAATCACCATCTCTACCTAGAAGATTCCTACATCTACATATCCAGTCCTATTCTCTGTCCTGAGTTCTAGTCCCACAAAATCTACTGAATATTTTAAACAAGCATCTTAAACATATGCCCAGAACAGAATTCATTACCTTTCCTTCCCCTCTTTCCAACTTTCCTGTTCTTGTTGAGGGCACCATCAACCTCACAAACCATACCATTCACCCTTAACTCCTCACTCTCACTTTCTTCATATATCCAGTCTGTTGCTAAATCATGTTTTTACCTTCACAACATCTCTTATATATGTCCCTTTTTCTTCACTCTCAGGATACCAATCCTAGTTCAGAATTTATTAATTGATTAATTAATTGGCGATTAATTGATCACCCTGCCTCAAGTCTTTCCCCACTGCAGTGCATCTTCTACTTATTTGCCAAACTTATTTTCCAAAAGTATAGGCATACCTATGTCATCTCCTCTCTTCAGCAAACTCCAGTAGCCCTCTGTTACCTCTAGGATCAAATACAAAGCCTAGCAAATTTAGCATTTAAAGCTCTTCATTACCTGGCCTCTTCCTACCTTTCCAGTCTTCTTATACTTTACTTCTCTCCGTTCTATAATCCAGTGACACACTAACGCCTGTTATTTCTACCTTTACATATCTTTCATACATATCCCCTTTTCTGTATTCACAGGAAGGAAGGAAATAAGTATTTATCAAGTGCCTACTATGTGTCAAACACTACTACTAATGTGATAAGTACTTTACAAATATTATCTTATTTGATCCTCACAACCCTGGGAACTAGATGCTATTATTTTACAGTTTTGTTTTGTTTTGTTTTACAGTTTTATAGTTAAGAAAACTGAGAGAGACAGCTGGTAAGTGATTTGCCCAAAGTCACACAGTTAGTAAGAGTATAAAGTCAGATTTGAACGCAGGTCTTCCTGACTCCAGACCCAGCACTCTATCTACTCTCTCATTAGAATATAAGTTACTGGGGCGGCTAGGTGGCGCAGTGAGTAGAGAGTGCCAGCCCTGGAGTCAGAAGGACCTGAGTTCGGATCCTGCCTCAGACACTTAACACACACAAACAAAAAACCTAGCCATGTAACCTTGGGCAAGTTACTTAACCCCAATTGCCCTCCAAAAAGCAAAAAAAAAAAAAAAAAAGAATATAAATTACTTGTGGGCAGCTAGATGGTACAGTGAATAGAGCACCGGCCCTGGAGTCAGGAGGACCTAGGTTCAGCTCCAGCCTCAGATACTTAACACAAAAACTAGCCGTGTGACCTTGGGCAAGTCACTTAATCCTGATTGCCCTCCAAAAAGCAAAAAAAAAGAATATGAGTTACTTGAGGGCAGGGATTGTTTTCACTTTATTTTGTATCCCACTGTATTTGTTTAATACAGTGCCTAGTACTGAGCTCTGGCACATAGCAAGGGCTTAAAAAATATTTATATAGAGGCAGCTAGGTGGTGCAGTGAATAGTGCACCGGCCCTGGAGTCAGGAGGACCTGAGTTCAAATCCACCTTCAGACACTTAACATTTACTAGCCCTGTGATCTTGGGCAAGTCACTTAACCCCAATTGCCCTGTCTTCCCCCCTCCAAAAAAAGCAAAAAAACAAACAAAAAAAATAAATGTTTATTTACTGATTGACTGATAGAAAGCATACTAGTTATGATCCAAGCCCCTAGCTAAAAGTAATCTGTCCCATCTAATGTTCCTTACAAGGAATTATGCAGGAGAAACAGCATAAAAGATGAAAGAAAGAAAATATGATTAAAAAAACATTTAATGCAAAGAGAATAAGAGATAACAGATGGAAAACCTGAGTGCAGTGCAATATCCTAATTTGTTAAGAGAACTTGAAGAAGGTCCCACCATATTAGGTGGACTCTCTGGAGTGAACTTGTAAGGAAACAGACAAAAGTCACTGGAGATGGGCAAGTTTAAATAGATTGTGATCAGCATTATTGACCCATTTCATTGTCATACCAGATCCTATGGTGGACTGGAATATGGGCAGGCCCAAATAGAGGGATCCCTTATAGTTTTTTATTTCTTGGATTTGCTCAATCTTAAAATCAGCCTCCATTTCAGGATAGAATGATAGAATACACAATTCCCCATATCTGGGTCTACCTCAATCCCAGTCCATTCTCAAGACCCCCCACAGAGAGCAACAAAGTTACCCTTTTCCACATTCCCAGGCCAATTACAAATTATCAAGCTTCTGTGCTCTCCTCGGAAGATACAAACTGCTTTGTTCTGCTTCCAAGGCCAGCTGCAAGATGTTTATAATCCTGCCTGCCTGTCCTCCATTTTTCTTTTTTCTTTTGCACTTATAAACAGGAGTAGAAAATGGCTTGTAATCAGAGTCCACTTGGCCAACAGAGGTTATTGTCATAGAAAACTGTCAGTCAGCAGATGCTTCCTCCTATCACAGCTCAGTAACAATGAAGCTAATCTTTGAGAGCTGGGGAATGTTTTCCATGATGCATATAGTTCATTACCTGGGAGATTGTGAGATTGTGAGATGTCATGAGCTCAGCAATTGTCTGAGACACCTAGATCTCCCATTTGTTTCTTTGCTTATTTTTTTTAAAGCCAGTGAGTAAGACCCTTTATTCCTGATTCTATTTGGGGCTGTTTCTGTTTTGGATTGGCTGGGTTCCAGAGTTAGAATCCTGTTCTGTTGTGTTTTATGCCAGCTGAATCCTTGCTGGAGCCCTGTTTTTGTCTCCTGTCTGGGCAGGTTCCTTGAAGTAGAATATGAGAGGAAGAATCTTCTTTAAATAACCTTCACTCAAGACAATGTGCCAGGTTCAGAAGTATAGATTGTTGTTGTGCAAGGCACGGCCTATATATTTTGTCTATTCCAGGTCAAGTGTGTATGTCCCTTTAAGGGGGTCTGCAGAAGGGTTTGAAGCTTCCACAGACTCAACCCTGGGGGCAATCATCAGCCACCAGGCTGCCTGCTATGAAAGCATCACAGTCTTGTATTAATGATTCAGAAGGCATAAGTCCTGCAGATCAGCATACTTCTCTGTGGCACTTTAGCCTCCTCTCCTGAGGTGTTTTCTGAGTCATCTATCAGAACTCTTGACTCCCACCTTCCCAGACCCTCTCTTCACCAGTGTGGGTGGTGAGCTAAGAATTCTAACTTCCACCTCAGCAGGGTCCTCCTGAAGGCAGAGGGCCACCTTGGCAGCTATTGCCATGGTCTGAGCTGTAAGTGAAAGAAGATACCCTGGGTAAGGCTTTCCCTGTTTTCCCATAGATCTGTGTTGGGGATAAGTCTTACTTTAAGTAAATTACAATTTCCCCTAAGGAATCTCCATTGTCTTTGTGATTTGTTAATCTCTCAAGACTAGAAGGTTTTATGGACAGGTGCCCCGATAGGGGTAACTTCCCACTAGGTAATTTCCCTGAAGGAGGAATATTTGATCCCAACACTTCATAAAAGGAAACATAAATGCTTACACCCCCCCAGTGCTAAATTAAAACAAAAGAAAAATGGGAAGCTTTCTTTGAATGGCACACTAAGCCTTCCATCACCACCTATATTTTTTCTCCAATCTCATTTGTTTTTAAATGTGAAAATAGATAAATGTCAACAAAATTTTTCATTTTTCTTGCTTTTACCTATAAAGCAGCAGTGATGGATAGAATGGTTGGTCTGGAGTCAGGAAGATCTGACTCCAAATCCTGCTTCAGACATTTGCTAGCAATGTGATTCTGGGCAAACCACTTAACCTCTGTCTGCCTCTGTTTTCTCATCTGTAAAGTGAGGATAATAAAAGCCCCTAGCTCAAACTAACTAATGCTAACATTTGTAAAGCACTTTGCAAACCCTAAAGTGTTATATAAACGTTTGCTTCTACATGGCAGAATTGGGTAAGTCAGGAGGGCAGTCACGTTAAATTTAGTTCGAGTTAGTTTAATAATGAAAAATAACTTCTCAGTAGGAAGCTTTTATGATTCCAAACTGTCTGGTATTTGAATCCAATTTGAGGAATTTCATCTGCTCTTTTCATCATGATGTGGCTAGCCAAAGTAAAAAGAAAAGATAATGGGAAATAAACAAGGAGAAAATTTCTCTCTCATTCCTGAAATTTATTGAAATGAAAATCAGATGAGGCCAAATTCAAAACTCCACAAGAGGAAAAAAAAATCCAACATGCATGAGCTTTGGAATACAAATTTGAAAATTAAAATGAGAACAAAAATTAAACAAAGTTTCTCTGGGTTTATTACAGATTATTATTGTTATGTTAATTGGGAATTAAGAAATTTAAATATTCAGCCAACCTGGTAAGGGCTGATCCTTAGAAATAAAAGGGTATCTTACTGGTCACTTTTTTATAGTTTTATTGTCCCCAACATTTATTATTAGAAGCCTCTTAAGTTACTTCCCTACTCTGCTATATATCTAATATATATATATTATATATATATATTTATTATATATATATCTAATATATATCTAATCATACTAATTCATCTTACATTTTCAAAATGCATGGTCCAGCTTGAAACTTTCTTCTGTTTTCAGGTATGCAAAATCCTATTTTTTGCAACTATGATTGTATTGGGAACTCTGCCTTGAGTCAATATCCTACAATACCCAAAACTTAATGAAATTTTTTAAGCATTTATGATGACTCTCATAAATGTTAGTACTATCAAGCAGAAAAGAAGCAAGCATTCATCCCCTTTGGGAAATAATTCTCTAATATTTTCATGTGTACAACATGGCATTTCTAGAGTTATTTTGGTTTTAGTATCCAGTCTTAGTAAAAACACAGGAGGCCTTGGGAAGCTGGAAATCTTATTTTTTTTGTCTATCAAAAAGTCTTTAAGAAAACCTTAAGAAGTAAATCTTTAAACATCTTAAACTGAAAAGCAAATTGAAATTATGAATGACTCTATGTTCTTAAGGAAATTCATGATCCTTTAAAAATGGTCATTAGAAAACTGGTTTTGGGGCAGCTAGGTGGTGAAGTGAATAGAGCACTGGCCCTGGAGTCAGGAAGACCCAAGTTCAAATCTGGCCTCAGATACTTAACACAAAAACTAGCAGTGTGACCTTGGGCAAGTCACTTAACCCCAATTGCCCCTCCAAAAATAAAATAAAAAAAAAGAAAATTGGGGGCAGCTAGGTAGCACAGTGAGTAGAGCGCTGGCTCTGGAGTCAGAAGGACCTGAGTTCAGATCTGGCCTCAGACACTTAACGCACACAAACAAAAACCTAGCCGTGTGACCTTGGGCAAGTTCCTTAATCCCAATTGCCCTCCAAAAAGCAAAAAACAAAAAACAAAAAACTTTGTTTTATGTTCTAAAGTTTTAGCTTGTCAAAGGCTATCTGAATCTTTCCAGTTTTAGTGTCTAGAAGTAGAGGTAAAGAGAGCAGCCTCTTTGAACCCAAGTAACTTCATTTTACACTTTGCTTCCGTTTCAGTACAAATCTAGCAAAACTGCCCACTCTCAGCATGTTTTTTCCTTCCTTCCTAATTTTTAAATCCTTTTAAAATGTTTTATTACCATCAGCATCCTTCCCATCACTACAATGAACAAGATTTCAAGATGTCACAAAAACATCTGAGAACTATATATTCAGTTCCATCTCTCTTTGAATAAAACATTGCTTACCCTTAGTAGGTTCATTACCTGGCAACTTGCCTTTGCTTTTTTCACTTTATTTCCTATCTTTGAGTGGGGAAGTATCTTGTAGCCAGAATCTACTTTCTCCATTGAGAATTTTTCTAGGGAAAACTGACCTCTCCTGGCCTTTCCATGGCTTATAACATCAATAAATAGTGGTTGTGGTTGTTTTTAATTCTAACATGTAACCCAAACTTAGAACAGTGGGTCTTCTTCTTATTTTTAAAATCACAACATAGATATGAGCATCTCCGATTGGACAATCTCCCTCTATACAAAAAATATTTAAGGACTTTTCTCCCTTCCCACCAGATAGAAAGATAGCAATTTATAGCAGTTATTAAGAATTAATTTTTTCCTACATTCATTCAAATTATCTAGGCAGTTAGGCAGCGAGAGTATTGGACTTGGAATTAGGAAGTTCTGAGTTCAAATCCAACCTTAGATCACAATTTCTTCATCTTATGTAAAACAAGGAAAATGATAGCACCTATCTCCCAGGGTTGTAGTGAGGATAAAATGAGATGATACTTGTAAAGTGCTTTGCAAATCTTAAAGTGCTATATGTAAATGCTAGCTATTATTATTAGTGATGACTTTCTTTTTTTTATACACATTTGTTTTTAAAACTTTGAGTTCCAGAGTCTTTTCCTTCTTCCCTCCTCACCCACCCAGACTGGGAAGATAAGCAATTCAATATAGGTTGTACAGGTGTAGTTATGCAAAACATTTCCATAGTGGGTATATTGTGAAAAACTAACTATATTTCCCTCCATCCTATCCCACCCCTCACTTATTCTATTTTCTCCTTTGACCCTTTCCCTTTTCTTTTTTTGCCTTTTTTTTTTGGAGGGCAATTGGGGTTAAGTAACTTGCCCAAGGTCACACGGCTAGGTTTTTGGTTGTGTGTGTTGAGTGTCTTGAGGTCGGATCCGAACTCAGGTCCTTCTGACTACAGGGCCTACACTCTACTCACTGTGCCACCTAGCCACCCCGAGCTCAGGATTACCCTTTCCCTTTTCAAAAGTGTTTGGGTCTAACTATCCTCTCCCCCAATCTGCCCTCCCTTCTATCATTTCCTCTCTTATCCCATTCCCCCCTATTTTCCTGTAGGGTAAGATACTCAATTGAGTTGTGTATGGTATTCCCTCCTTAAGCCAAATTCAATGAGAGTCAGGTGATCCCATTCTGTTTCACCTTCCTGCTCTTCCCCTCCATTGTAACAGTTTTCTCTTGCCTCTTTTATATGAGATAATTTACCCTAATCTATCTCTCCCTTTCTCAAGCTCCCAATATATTCTTCTCTCATCTCTTAATTTTATTTTTTAGATATCATCCCTTCATATTCAACTCATCCTGTGCCCTTTGTCTATGTATACATGTACATAAATATGCACACCCTCACATATATATATTTATACATACCTACACCCTGCTATACATACATATATGTACATATACATATATATTCCCTTCAACTGTCCTCATACCGAGAAAAGTCTTATGAGTTACAATGATTGTTTTTCCATGTAGGAATGTAAATAGTTCAACTTTAATAAGTTCCTTATGATTTCTTTTCCCTGTTTACCTTCTCATGTTTCTCTTGCTTCTTGTATTTGAAAGTCAAATTTTCTGTTCAGCTCTGGTTTTTTCATCAAGAATGCTTGAAAATCCTATTTCATTGAATGACCATACTTTCCCCTGAAGCATTATACTCAGTTTTGCTGGGTAGGTGATTCTTGGTTATAATTCTAGTTCCTTTGACCTCCATAATATCATATTCCAAGCCCTTCAGTCCCTTAGTGTAGAAGCTGCTAGGTCTTGTGCTATCCTGATTGTGTTTCCACAGTACTCAAATTATTTCTTCCTGACTGCTTGCAGTATTTTCTCTTTGACCTGGTAACTCTGGAATTTGGCTATAATATTCCTAGAAGGTTTCTTTTGGGGATCTTTCTCAAGAGGTGATCGGTGAATTCTTTCCATTTCTCTTTTGCCCTCTGCTTCTAAAATATCAGGGCAATTTTGCTTGATAATTTCTTGAAAGATGGTGTCTAGGCTCTTTTTTTGATCATGGTTTTCAGGTAGTCCAATAATTTTTAAATTATCTCTCCTGGATCTATTTTCTAGGTCAGTGGTTTTTCCAGTGAGATATTTCATATTGCCTTCTATTTTTTAATTTGTTTAATAGTATCTTGATTTCTCATACAGTCATTAGCTTCCATTTCCTCCAATCTAATTCTGAAGGAATTATTCTCTTCAGTAAGCTTTTGAGATTTTCTTTCCATCTGGCAAATTCGGCTTTTTAAGGCATTCTTCTCCTCATTGGCTTTTTGGGCCTCTTTTGCCATTTGAATTAGTCTATTTTTTAAGGTGTTATTTTCTTTAGTCAGGCTGTTGACTTGCTTTTCTTGATTTTCTTGCATCATTCTCATTTCTCTTCCCAATTTTTCCTCCACTTCTCTTACTTGGTTTTCAAAATCCCTCTTGAGCTTCTCCATGGCCTATAACCAACTCATATTTTTCTTGGTGGTTTTTGATGCATGAGTTCTTGTTGTCTTCTTCCTGTTCCATACTTTGATCCTTTTTGTCCCTGAAAAAGGAATCTATGGTAGAATTGTGTTTCCTATGCTTGCTCATGTTTCCAGTCAATTACTTGACTTTTGAACTCTGCCACAGTAGAACTCTGCTTTGAGAATGGAGAGAGCTTTGTCCCATATTGCTGGGGCTTTTGCAACTGCCAGAGCAATTAGGGGGTTGCCCTCTCTGCAGTCCCCACAGGTACCTGGCCACACACCCCAGGACCTCCACCCAAGACAGCGATCCAGATCCATGCTGGTTAAAGCAAGAATGATTACCCTCTGAATGGTAGCCTGGTCTCCCTACAATCTGCAGGCCAGGAGCTCCTGAGGCAGCCATGCCGCACAGCCACCACACCTCTGCTGCTTCTCACCCTGGGGGCAGGGACCAGACTACACTCTTCCGTTCACCCCTGTTCTAACAGAGTTCCATGCTGACTTTTTATCTTTGGCGTTTATGAGTTGAGAAGTCAGGAAACCATCTTAGCTGCTATTGCTTCACTCTCCTGAAGTCTGTTCTGGCAGCTGCTGGTTGGAGCTGCCCTGGGGCCAAAACTTGTGCAGGGCTAGGCTCGGCTCCCAGCGGGCTGCCATAGACCCTTCATGTTGCCTGCCGGGCTGCCTTCAGTGGGAGATTTGTTTCTCTCTGTCATTTTGTAGTTTCTGTAGCACTGAAATTTGTTTAGAGTCATTTTTTTACATGTATTGGAGGAGGTAGAAGCAGGAGCTGTGGAGAAATCCTGTTTCTACTCTGCCATCTTGGCTCCACCCCTTATAATTTTTCTTAAAATAATCATTAGATAGTGCCACCTTTGAAATCATTTATATGCTATATAAATTATTAATTTGGTCATTTGTTGCCTAGAATCAGAACTCTCAAGCCACTGCCTATTCATGCAAATGTGAAAAAAACTTCATTAATTTAAAAAACTCCCCTTTGACAAACCTGGTGGACCTTTTTCAGTTTGTTGGTGGGTCTTGTCAGAAAGACAATGCTGAATCACTCTGTGCAGGCTACATAGTATGCACATTGTGAAATATCTTTACTGTTCGAATGGCTAAGTCTGATTGCTCACTCAAGCCATATATATGCTGGATTCTTCTATCTTCTATTAGGAGTTTCTTCAACCAAGACCTACCTTTCAGAAATATTTAAAACAAAGCTGTTATATGAGTCCTAGATTATATTTAACTGCCTTGATTTTTTAAAGTATGGAATTTATGAATTGTGATATAAATACGTTATGTCACTTACTCACTGACTGTGAAATGTTGGAGAAAACAGATTAAGAAGTAAAACTCAAAATTAATATACAACTGAGCTATTTAATATCAATTCAATCTGCTATTACAATATGAAATTAGACTTGAAAATACAAATTGTCTTTGGTGTCTGGGCATCTCCATAAAGTAGAGCTGAAAATCTTTTCTTTAATATATCAGACATTATGGGAAAATAGTGGTAAATTGTGACCGACTTTTCAGTTTTGCCCGCTTAACAGCCTGAATAGAACTGTAGACAAAGATAATCAGAGTTTACACTCAGGGTTGTTCTTCTAAAACACAAGATAAGAATCTGTAGACTATATTAGATCACAATTGTTGTAGTAAGTCGCATATTACATAGACTGTACAAATGTATGTGTAGTCTGTCTCTTTGTCTCGCTGTCTCTCTGTCTGTTTCTCTCTCTCCCTGCAAGATCCCATCAGTCCTGGTACTCCAATTCACCACCACCCTTTGCCACTCTGATTGGAAAGAGGAATCATAAACTCTAAAATCTTTATTTAAAAAGAGAGCTCTACTCAGATATATCCTCATTTCTCACCTGGTTATTGTGCTTTGAGATTTCTCTGACTTCTGCACTGTGCCCCAGTATCTGAGTCCTTACTTCCTCTCCTAACAATCCAGCCCTGCCTTTTCGGGTTTCCTTCTGAGTGCTGCCTTCCCCCATAAGACTGTAAGCTCCCAGAGGGCAGGGATTGTCTTTCTTTTTTCATATCTGCATACTCATTGCTTAGCACATTGCCAGTCACATAGCAGGTACTTGAAAGTTACTGACTACTGACTATTTAATATTGAGTATGGGTCCTAATTAATGAAGTTTTATTCCTACATCCTTGATCAATCTGTAAGTATCTAAAATGAGAGAATGCATTAGAAAAATAAAAGTTGGGGGCGGAGCCAAGATGGCAGAGTAGAAACAGCTCGTCCAAGCCACTCTGCCCCCAGATTCCCCCCAAACTATATAAAAGGGGACTCTGAACAACTTCTGGAGCCCCAGCACCCACAGAACGACACAGAGAAGCTAACCTCCTGCTGAGGACAGCCCAGCAGCCCTGCAGGAAGGACCAGCACAGCAGTCTGGGACCTGGCAGCACGCAGCACACAGAGCGCAGGAGCCGAGCTGAGCCCAGGTCCACAGGAGCCGAGCTGAGCCCAGGTCCGCATGAGCCGAGGTTTTAGCCCCAGGGTGGCAGGGCCAGCAGCCGGCTGGAGGAACCCCAGAACACCAGGAGCTGTGGCGACTCCAGAATTATCAACATAGACTTGCCTAGGACAAAGTAAGAGGTTAGTGTCCTATGGACTTTGGGACCAGTATTTAGGGAATGCATCGGCTCCCTCCCCTGGGGGCTAGAAGCTGCTGAGGAGACACGCCATTTTGTAGTTTTCAGAGGCAGCTCCCGCTCCCGGCCTGCAAATTTGTAGGGAGATCCAGCGATCAGTCTTGGGGGGTAATCCCTCTTGCTTTAACCTCCCTAGATCTGGATTGTGATCTAGGGTGGAAGTCGTGGGTGGGTTTACAGCTTGCCAGAAACAGAAGTTGCCCCCCACATGTTCAGGACGAAAATTCCTCTATCTGGCCTTAAAGCCATAGTGTGGCAACAAGCCCAAAAGTCAAGCAATTAAGTGGCAACATGCCAAGGCAAAGGAAACAGAAAAATGCAACCCTAGACTCCTATTTTGGGGGCATAGAGCGGGAAAAGGACTGTGAGGTCAGAAGTCCTGCTCCAAAAGCCCCAGGGGAAAACATGAGCGGGTTGCAGGCCATAGAGGACCTTAAGAAGGACTTTAAAAATCAAATAAGAGAAGTGGAGGAAAAATTGGAAAGAGAAATGAGAAGGATGCAGGAAAAGTATGAAATGAGGGTCAACAGCCTGACTGAGGAAAACAATACCTTAAAAAATAGACTAACTCAAATGGCAAAGGAGGCCCAAAGGGCAATGAGGAGAAGAATGCCTTAAAAAGTCGAATTTGCCAGATGGAAAAAGAATCTCAAAAGTTCACTGAGGAGATTCATTCCTTCAGAGTTAGACTGGAGCAAATGGAAGCTAATGACTTTATGAGAAATCAAGATGCTGTTAAGCAGATCCAAACAAATGAAAGAGTAGAAGGCAATGTGAAATTTCTCATGGGAAAAACCACTGACCTGGAAAATAGATCCAGGAGAGACAATTTAAAAATTGTTGGACTACCCGAAAGCCATGATCAAAGAAAGAACCTAGAAATCATCCTTCAAGAAATTCTCAAGGAAAATTGCCCTGATGTTTTAGATACAGAGGGCAAAATAGAGGTTGAAAGAATCCACCAATCACCTCCTGAAAAAGATCCCAAAAAGAAAACTCCCAGGAATATTATAGCCAGGTTCCAGAATCCCCAGATCAAGGAGAAAATACTCCAAGCAGCCAGGAAGAAACAATTTCAATATTGTGGAAACACAATCAGAATAGCCCAGGACCTGGCAGCTTCTACACTGAGGGATCGAAGGGCATGGAATATGATATTCCAGAGGGCAAAAGAACTGGGAATGAACCCAAGGGTCACCTACCCAGCAAAACTGAATATTTTGTTTCAGGGGAAAATATGGTCATTCAGTGGAATAGAGGACTTTCAAGCATTCTTGAGGAAAAAAACAGAGTTGAATAGAAAATTTGACATCCAGACACAAGAAGCAAGAGATGCCTGAGAAGGTAATCAGGGAAAAGAAATCAAAAGAACTTATCAAAGTTGAACTATTTACATTCCTATATGGAAAAGCAATAACTGTGACTGATGATATCTTTCTCACTATGAAAATAATGGAAGAAGGGGGTGTGGTCATATGAATACATATGTGAATGTGTGTGTATATGGTTACAGTTATATATGGATAGAGGGCATAGGTTGAATTTGTTGGGAAGGGAGAATACTCAAGGGATGAAATTATGAGGTGAGAGAGGAAAGTGGCAAGAGGAGATGGGGAGAGACAGGGTAGGGTAAACTATCTCATGTAGAAGAAGCAAGGGGAAGTGGTTGCAAAGGAGGGGGAGAATAAGGAAGGCTAAAAAAGCAAAACCACATTCACATTGAATTTGGTTCAGGGAGAAAATGACATACATACTAAATGGGATATCTCAACCTGCAGCAGGATAGCGGGAAGGGGGATGAGAGGAGGGATGATGGATGGGAGGGCATCCTTGGGGTGAGGGGAGGTTGGAAGTACCCACTATAGAAGAGGGACAGGATCATGTAGGGAATGGACCAGGTGGGGGGTGGGATGAGTGGGAGGGAATTATAAGCAGCCTTGTGCAATATATCTACTATGATAATGTTTTGCATAGCAAGACATGTACAACATATACTGAATTACTTATCTCCCCAGAGGGAATGGGTGACAAGGGAGGAAGGAAATGGATCTGAAAGTCGAGGTCGTAACATTAAATGTTTCAAATATAAAAAGAAAAAAAAGAAAAAGAAAAGTTAGCATTATACAGAAGCAAACTAACACAGTAGCCTACTATTTGATAAATGCCAAAGATCCCAGCCACCAGGGTAAAAAATATTTAACAAAAACTTCCTGGAAAACTAGAAAGTACTCTAGCAAAAAAGTAGGTATAGACTAATATCTCGCACAGTATATATACCAAGATAAACTCCAAATGGGTACATGACTTAGACTTAAGAGGTGATATCATAAACAAATTAGAAGAGCAAGGAAGAGATTACCTGTCAGATCTATGGATATGGGAATACTTCATGACAAACCAAGGGTTAGAGAAGAATACAGAAGGTAAAATGAATAATTTTGATTACAAAAGATTAAAAAAGCTTTTGTATAAATAAAATTAATGTAAATTAAAATTAAAAGAGAAGCAGGCAATGAATAGAGCACCAGCCCTGGAGTCAGGAGGACTTGAGTTCAAATCCGGCCTCAGATACTTGACACACTTACTAGCCGTGTGACTTTGAGCAAATCAGTTAACCCCAACTGCCCTCCAAAAAGCAAAAAAAAAAAAAAAGACAAGCAGGTAATAGGAAAAAAATCTTTACAAAAAGTTTCTCCAACACAGGTATTATTTCTAAGATATGTAGAGAAATGATTCAAATTTATAAGAACAAGAACCATTTCCCAATTGATAAATATTCAAAGAATATGAACAGGCAGTTTTCTGAGGAAGGAATTCAACTTATCAATAGCCATGTGAAAAATGTCCCAAATTACTACCAATTAGAGAAATATAACTTAAAACAACTAGAAGGTTCTACTTCATGGTCATCATATTTGCAAAGTTAACAAACAGGGAAAATAACAAATGTTGGAAGACCTACAGGAAAACAAGAATATTATTGCACTGTTGGTGAAACTATGGATTAGTACAGTCATTCTGTACTTTGGAACTATGCCCAAAAAACCACTAAACCATGCATACTGTTTAACCCAGCAATGTCACTGCTAGATCTACACTCCAAAGAGTGCAAGGAAAGAGGAAAAGGATGCATATTTATAAAAATATCTATAGCAGCTCTTTTTGTGGTGGTAAAGACCTGGAAACTAAGAGAGCCTACCTTTTGGAGAATGGTTAAACAAATTATGGCATATGAATGTGATAGAATATTATTTTGCTGAAATGATGAAGGCAACAGATTTAGAGAAAACTTGGAAAGACCTGCATAGAGTGATGCAGGGTGAGACAAGCAGAACCATGAAAATAATATAGATGATGACTACAACATTGTGAAGGAAAGCAATTGGGAAAGGCTTAAGAACTCTGAGGCAATGATCAATCATCAGGTCAGATGATTCATGCTCTTCACCTCTGGGCAAAAAGGTGATTGAAAGTTCATCATGAAGGCATTTTTTGAATGACCAATGTGTGTATTTGTTTTCCTTGACTATTTTTATTTGTTATTAGGGATGGCTTTGGAGGGTTGAGGAAGAGTTAGACACCAATGGGAGGTGGGTGGGGAGTAGAGGTATTCATGTGAAAAAAAGTGAAGAAATGAAAACAAAATCAAAGAATTATTTAAAAAGGAGAAGAAAATTCAGAACGGGATGCAGACAAGAAGCATGGTGTTGAAAATACCATGTCAAATTGGACATAACCCTTTTTTTCCAAAAAGATGTACATAATAGAAATTTATGGTATCATCTATATATAATGCTTTTTGCTGTTCTTTGTATATGGAAGTGCTCACATTTGTGGGTGTTTGTAAAATTCATAACAAGTATTAAATTTTAAAAAGAACAATAAACAAGCTATTTTCTGGCTTTTGGTGAGCCTTATCATCTTTTTTGTAAAATCTTATATCTCTTAATGTTTCTCATTGACCTTTGCTTTGAAATGTATTGTGAGTGGAATGATCTTTTAACATATGTATGCAAGGTGGCATTAATAGACTGGAAGGAAAGAAGTTAGCATTTTAAATCCTCTTACAAAGACTTAGTTGATACAAAAGATGGAAGTATTTAATGTTATATTATTATGTTTTTGCTTCAGCTGGAAAGCAAAAAGCCCAACATCTTGTACTATTAACATTAACAGTTGTGAAGTGAAATATTTTGGAACTATAGATAACATTATAATTATATATTATTATAATAATTCATAATCATTATGACTTCACTCTGATACTGGCACAAGCATTTATGCTGATGCATCAATAATTCACCAAGCAAAAAAAGATGCCAACAGTAGTGTACAGGGGGTGCTGCCTTGCATGTCCAGATGTTAACTCAATCCCAGATAGGTTTAGCTTGCTGGAAAGCTTGGGGTAAGTGTATCACAAAGATAGTGGTAAGATCCCCTGACACATTTCCCCATGGTTCTGCTTGCCTTTGAATAGAAATATTTCCCATCTGTTAACCTATGGTCTGGTTATTAAATCCTTTGCATAGTGTAGAGTTATGATTCATCAATTGGCTATTCGAAAAAGATTTCTGACCTTCAACCTAGATCAAACAGACCCAAGGGAGGCTTATCCCTACATAGATTAAAAAAAAAAAGGTTAGTCTATAACTTGTAGATTCAAACTTGGTCAAAATAATTAATTTAATTATAAAATTGTATAAAATTATAAAAATGTTCTCCTCCCTCTTTCAGCATATTACTTTATTGTAGGAAACACCCCATACACTTTATGATAAATTTTTCTTTTACTATATATATCTAAATCTACAATAATGAGAATACAGGAGCAGAATAACTTTCTTAAAGGAATTAGCCATTAAAAGAAACCAGCCTAACATTGATTAAAATAGCTTTTACTATGTCTCAGGCATTGTGCTGAGTGCTTTGTGATTATTAGCTCATTTGATCCTCAGAAAAACCCTTAAAGGTAGGTGATATTATTATCCCCATTTTACAGATGAGGAAAATGAGGCAAAGAGAGGTTAAGTGACTTGCACAGGATCAAGCAGCTAGTATATGAAACCAGATTTTAATTCCAGGTCTAGCACTCTATCCACTGTACCCCCTAGCTGTCCCGATTTTCTAATTATTGTTTGTGCCAGCATTTTTAGTAACTTCAAAGACAGTGATGACAAGTATGAGGTCTATTAAAGGAAAACAGTATGTCAATCTTGGTCCATGTACCCATCTCAAGGGATATGTACTCATTCAGGTACCCCTTTGCTCCATCCTCTCCCTCAGAGGCATACTTAGATGCAAAGGGGGAATACTTGTGATTGAAACAGTTAGAAGATATTAGTTGCTTCAAATTTCCTTTAGAAATGTAATGTTATTGCTTCAGTTGTCCCTGTATGTCAGGCAACTAAAACTAGGAAGCCTGAGCCAATCTCTCGCTATAGGAACCTTTTGAAAAATGATGGTCCCTTGAATATGTATTTGTAATTGTTTGATTATATTCAGGATGAACTGAAGCTTTCCTTTGGAAGAAAACCATATTGTTACAATTCCTAAAAGACTTGTAAAGGAATTTATTTTTTGATTTGTTATCTATCAGTAGTGACAGAGATGCTTGTTGGATGGGACGAATTTCAAATGAAATTTTTAAGGCTTTGAAGATCTAACACATTTTCATCATCCACTACACAATGAGTCTACAGGGACTAATTGGATGACAAAACAAAATTCTTAAGAACAGGATTTTTGCTAACCCTGGGTTTAAGTGACCATATACTCTTCATATCACTCCAATGTGTATTGTGAAATCTGCAAACAGAAAGCAGAGCCTAATGCCACATGAATTTTTCAGGATGAATCTGATATAAGTGGCACCTTGACCTCCAGTTACCCCATACCAAACAACTCTCCAATAAACAGATGAGAGAAGAATCATGGTGAGGCACTAATGAAATACATTAAGTTTATTCACTAACAATTATCAAAAATTTTGCCCAAACCACATGATACTCCCTGCCACGACCTCAGACCAGGAGACTAGTTCTACATGAATGCCCATTAATGGGAAAAATGTATGTTAGCCTTGCTGGATTTTAGGACCCACTAACCATCAATAAAATTACCATCTGCTATCAAGACTATTAGATATGTACCTTATATATGGATCCACACATCACACTAAAAAGCAATCAGATATCTCTGTCTCCTGTCCTGCTTTGCTGTACTCCATTGGAATATAGGGGAAACAAATCCAGAATGAACATATTGGCCTACTTTAGTCTTCCACCCACTAAGTCATATAACAACCTAAGACAAAAGCTATACTTCATTCTCTGATTTAGACATCTAGTCTTGGGTCCGGAATAATATCTATGTTCATTTGTGCTTTGTGCTTTGTGCTTCCCCCCCGCCCCTTATCCTACAAGCCTCCAATATCCTCCAGAAAGAAGTGTCTGATTGCTTTGTAGTATGATGTGTGGATCCATATCTAAAGTACATGACTAGACTTCTCTGCCATCTCAAGGTTGTCCAGTTACTCCCCAAACTCCTGTTCCAAAGACTCTATATGCTATATCGTATATACGCTATATATCAAAGGTGGATGTTATTGAGTAAAATATTAACATTTCAAAATAGGGAGTGTGGAAGCTCAGAGAGAAAGAGACCCCATTTCACTGTCTGTTGACATGAAGGACTCTCCCTTGAAATTAGCCTCCATTTCAGCAAAAAATGAGTCTACATTTCTCTGTATTTGATTTTTCCCTCATTCCAATCCTCTTGAATGGCCATGACAGAAAACAACAATAACAACAATAAAACAAAAGCAGTTGATTTGATCCTTGTCCTTTAGAACAACAACAAATTAGCATATCTCTGTTTTTTCCTTGAAAGAAAAAAAGTGCTCTATTCTGCTTTCAATGACAGTTATAGTTTATATACAAACTAATTTTTCTCAAATTTTATTCTTCATTTGATTATACATAATACATATGTATAATACATGTATATATAATACATATACATATATCTGTATATATATATAGAATACACACATATAAAACACATATATTCATTCATACTAGTAGAAAGGAGCTTTTATGTTGGCTAACAAAGGAAAGTACTGATCAACTGGTGTTTCTCCATACCATAGGCTGCAATAAAAATCATATAACTTCTTTACCTGATATATATACCCCAAACTTAGTGAGTTGTGGGGTTTTTTCCATGACAAATGTTTCTTAGAGAAGTTTATCCATTCTCTTCCTTTGTCATATTTTATCTTGAAACATAATTTATGTACTCCTATATCTAATATTAACTATAATATTGGATATTCCTTGAAGGCAAGGACTGTATTGATTTTTATCTTGTATCTCCAGGCTTAGCATCACATACTGCAGGTGCTGAATAAATATGTGTTAAATTTCATTAAGGTCAAGAAAACGCAAGAGGAACAGCCTACCCTCTGTAACTGTTAAGTTTAGCTAAATAATTATGGTCAGTCTTCTTTTATTTGTAGTTTATCCATCCTATGATTATTTACAAAAAATGTCAGTCTCAGGCTGGTTTCCCACTGATGACCACCATATTTCCAGGTCATTGTCTCCATATATATACATATATATATATATATATATATATATACATATATATATAGTATGTTATATGATTGTGCTATATTGCATATAAGTAAATGCAGACTCATTTTAATGTGATTACAAATCTACTGATATATATGCATTATATTCCGCAAAGTCAAATAAAAAGGATTTCATACTATCCACTATCTAGAATTATCTAGGCCATGCTCCCCTTTATTAACAAGGATAACTGAGAGATGACTGTCTAAATGATTATTGAAATGACTCAAATGTTTTGCCAAACAAGGGACACAAAATTTAGTAAAACTTCTATTAACTACATTTGAATTAAACTTAGCTTTTGTGAGCAAAAGAATGAAGAGCTATTTGCAAAGTTGTAAGACCTCATTTGCAATCTCTTTTTCTTAGCCTATATTCCTTAGATATCATCCCTTCCTGGGAGTGTGCCATCCCTCCCTTGCTCATGGCAGCTGTGGAGTAGAGACATTTGCTAAATGATTCAAAAGCAAGGGCTGAGCTTCTTCTTTTCTTTGTATGTCCCTGGAAGAGTGAGAGGGATAGAGTGAGTGTGCAAAGGATAATGACTTGCTGCTACAAATATTTTCTCCCATGCCCTTCCTTTAGGTGGTTTACTTCTAGAATACTGAAAATAGACGCGGCAGGTTCAAATTCCTTGGTTTAAAGAAAAGCAAAACCAGCAGACTGTGGAAATGACGAGAAGGATAATAAAAGCTAACCTTAGAGAGACTTGAGGTGTGCAAAACAAATATTTTTACCACCACCACCCCCTTTTACAGATGAGACAACTGAGATAAAAGTTAATAGACTTGTCGAGGGTCACACAGATAGAATCCAAGGTTAAATTTGAACTCAGGTCTTCCTGACTCCAAGTCTATCACACTATTTACTTTGCCACCTAGCAGCCTCTCAGCATTCAATTTGGACGATATGTGTTCAAATGCCAGGGCTGCAGCTTACTACCTAGGTGACTTTGGGCAAGTCACTTAACTGTTCTGGGCCTCAGTTTCCTCATATGTAAATTTCATAGGTTGGAACAGATGATCTCTGAGGTCCCTTCCAACCTTAAATCTATGCTCCTATCTATGAAACTTAGGTCAGTTTACTGGTAGAATAGGACTTCCCCAAAGGGTATTTTGCCATTGTCCTTCTTGGGAAGAGGGAGTGTAACTTATATCTATCTAATCCAGTTATGGGAAGTTCCTCTCGAGTATGGATCCCTGAGAAAAGTCCCAGCTCTTACCACAGAAACTGCCAGAGTCAACAGAGGGCTCTTGTCCAGTGATCAGAGTATAAATGTCAGGATTATGAAACTTCAAACTCTCCAGAAAGGCAATGGCCCCAGTTTTTCCTCGAGTCTTCAGCACATCCAGCAAGTATCCTATGAAACAGAAGGACCATTTTACAAGGCAGGAGCATGGACTAGTCTTACTACAAAATCAGTAAGATAATCTTTGATGGGGGTGCAAGAGATGAGTCTTGAGGTGAAATCTGCCATCCAGGGGTCCCTGAAAGGGGACCATATTGTCTCACTATTTCTGTATAAGGGAGGGCCAGGATTTGGTCTACTCCCCAGCAAGTTGATGTAACCACAGAAAACAAGTGGCAGAAAGGACTCTTCCCATGGATGTGTGTATCTATGAGAGAGTGCATTCCAGATTTATCAGGGGAATGTTTTATAGCTACATTTCTTATTGTATTTACTTATACTTTCATATTTGCTATGCTTATACTTACTATGTGCTTGGATTTTGAACTGTATCAGATACATGTTTGCTTTCCCACACCATACAGAAGGGTGTCATTCTTAATCTCCCATCAATATTTTGAAATTCCTCAAGAAATAATCCTAGGATTTTAGGATTAAAGTTTTATATGCTGAAAGGGCTGAAGAGTCATATAATCTACCCGTCCCCTCCTTATTTTACAAATGAGGAAACTGAGCCTGAGAGGTTAAGTGATGTTTCCAAATTTATAAAGGTAATATGTAGCAGAGCTGGGATTCAAACCAAGGGCTTCTGATTCTAAATCAAACCCTCTTTTCTCTGCATTGCACTGGGCACTACCTTTTTCTTAAAATGCTATTTTTTTTTTACTAATGAGAGAACTGTGACCCAGATTCTTTGGCTTCTAACCTACTAGAGATGAGCTTCCAGTGTGGATGAAACAGGTTTGTAACATTTTCTCATTTGCTTTGTTTGCCATTTTATGATCTTCACTTCAAACTATAAGGAGTCCATGGAAATATTTCAGATCTGCCAAGTGATTCTCAGTATCAGGCCTGCATGTAATCACTGTAGATTCTATTACTTAATCAATCTCTGAAAAATTATGCTAATAAACATGAAAATATATGTTAAATAATGCCAAGAGTTGCATCTTCAGATTTTAAGGGGGAGGCAAATAGGGTAATATTCATGCTAAACACACATAAAGCCTTACAAGAAAGAACATAGTCATTCTATTTACAAGATGTCTAAATACACCTCCCCAAAGTACATAATGTCCTAATGTATCATTATCTGCTTATGCCACTGACCCAGGCATACAGAGAATTCTCTAGGCATAGCTGAAATATCTCCAAGGGCATTTGTCTAAATAGACTACAATTTTTCAGGGAGATAGAATACAAAATTTCAGTGAGCAGTCACTACATTTGTAGCGGTAACCCCCTAGAATCTAAAGCAAAATATGCTTCCCTTTCCTAGAAGCCATGTCCTCATCTCCAGATGCTCCAATGCCGGGCCTGGAAGGATAATAATTCCATGGTCTTACCTGAATTGTAGAGCCCAATGCTAGGCACACAAAAGACACAATAAATACTTGTGGGCTCAACCTGGCTTGAAGAATCCCGTCCCAGACTCACCTACTCTCATGGCATTGTTAGTGAACTTGGGGCTGTGCAGAACTTCTTCCTCATCCAGCTGATCTAGCACCTTGGCTTGTCGGAGATAGGGAGTTAGTCGACTGGGGTAGACATTGCGAACAATCTTATATCGGTGGTTCTCCATTATCTCCCACAGGTTCTCCTCATCCAGGGTTGTCAGCTGACAGTCTTTGGGGCATAGGTCTGCCATTGCTGGAATCTTAAAAAAAAAAAGAACAAGAGAGAAGTGAGCTTTGAAAGGAAGCTAGGGATTGTGGGAGGCAAAAGTGAGCAAAGAGTACATTACACATACTGTAAAAAGGAACAGAAATGTGGAACAGAAAGAAATCCTCTTTGGTTTGTTCCTGATGAGGAGTAATGTGCAATGAAGGTGGTTTCTATGTTTACCTCTGTGTCACTGATTTTGATGAAGATGATGAGACAATTTCATACGTTCTCTATAAAGGTCTTCTCTACCTAGGACAAGAAGTAATGGGCTGGAGGTCCCACTGCATGAGGGAGAGAGGTTGTGTAATTTTCTTTTCTAGATATCTTTTTTATAATTGGAAAAAACAACTTGCATCAAATGCAATGCAACTTTATTCTTTCTAAACTTCATATTCTAGATGTATTTTTGTTGTTTAATTAATTGGTTAAAAACCATTCACATCAAATGCAATGCAACTATTTTTTAAATTTCATATACAAAGGGACCCTCATAGTCCTTGACAGAGAAAACCAGAGCAGTACAATTAAAGCTAAAATAATTTGAAAAAAATTCTTCCTACAGTATACCTTTAAATAAATCAAGAAAAATAAATGACAATCTTTTCTAATAGCCAAGAATAGCTGTATCTACTCTATTGGACTTTGTAGTCCAGTTCTGTGTAACTCAAACAGCATGTGTGTGTGTGTGTGTGTGTGTGTGTGTGTGTGTGTGTCTGTGTCTGTGTGTCTGTGTGTGTATTCTATAGGATAGAAGCTCTTAATCCATTTAATTTTTTCTAATTGTTAAAATACTTGACTAATGCAGTTTAGGGCACTGTAGCATCACCAGATGGCTTTACTTAATTTCTTCTTAGAAATGACAAGAACTTTAACACATGGCTTCCTTCAAGTCCCAGCTAAAGTCCCACCTTCAGCCTTACCCAATTCTTCTTAATCTTAGTGCATTTCCCCTGACACTACCCCTAATTTATCCAGTGTATATCTTATTTGTACATAATTGTTTGCATGTGGTCTCCACATGTGAGTTCCTTGAGAAAAGATACTGTCTTTTGCCTTTCTTTATGTTTCCCTGCATTTAGCTCTCCTGGGCACACAGTATGTGCTTAATAAATACTACTTGACTGACAGACATATTTGACTTCAAGAGGACTGAATTATTATAGATGATGTACTTTGAGGCATAAGGCTCTTCAGAACTGATACTCTGAGTTCCAGAGAAATGCGGGTTCCTCCCCCGCCTCCCCCTTTTTTTTTCCTGAAGCTGATTTGTATGTGCTCAGTGGACTAGTTGCTATTTTATGGATTTCTCAATTTCAGAGGTTAAACCTTTCTGGGCCTTGGATTTCTATTGTCAAGACCAAATTTGTTCCCTTGTAGTCTCTCCATTTGACCAGAAGAGGGCACTTTAAACAATTTTACACTGTTCAAGAAGCAGGTGTGGCAGGTGAAGAAACACAGGGATAACAACTTATTCTTCTTGAAAGTATATATGTGTATATATATATATAATGTAAAAATATAAAGTGAGTACCATATCACAGGCTTTCTCTGTCTGTGAAAGCATAGAGCAAAATATAGATATTGACTATACATATATAATTTTGTCTTTCTTTTTCTCAGAATTACTTTCTTTTCCTTCTAGTCATTTCCTAGCCAGTAGAGGATCAGTTTTCAGATTATCCAGTTGTGGTTTTCCCTTTATTTTTAACTCTTCCTGCTTCCCTCCCAAGTTTCTCTTTAAAAGGCTCAGGTAAGAGAATAAAGATGAACACTTTATATCTTATATAATTGTAGAAAGTGCTGGACTTCTATTGGAAATGCACTTGGATAAATTCCTCCCCATTTTGAACTCAGTAGCTGTCTTTCACTCCTCACATTAAAAACCTGGTCAAAGTATCATACCCCAGCTGATTCTTTCACATTCACTAGCCAAAGGGTTACATAGAATTTCTAGCTTACAGTGGAAAACATCAAGCATCAAACTTTTCTCTTACTCATCAAATCAGCCTTAAGAAGGCTTCAAGATGTTTTTCTAATTTCGACTAAAATGATCAACCTTTCCCAAGGAAGTTTTTTCATTTCTGTGAAAGCACTGAAATATAGACATTCCTTTTACATCTCCAGTTTTGACTCTGTTGTTGACTGAAGATCAGTGTCAAAAAACTAGTAAAAGTCTTTTGTACTTAGGGAAATATAAAACATTTTTTCAGAAATTTGTTAATAACTTTCATTTGCTTTTCCTTCCTTCCTTCCTTGCTACTTAGAGTTGACAGGTACAACAGGGATAAAGTCTCTCAGCTGCAATCCTTTGTGATGGAATTGAATTAGTCAATCAGTCAATAAAAGATTATTGAGCATCATCTATGTGCCAGGCATTATACTAAGGATGCAGAAATACAAAGAAAGACAAAAGACAGTCCCTGCTCTCAAGGAGCTTTCAGTCTAGTGGGGGGAAATTCAGTGCTGCGCTCTAGATCCTCACCAAAATAAAGATCATAAACTTACCATGTTATAACAGTTTAATTATCCCTAAACTGCCAAGTTTTGTTTTTTAATTATTATTTTTAGCTGCACTATCTGTATGATTCTTTGCCTTTTACTTTTGTCCATGATTTTTTCTTGATCACCCTGAGTTAATAGTTTCCTTTTCACTTCCAAAACAATTTAGCCTTACTTGCTTTCCTCATTTTGCTGATACAGGCCTCAAAGGAGAAATGACAGAAAAGTAGCTGAGGTATATGAGTGAGAGCAGATGATATTCTGAGCATGAAAATGGCATTAATCTTCCTGTATACAGTGAAAGACCATATGATCATTATTAGCAGCAATAACAGATTTTCCCATGTGCTCTCTGATTTCTTTGCTTCATCAATTGGTTTTCCTTTGTTTCTACAGAGGTATGTTGGGAGCAGACATCAGGAAATGCTGCTTGACTTTCACGGGGCCCCCTCACCCCCACTTCTGTCCTGTCCAGCTCTGCTGATGGTGGGGGAGATTGCCGGGCTTCAGAGCCAAATGGAGTGGGGAAGAGCCCAGATTCAAGCCCTACAGAGGGAGAAACAGACACTGCTTGATCAGCTGAAGGCGACTAACATCGGGAGTCCATATCAATGATTTAGTCTTATTTGATGCCCATCCACCCAGTGCCTTAACTTAACACTGTGCTACCTAGTAATGTTTAACTATCTACCCATCACCCTCTGAGTGATACAGAACAAGGTGATGAACATGACAAATTTCCACAAGATCCTGAAGCCTGCTATCTGCAAGGCATAACAGGAGCATTTCACTAATGCACTTTATTGTTCAGTCAAAACCAGACTCTGGTGACTACATTCTAATAAGTTACCGCTAGTGACTTTATCCTTTGAAAAGTGCCAAGAGTAGAGAAACACAGAAATATGATGGTACCAATAGAGGAACACAAGTTTCTCTTTCCTAAGAATAATAAATATATATCTCCTAAACTGGGTGCTTTCCTTAGTACTAGTACATAAACCCAAAATTGGCTGGCAGGCCCACTGTAAAAAATCGGATCACAACCTGACTCAGACTTTTGTTCACCAAAATGTATATAAGCACCAGTGCAAAACACAACGAATATACTAAAAACCATAAGGTTCAGGGACCAAAGCACAAGTGGCTTCCTCAGTTCAAACTTTACTTGTTCATTAGGTGCTAACCACTGAATATAAAGTCATTTGATAGAGCTAAAAACAAGAATGATTTCTCCTAATTCTCTTGCATCCACAGGATGGGTTCATTCTTGTTACATTGCTTTTCAAATTTATATTCTTTCAAAGTCAATATTGACATATTCATTGAAAGTGCTTTTCTGAGTCCATGTATATTTTATATAAAACATATAAAAAGCATTTAAAAATTCTCTTTAGTACTCTCTCTGGTCCTTCCCCTACCATAGTCTTCTATGTTCAGTCTCTCTCCCTCTTTAGTCTCCTTCCCTATTCAGTCTCTCATTCTTTCTCTCTCACCTGTGTCCTTGATTTATAATCGCTTTTTCTTCCTTCCTATTTTCCTTCTGCATCTGACTGCATGTCTTTTAAAATGGTGTAGCACTCCTCTGCCTGGACTGGTCATGGATTTACCCTGAGGCAAGGGGACTTAACTTCAGGACTTTCCTTTAAAAAGAGAGTTGGCAAAATACCTCTATATATTCTCTCTTTATATTCTTTAAGACCTCTTAAGTATTTAAGAGTTATTTAATTGTCTAAGAGCACAAAAATATAATCAGCCTTTAAATAGCTATATACATATGATCTACTGTGTGTTATCTGAAATAATTTTTATCTTATTTTTTGTTTTTATATCACCTTTGTTGTTTTCTTTTTTCAAAGAATATAAAGCATTTCATTTTCATAATTAAAATAGTGCAATAAATTTTTGATTAAAGATTCAAAATTTAAAATATTTAATATTTAAAACTTAAAATTTAATTTAATTTAAATTTAAAATAATTATATAATTCTACAGTGTAATAGTAACCAAAAACAACCAAACCTATAAGGAAAGTAAAACCATTGTTCTTCTTGGTTCAAATAAGCAAAATCATTTTAAAATTAGTTTTTTAAAAAATAGCATTTAAAATAACAATTTCTATTCTCAGACAAGCTAAGTTTACAGCAAGAGGCAGCTGGTGCCTCAGTGGATGGAATACTGGGCCTAGAGTCAGGAAGACCTGAGTTCAAATTCAGCCTCAGACACTTCCTAGCTATGTGACCCTAGGCAAGTCACTTAACCTCCAACTATCTGACAAAATGGATCTGCTGGAGAAGGAAATGGCAAACCATTTCAGTTACCTGTGCCAAGAAAATTCCCAATGGGGTCACTAAGGGTTGAACATGACTAAACAGCAACAAAAATTTTACAGCAAATGTCAAATCAACAATCATTTAAGCTCGTCCTATGTTCCAGGCACTGTGCTAAGCAGTGAGAATACAAAGAAAGGTAAAAACAATCCCTGCTCTCAATGAGCTCATAATATTGGAGACAACAAGCAAACAAGTGTGTTTTAACCATATGTGTGTGTGTGTGTGTGTGTGTGTGTGTAACATATACATAAATGTATGTGTATAATTGTATACATAAATGTATATGTGTATGTATGTATGCATATGAGGTGGGATTTTTGCTCAGACTTGAAGAAAGCCAGAGAAGCAAGGAGGCAGAGACAAAAGGTGAGAGGATTTCAAGCATGGGGAAGAGTCAGTGAAAATGCAAAGTTGAGAGGAGTGTCTCCTTGGAGGAATAGCAAGGAGGCTGATATCATTGGATCACAGAATATATGGAGGGGAATAAGACTGGAAGGGTAGGAAGGGGCCAGGTTATGAAGGTCAGCTTTTAAAGCAAAACAGAGGATTTTGTATTTGATCCTGGAGGTAAATGGGAGCCTCCAAAATTTATTGACTAGGGAAATTACCTGGTCAGATTGCACTTTGGGAAGATCATTTTAATATCTGAATGGAGGATGGGCTTTTGTGAGTAGAGATTTGAGGTAGGAAGACCAACAAATAGTCCAGGCATGAGTTGATAAGGTTTATTCCAGGATAGTAACAGCGTAAGAGGAGAGAAGAGGTTTATACATGAGATATTGCCAAGGGAAAGGAATAAGGACTTGGTAACACTAGGATATGAGGTATGAGAGAAAGGAAGCATTTGAGAATGACACCTAGCTTGTGAACCTGGGAGACTGAGAGAGCAGTGATGCCCTCAATAGTAAGAATGTTAGGAAGAAAGGAGGGCTTGAGTAGAAAAACCATGAATTCAGTTTGGGACATGTTGAGTTTAAGATGTCTATTGGGACATCTTATATGCAAACGACAACTAGAGATACAAGACTAAATGTCATTAGAGAAATTAGGGCTAAATAAATAAATCTGTGGCCTCAGACACTTAACGCACACACACACACACACACACACACACACACACAAACTAGCTGTGTAACCTTGGGCAAGTTACTTAACCCCAATTGCTCTCCAAAAGGCAATAAATAAATAGAGAGAGAGAGAGAGAGAGAGAGAGAGAGATAAATGAGTGAATGAATGAATGAATGAATGAGTGCATGGATGAATGAATGAATGAATGAATCTGAGAATCATCGGAATAGAGATAGTAATCAGATCCATGGAGGCTGATAAACTAGTTCACTAAGGAAAATTTAAAGTTTAAAATTGTAGCAAGATTCTTGGGATACTCTGAATAAAGAAAATAAAGAGAAAAGAGCTCAAGAAAGACCCTTGGGAGACATCCATGGTTAGCTGACTCTACCCTAGCAAAGAAGACAGAGAAAGAACAGATAGAAGAACCAGAATTGTGTTGAGAAAAACTAGAGAGAAGAAAGTATCAATGAGAAGACGGTCATTGACAACATCAAAGACTGCATAAAAGTCAAGGATGAGATTGAGAAAATTCCTCTTAGTTTTGGCAACTTAGAGATCACTAGTAACTTTGAATAGAATTATAGAATAATCCTTTAAAAATAAGATCTATTGTCAAAATAGATGTTAGATTTCCATTTCTTCTAAAGATGTTTTCACTAGTTTGCTATTCACTTCTGCAGCTCAAGCTTCCTTCATTGCTATTAAAGTCTTCATACAAGTTGAATAGATAGATATTTGCTACTTTTTTGGTTTGGGGCAGAAGGATACACAGCACACTAGACTAGAACTTGCTGGACTAAAACATCATTGATGGTATACACATACACAAAAAAAAGATCCTCACAATGATTGTAAGGAAGCCACTTGAAGTCCCAACAATGTCATTAACAGGCATGTTTTGCCACTATTTAAGAAAATGATAGCTAAACAGGTTAAAACAGACATAGAATATATAATATATTGGTGTCACTATGAATGGTTTAACTTTACCCAGGACCCTGTTTAAATAATTTAGTTTTATATTTACCCAGAATCAGTTGCCTCATCTGTAAGGTGGGGATAATAAGAGGGTGTACTTCCCAGGGTTATTGTGAAGATGAAATGAAATAATCATTGTAAAGCACTTAGCACCTAGCACACTGGAAGCACTATAGAAATGTTAGCTATAATTATTATTTATCCAGTTCAACAGGGGCCTCAGCATAGACTTTCCAGCAAAAAAAATTATTTTAACAACAGTTCCCAGGTTCTTAATACTAAAGAATGAAAATATTCCAACAACAGCAAATCGTTATATAAACAAGCCTGTTCACATCAAAGTCCTATCACAAAAATTAATAACTAAGAAAGAAAACCATTAAAGCCAGATCCCCTAGCTTATGAGAGATCTTATTTAAGGTTTCTCTTTCTTTTCTTTTGGAGTATGAATTTCTCTAACAGTAGACCCTACTTAATAAACTTTCAATTTTTTTCCATAGGGATTTAGTCTTTCATTTGGAAAATATGATGAAAGGATGGCATTTACAAGAACAGACACACAAAGCTCCTAATGGAGCTGCTAATATGGCTGGTGCAAATGCATAAGCAGCAAAGTTGGCCACCTTACCTGCTCTTGCTGTTAGAAGTCCAGCCCATCACAACTGCTCTTTAAGACATGTATGGCCACCTTCATCTGCTCTCACTGAGCCCATTCAGGCTAGCTATAAGAGACCCTACTTTATAAAAAATAAAGTTTCTACCAATGAAAATATTAGAGCTAATAGGTAATCCCTGGCCAAGAAGAGTCTTATTTTCTATGATCTTGACTCATCTCATTAACTACCAAAGTTTTCATATGAGTCACATTGATAACCAGAAGAGATAAACTGTTAGTGCTAGAGCTAAGGTGGCACAATCTTCACTTATGAGACTTCTGTTCCCACACAGGCTGCTGCGCCCTTTCTTTAAGCTCCACCTTCACCATCACCTTGGAATGGGAGCCAACAATATCAATTCCATTCATTTTCAATATAGTCCTCCCTCCTATCCAGAGGGCCATAAGGAGATAATGAAGAATAATAAATTAAGAAAAAAGTTCAGAAATGCTAACCAAGGTAGCAGCTGAATCTGACTATATGCCATATTCCACATCCAGAAAACCCTGCCTCTACAAAAGAGAGAGGGAGATGAACTTTCACAAGTCTTCTCCAAAGCTTGGTGATTATAATTGCACTCTTTTTTTTTGGAGGGCAACTGGGGTTAAGTAACTTGCCCACAGTCACACAGCTAGGTTTTTGTTTGTGTGTGCATTAAGTGTCTGAGGCTGGATCTGAACTCAGGTGCTTCTGACTCCAGGGCTGGCACTCTACTCATTGCGCCACCTCGCCACCCTATAACTGCACTCTTCTGAAAATTTTTGATCCAATAACTTTTCTAGCATCATCCCAGATGTCTCCCTTGACCAATCAGTCAATATGTACTCAAAGAGTATGTAATGATTTTAAAAATTAACTCAACATTTCACCAGGAAGGTTAATATGCTCCAAAAATGAATAATAGTGCATTTTAAAAACAAAAAGAAGTTGCTTCCAGTGCTTTGCATTGTTTTTATCTTATTTTTAGGATTTACGAACTCAAAACATCAAGAAATGAATATTTCCATATATAAAGAACAGAAAAAGAGAATTATATATGAAATATAAATATACATATATTATCACATACAAGATGATTTTCTTATGTAATACAATAGTACCAATACTGTCCTGCTTGTCTGTGGCCTATTTTGAATTTACTTCTTCTTTCTTCTGTTTATTCTATTTCAATACTCTTTTCTTCTTCTGTTTTTCATTACTATCACTCCCCACCCTCTTTTGCCGTGAATGCTCACCACCACCATCTTTAAAAGTCCTCAGTTGTAAGAAATAAATATAGCCAACCAAAACAAGTTCATTTTCATGTATGAAAGTATATGTGTCATTCTGCATTTCTAGTCCATCACCTCTCTGCCAAGAGGTGGGAGACATGCTTTATCATTAATTTTATGCAGTCAAGATTGGTCATTGCATTGAGCAAAATTCTTAAGTCTTTCACATTTATTTCTCTCTCTATTCTTATAGTCATTATGTGAATTGTTTTCCTGGTTCTGTTCACTTCAGTTTAAATCAGTTCATACAAGTCTTCCCTGAATCTCTCCATTTTATCGTTATGGTACAATAATATGCCATGGCATTAAAATGCCACAATTTATTCATCTATTCCCCAGATGGTATTATTTCCAGGACTTCACGACAACAAAGAGCACTGCTATAATTATTTTTCTACAAATGAGTCCTTTCCATTTGTCTTTTGTGTCTTTGAGGTATATGCCTGGCAGTTTTATTACTAGGTCAAATGGCATGCAGAGTTTAGTAAATTTGGGAGTGTAGTTTCAAAATACTTTCAGAATAGTTAAATCAATTCATAGTTATAATAACAGTGCATTAGTTTTAGTGTCCTCTCACAGTCCCTCCAAAAATTTTTCTTTTCCTCCTTTGTCATTTTTGCCAGTCATATGAGTATGAAGAAGAATCTGCATTGTTTTAATTTGCTTTATCTTATAATTATCTATTTAGAGTATTGTTTCATATGACTCTGATGGCCTGAATTTCTTGCTTTGAGAATTGAGGGCTCAAAACAGTTTTCTAAGGAAGAAATCCAAGCTAAAAATAACCATATGAAACTGCTTCAAATCACTAACTTTAGAGAAAGGCTAAATAAAGGCGGCTCTTACGTTCCAACTCACACCTTGGCAAAGAGGAAAATGACAAATGTTGGAAGGGCTTCAGGTAAAACAGACGTATTAATGAACTTTTAGAGCTGAGAAATAGTACAGCTATTCTGAAAAGCAATTTGGAGCTACGTCCAAAATGTCAGTAAACTATTCATATTCTTTGGCCCAGTGATAGACAAGAGAGGAAAAAGACAAAATATCAATAGCAGTTCTTTTTGTACTAGCAAAGAAAAAATTTAAGAAGGTATCCATCAAGTGGAGCATAGCTAAATAAATCATGTTCTGTGAGTGTAATGGAATACCATATCGGAGTACCATAAAAAGTGAGGAAAGATATAGTTTTAGAGAAACCTGAAATTTGTATGAACTGATGCAGATTTAAGTAAGGAGAATGAGAAAAACAAATATATGGTAATAATATTGTAAAGACAAAACCATTTTGAAAAAAATTTAAGAACTCTAATCAGCACAATGACCAACCCTGATTCCAAAAGATGAATGACAAAGCATCCTACCCACTTTCTGATGGAGAGGTGATAGATTTAGGGTGCAGAATGAGATATGTATTTTTTTCAGACTTGGTCAATACAGAAATTTGTTTTGCTTAACTATATTTGTTACAAAAGTTTTGTTGATCTTTCCCTCTAGTGGGATGGAAGTAAGAGGAAAACAAAGTTGATTTTTGTTCATTGAAAAAAGTTATCCTATAGAACATTCAAAGACCAACTAATTCCAAAATTAAATAAATTATTTGGAAAAATAGGCAAAAAAGGGGTCCTACTAAACTCCTTTCATGAAACAAATAGGATACTGATACCTAAATCAGGAAAAGTAAAAACAGAAAAAAAAATTATAGACCAATTTCATTAATGAATATGGATGCAAAAATCCTAACCAAAATACTAGCTAAAAGATTACAACAATATATTACAAAGATTATACATTATGACCAAGCAGGAGTCATTCCAGGAATGCAGGAATGGTTAAACATAATAAAACCTATTAACATAACTGATTATATCAATAATAAAAGTAACAAAAATTATATAATAATATCAATAGATGCAGAAAAGCATTTTATAAAATACAACGCTTATCTCTATTAAAAACACTTGAAAGTTTGGGCATAAATGAATTTTTCCTTGAATTGAGAAGAAGTATTTACCTAAAACCATTAGCAAGCATTGTTTGTAATGGGGACAAGCTAAAAGCCTTCCCAGTAAGATTGGATATGAAACAAGAATGACCAGTGTCACCAATATTATTCATTATTGGAAATCCCAGAAATAGCAATAAGAAAAAGAAAAAGAAGGAACAAAACAGGGAATGACCTAATAAAACTATCTTTTTGCAGATGATATGATGATATACTTGGAAAATCCTTAAGACTCAACTAAAAAGTTAATTGAAATAATAAGTTCAGCAAAGGAGCAGGATATAAAGCAAACCCACATAAATCATCAACTTTCCTATATGTCACCAACAAGATCCCATAGGAAGAGATAGCTAGAGATACCCCATTTAAAATAACTCTAGATAGTACAAAATACCTGGGAATACACTTATCAAAAATGCATATAGGTACTGTATTTTCTCAAAAGTTTTTTTGTTTCTGTTGATATAATTTTGTCATTTTTTACATTATTATAGGAGCATAGATTTAGAACTAGAAGGAATCTAGCAGACAATCTAATCCATTCCTCTCACTTTACAGACAAATCAAAATGAGGCCAAGAGCAATTAAGCGTAGCAGAATGGCCACTGGGGGCTTCATCCTCGAATCATGTCAATACACTCTGCTGTCATTTTGAGTGAAGTTTTGATGATCCTGCTTTGATAAATGCATAATAGAGGGATCTATTTTTACCTTAAAGCAACTGCAGGTATTTTGTACCTCTTTCCTGTTCACTTATTGTACAATGGGGAAAAAAAGCTTTTTAATTGGTATTTGTGGAATATTGTGCATAGAGATGATTAACATGTTGAGAGTTTTATTTGGATGCTTTTACTATTATTATTATTATTATTATAATTGGTACAAGGAATGGCCCTCTGCATATGGCAGTGGTAAAATTATATTTTTTAAATGAAGGCAATGAGAAAACAAAATATATCAATAAAATTTTTTAAAAGAAAACACAAAACAATAGAAAATTAATTTCATTCAAAATAACTACAGAATTTATAAAATATCTGGGACTTTACTTACCAAGACACACATAGGAATTAAATGAGCAGCTAGAAAGCAAGTGCTACACCCTATTACAATAATTAGCTTTGTTTTAAGCTTGGGGTAAAATATCATAGGAGTTTGTTTTAATTTAGGCAAAGAGTATAGGCTCAATCACAATTGCTCCTAGCCCCTAGTTAGGAAAATCCCTAACATTTAGGGAAAGGTCTGGCTCTTTTCTTTAGTTTACATTTATTTTTATCTTTAGTTAAGTCCTGATTTCTCTGTAACTGAATCAAAATTCAGTTTACTTGAAACATGTTGGTAATGGATCCACAGATTATATTACAGTATCTACTTATAGACAGGCACCAGGAGGGAAACTGGGGAAAGAGTAGACCTTCTCTTGAGACTGCTGTCATTTCTTGAATTAACGGGTGCACTGGTGGTGTTGGTCCTAATCCTCTGAACTAAGATGCCTGTAAAGCTAATGACCCTCCTCAATTTTCTGCCACAACTAGGTCCTACCTTCTGCCTTTTCTTCCACTGGATGCTGAGTTCTTTTTGTCTCAGCTCCGTATGACCCTGCTCTTCTTTCTCTGCTTACCTCTTATCTAGTTTTGCCATAGCTTTTTCCTTTTATACATGGCCTTTAGGAACTCACTGACTCTCCCTATATGATGGCTTTGATTGATTCAAGGAGACAAACAATCCCTGTCAAAAATTCCTACTTAGGGGCAGCTAGGTGGCACAGCGAATAGAGCACCTGCCCTGGAGTCAGGAGGACCTGAGTTCAAATCCGGCCTCAGACACTTAACACTTACTAGCCGTGTGATCTTGGGCAAGTCACTTGACCCCAATTGCCCTGCTCTCCAAAAAAAGCAAAAAGGAATCCTACTATCCTGGAATAATGAGTGGAGACCCACTGTTGCACAGGCAACATGAGAAATTAAGAGAGTGAGAATATTAGTGAGAAATTAGAAGTTAAGGAAGTCTTCTGCCAGAGCTACAGATTAGTATAGGATGATGTCTTACAGTCCCCAGAGAATCACACTTGGAAAGTCATTCCACTTAAGTGGGAAATATGTTGGTGAGGGAAAAGATCACGTGAGTAAAAATGAACCTGTTGTCTTGGGTGACAAAGGAATCTGAGGGAAGTTTGGTTTGGACTTAGAGTAAAAATAGAATGGAATTAAGAAAATTCTCCTTGCAAATAGCCTGGCAGAAAAGGACCTAAGCCAGAAAGGAAATCTCTACAATTAATTTCTCACATTGGACAAAGCTAGAGTCTGTGATTACATTTTCTCTATATGCTTATTTACCTGATATTTTCTTATACCAATAATGGTAATGGTATAGTATCATTATGTGTATAATTAATATCCACACATTACTACTGATGAGGAGTTATAAGCAAAATAAAAACTGAAGGACTATGTTTCAGAAAACAAAGTCCTAGTAAAGAATCAAAAAGATTTCAACTGAAGGTGTCAACTGAACATGACATTAAAAACATCCTGTTGGAACTACTTGAATAAGTCAGTACTCAATTCAGTATTAGAACCCTTAGAACGCTTGAAAGAATTTTTGACCATCTGTTAGGATTAGATTGTGCATACTTCTCTAAAAACAACTATAACTCAAAAGTAGCAATCAAGAGTCCCATGCCTACTTTATGGATCTCCACAAAAGCAAAATTATATGGATGGACAGATTGGCTTGAGTTTTCCCATTTAAATTACTTATTTTCTCCTTCCCTGGAATGTGTCCAGTCAGTGCATAAAAAACTGGTTCAAGGATTGATGGATAAACATTAGATTTTTTTTGGTGTTTGTGGCTGTTCAGCAACTCCCGTTTGTCTAATAAGGATGAGAGGCAGTGTGGTCTACTAAATAGCAGGACAATTTTCCAGTTAGGAAGACCTGGGTTCAAGTTCTGCTTCTGACAGGTTCACAGGGGCCTCCTGGCATCCCTGGCAACTCTCAAGACAGGAGTTCTTATCTGGGATATATGAACTCATTTTTAAAAAATATTTTGATAACTATATTTCAGTATAATTAGTTTCCTTTGTAATCCTCTGTATTTTATTTTATGAGAAAGGTTCATAGATTCCACCTGATTTCAGAAGGGGTTCATGACACAAAAAAGGTTCAGAATCCTTTCTCTAAGACTTTAAGTTATAGACAACATATTATTTCCTATGATAACGAATTTCAGATTAAAAAAACAAAGAAATAGAGATAATTACCTTTTTCCTGTTTTCCCTCCCAGGGACAATAGGAAAACTAGATTCTCTGTTACTGGAAGACACTGTAGCATAGTAGAAAGCTAACTAGATCTAGAGTCAGATCTGAACTCAAAACCTGATTCTAACCTTTACTAGCTATGTGACTATTGAAAAGTCATTTTATATCATAACCTCAGTTTCCTCAGCTTTATAATACAAATCACATCTTTCACACTACCTGTATCAATCAGTTGTTATGGGAGAAATGTATTGAAAACCTCATAGCACTATATAAATATGAGTTATCATTGTTAGGCTTTGGGAAAGATTATTTAAGGAGATTGTATAATCTCCTCTAAAGAGCTTAAAGAACAAATAAATGACTATCAGAAATGGAATTGAAGGACAGAGTCAAGATGGCGGAGTAGAAACAGCACTTCCACGGAGCTCTTGCCCACACCACTTCAAAATTATGTAAAAGGGGAACTCTGAACAACCTCTGGAGATCCAGAACCCACAAGATGACACAGAGAAGCTAACCTCCCACTGAGGACGGCCCAGCAGCCCAGCAGAGAGAGGCCAGCACAGCACTGTGGGAGCCGAGCCCAGGTCCCTGTGAGTCAGAGGTTTTAGCCCCAGGGCACCTGGACCAGCAGCCAGCTGGAGGAACCCCAGAACACCAGCAGCTGTGGTGTTTCCAGAATTACCAACACAGACATGCCTAGGACAAAGAGAGAGGTCAGTGCCCTACGGACTTTGGGACTGGTTGGGAGAGCAGTGAGCTTCTTCCCCTAGGGGCAAGAAGCCACTGAGGAGCCAGCACAGCTTGTGCCACATTGACACATTGCAGTTTCAGCTCCTGGCCTGCAAACTGTAGGGGGAATCCGGTGATCAGTCTGGGGGGTAATCATTCTTGCTTTACCCTTCTTGGATCTGGATTGCAGTCTTGAATGGTGGTCTTGGGGTGTGTGACCAGCTTGCCAGAGATTGTGGAGGCTTCAGAGAGGCTACCCAACTAATACCTCCAGAAGTTGGGAAAACCCCAATGTTCGGAACGGAAGTTCCCCTGTCTGGTGGCAGAGTCCTACTGTGGCAACAAGCCCAAAAGTCAAGTAATTAAGTGGCAACATGCCTAGGCAAAGGAAACAAAATAAACAGAAAAATGCAATATTAGACTCCTTTTTGGGGGGCAAAGAGGATCAAAGCATGGAACAGGAGGAGGACAGTGAGGTCAGAAATCCTGCTCCAAAAGCCCCAGATGAAGATACAAGCTGGTTACAGGCCACAGGGGACCTTAAGAAGCAGATAAGAGAAGTGGGAGAAAAACTGGGTGGAGAAATGAGAAAGATGCAAGAAAAGTATGAAATGAGAGTCAACAGCCTGATTGAGGAAAATAACACCTAAAAAAATAGACTAACTCAAATGGCAAAGGAGGCCCAAAAGGGCAATGAGGAGAATGCCTTAAAAATCCAAATTTGCCAGATGGAAAAAGAATCTCAAAAGCTCACTGAGAAGATTCATTCCTTCAGAGTTAGACTGGAGCAAATGGAAGCTAGTGATTTTATGAGAAATCAAGATGCTGTTAAACAGATCCAAACAAATGAAAGAATAGAAGGCAATGTGAAATATCTCATGGGAAAAACCACTGACCTGGAAAATAGATCCAGGAGAGATAATTTAAAAATTATTGGACTACTTGAAAGCCATGATCAAAGAAAGAACCTAGAAAACATCCTTCAAGAAATTCTCATGGAAAATTGTCCTGATGTTTTAGACCCAGAGGGCAAAATAGAGGTTGAAAGAATCCACCAATCACCTCCTGAAAAAGATCCCAAAAAGAAAACTCCTAGGAATATTATAACCAGGTTCCAGAATTCCCAGATCAAGGAGAAAATACTACAAGCAGCCATAAAGAAACAATTTCAATATTCAATTCAATTCAAAATATGAGGATTCACCTTGCCCTACTTGAAAAGTCGAAGGGGGTATGGGAGAAGAGATGGGAGAGAGCAGATTGGATTAGGGGATATCCTGTGGGACTGCTCTTCTGGGGTGGTGGGTAGGGGGAAAATGGGGGGGCAATTGTAACTCAAAATCTGTTGGAAACGAATGATGTAAACCAGAAGTTAATAAAGCATTTGGAAAAAAAAGAAAAAGAAATGGAATTGAACTTCTACCACTTAATAACCATATGACTGTGGACAAATGACATCAATGAGCCTCAGTTTCATCTGTAAAATGGAGACTGTAAAATGTAAGGGAGAAAGATTTGCTATCTTCCCCCTTCCTTCCTGTTTAGTTGATGTAGCCACAGGATATAATCACAAATAATAGGGCTTTAATGTACATCTTACTATGATTGAGTCAGAAGAGAGTTACATTGGCCACATGTCCAGGTGACAAAGAAAGTCTGGTCAGCCCTAAGTCATTCAGCAGTTACAGACAGAGTGAAGCAGAAACCAGAAGTCAGGGAAGAACCCAGTTCTTCACCTCTTGGGAAAAGAGGAAGGAATACGCTTTTTTTCTCCTAGCTTACCTTCTGTTATGGCATCTAATAACAAAGCTACTCACTCCAAGGGAGATACCCCATACTAAGGGTGGAAATCAGTTTAAAAGGGCTTAAGGCACAGCTGAGGGATAGACAGACAGATGAAGAATGGTAATCACTCTAGGTGGGAAATGGCTTCAAGAAGAGTAACTTCTGGCAGCAAAGAAGAGAGTCAGCTATGGACCCAAGAAAGAGTTAGCCAGTGGGGTGGGGTGGGGGGAAACTCGGGGAGGAGGGGCTAGGTGGCACAGTGAATAGAGCACAGGCCCTGGAGGCAGGAGGACCTGAGTTCAAATCCGGCCTCAGACACTTGACACACTTACTAGCCATGTGACCTTGGGCAAGTCACTTAACCCCAATTGACCTGCCTTCCCCCTACAAAAAAAGGAAAGTTAGTCCTGGCAATAGGAAGTTTTTCGAGGATTGTATCAGTAAAGAAATAACATTGAGACCCTGATGTTATGGGATTGTCAGTTGCTTTGGCCACTTGGGTTCCCTAGATGAATGTCTCCCTACCACTGTGCTGTAAGTTTGTGCCTACCACCTTATTTCACTGCACAATCATTGCAGACTTTTATACAAAAAATTTTTTTGCCAAAAAGTGAGTGTGAAGTTTTTTAAAATTGTGCTATTACTTATCTTTTCATTTCCGCCAGTCTTGCACCAATTTTTCACTCACTGAAAACTCTTTCCACAGCTGTTTCCATGCTGTTCAGTGAATACAATCACCTTCAGCTTGAAGCCCACAGGATAGTTTTTATATTTGCCCATAATCAGAAGGAAATGCTTCACACATTATTGTATCACTGGCAGACGAACTGTACAGTTTAGCTAGCCAGGGAGGATGCAAGTCTTACCACATCACGTGGCCTACTCATGACAGCTTTGCCTGCCCCCGCCCCAGCTCCCAATTCCCCTTGCGCCTTTGGCTTTTCATTAGGTTGAGTGACAATACTGTTAGTACTGTAGTACTCTAAACAAATCACACAAGTCACCTTTCTGAAATATATTGACAATGCAAGTGGGCTGAGAATTTTATGCTTACAATTCACAATGCACAAGGGATAAATGTGAAACCATATTGCTGCTCTATTTACCTTTTAAGAGGCATGGCAAACAGAATTATACCATGGGACAATTACGCAATGAAAGGTTATAAACCAATTTTTGGACTGAAAAAACAGAGTGTGGGGGCGGAGCCAAGATGGCAGAGTAGAAACAGCTCCTCCAAGCCACTCTGCCCCCAGATTCCCCCCAAACTATGTAAAAGGGGACTCTGAACAACTTCTGGAGCCCCAGCACCCACAGAACGACACAGAGAAGCTAAACTCCCACTGAGGACAGCCCAGCAACCCTGCAGGAAGGACCAGCGCAGCGCTCTGGGAGCCAGCAGCGCGCAGCTTGCAGAGTGCAGGAAGCGGAGCCGAGCGGAGCCCAGGTCCCTGTGAGCCGAGGTTTTAGCCCCAGGGCGACAGGGCCAGCAGCTGGCTGGAGGAACCCCAGAACACCAGCAGCTGTGGCGACTCCAGAATTATCAATATAGACATGCCTAGGACAAAGTAAGAGGTTAGTGTCCTATGGACTTTGGGACCTGTATTTGGGGAATGCGTCAGCTCCCTCCCCTGGGGGCTAGAAGCCGCTGAGGAGACACGCCATTTTGTAGTTTTCAGAGGCATTTCCGGCTCCCAGCCTACAAATCGTGGGGAGATCCAGCGATCAGTCTTGGGGGGTAATCGCTCTTGCTTTAACCTCCCTGGATCTGGATTGTGATGTAGGGTGGAAGTTGTGGGTGGGTTTACAGCTTGCCAGAAACGGAAGTTGCCCCCCACACGTTCGGGACGAAAATTCCTCTAGCTGGCCTTAAAGCCATAGTGTGGCAACAAGCCCAAAAGTCAAGTAATTAAGTGGCAACATGCCAAGGCAAAGGAAACAGAAAAATGCAACCCTTGACTCCTATTTTGGGGGCATAGAGCGGGAAAAGGACTGTGAGGTCAGAAGTCCTGCTCCAAAAGCCCCAGGGGAAAACATGAGCGGGTTGCAGGCCATAGAGGACCTTAAGAAGGACTTTAAAAATCAAATAAGAGAAGTGGAGGAAAAATTGGAAAGAGAAATGAGAAGGATGCAGGAAAAGTATGAAATGAGGGTCAACAGCCTGACTGAGGAAAACAACACCTTAAAAAATAGACTAACTCAAATGGCAAAGGAGGCCCAAAAGGGCAATGAGGAGAAGAATGCCTTAAAAAGTCGAATTTGCCAGATGGAAAAAGAACCTCAAAAGTTCACTGAGGAGATTCATTCCTTCAGAGTTAGACTGGAGCAAATGGAAGCTAATGACTTTATGAGAAATCAAGATGCTGTTAAGCAGATCCAAACAAATGAAAGATTAGAAGGCAATGTGAAATATCTCATGGAAAAAACCACTGACCTGGAAAATAGATCCAGGAGAGACAATTTAAAAATTATTGGACTACCTGAAAGCCATGATCAAAGAAAGAACCTAGAAATCACCCTTCAAGAAATTCTCAAGGAAAACTGCCCTGATGTTTTAGATCCAGAGGGCAAAATAGAGGTTGAAAGAATCCACAGATCACCTCCTGAAAAAGATCCCAAAAAGAAAACTCCCAGGAATATTATAGCCAGGTTCCAGAATCCCCAGATCAAGGAGAAAATACTACAAGCAGCCAGGAAGAAACAATTTCAATATTGTGGAAACACAATCAGAATAGCCCAGGACCTGGCAGCTTCTACACTGAGGGATCGAAGGGCATGGAATATGATATTCCAGAGGGCAAAAGAACTGGGAATGAACCCAAGGGTCACCTACCCAGCAAAACTGAGTATTTTGTTTCAGGGGAAAATATGGTCATTCAGTGGAATAGAGGACTTTCAAGCATTCTTGAGGAAAAAACCAGAGTTGAATAGAAAATTTGACATCCAGACACAAGAAGCAAGAGATGCCTGAGAAGGTAATCAGGGAAAAGAAATCAAAAGGAATTTATCAAAGTTGAACTATTTACATTCCTATATGGAAAAGCAATAACTGTGACTGATGATATCTTTCTCACTATGAAAATAATGGAAGAAGGGTGTGTGGTCATATGAATACCTATGTGAATGTGTGTGTATATGGATAGAGTGCATAGATTGAATTTGTTGGGAAGGGAGAATACTCAAGGGACGAATTATGAGGTGAGAGGAAAGTGGCAAGAGGAGATGGGGAAAGACAGGGTAGGGTAAACTATCTTATGCAGAAGAAGCAAGGGGAAGTGGTTGCAAGGGACGGGGAGAATAGGAAGGGAAAAAATAGGCAAATCCACATTCTCATTGAATTTGGTTCAGGGAGAGAATGATATACATACTAAATGGGATATCTCAACCTGCAGCAGAATAGGGGGAAGGGGGATGAGAGGAGGGATGATGGATGGGGGGGCATCCTTGGGGGGAGGGGAGGTTGGAAGTACCCACTATAGAAGAGGGACAGGATCATGTAGGGAATGGACCAGGTGGGGGGTGGGATGAGTGGGAGGGAATTATAAGCAGCCTTGTACAATATATCTACTATGATAATGTTTGGCATAGCTAGACATGTACAACATATACTGAATTACTTATCTCCCCAGAGGGAATGGGTGACAAGGGAGGAAGGAAATGGATCTGAAATTCGAGGCCTTAAGATTAAATGTTTCAAATATATATAAATACTATTATTAATACTCTTTTGCTTATAATTGGGAGATAAGATTGCAGGCATTGGGACACAAAGATTCACCTTCCTCTAATGGAAAAGTCGAAGGGGGTAGGGGAGAAGGTATGGGAGAGAGCAAATTGGAGGAAGCAATATCTTGTGGGACTGCTGTTCTGGGAGGGTGGGTAGGGGAATAACAGGGGAAAAATGATTGTAACTCAAAATCTGGTGGAAATGAATGATGTAAAACAGAAGTTAATAAAGCATTTGTTTAAAAAAAATAAATAAAAAATAAAACAGAGTGTGATGATTATGCATTTGTGACAATTATGTGGTGAAATATGGTATTCCAATGAACACTGTATATATGGGAGAGTCAGATTTATTCAGGGAACGTTTTGTTACTATGCTACCTTAGTAAATGCCTTTGATAAGACTCAATTGTGCCTGCTAGCTGACTACTAATGGGAAGCAAAATAGTAGGGGGATAATGTGCTATAGTGTTAGGAGTATGTACTCACAGGGTACCCTTTGAACCTAAAAGTAGTAGCCACCCAATGAGGAGTAGCTCCAGAAAGAGATGTTCCAAGTTCATTAACATTACTACAAAATTATTCATTACTACAAAAAATGTACTACTCATAAAAAAAAAGACTTCCTTGGCCCAGGGCACTAAGATTTAAGCTACTGACAAGGTTTCTGAGTCACCAAAGTGCATAAAGGAAGATAGCCCATAAGGATATTGTGCCCTTCATATTCACCAGAATGTCCCATTGCCCTGTGAGTCCACACCCTGCCCTTCTGTTCAGATCTGTTTTCATATGGAGACAAGGGAGACTGGAGCCAGTACTGTATCCTGGCTGAGGATTCTCCCATGCTATTGCTCATAAAATCTTTTATTAACTTCTAGATGGGCTACCAGTGTCTTATTTCATTCCAATCTAGAATCTGAACTACCAGACAAGTCTGACTTAGGTCTGACCTATAGCAGAGTTCATGCAATTAATATAATCTCTCATCCAGTTCTGTAATCTTCTCTGGTGTAATGCCACCTGAGCTGCTGCTTTGTGGCCTAGGTAGGCTTGGAAAGTACATGGTTTCCAACCACCTGTGTTACTCATCTGAGTAAGAACTGGTTGACAAGGTGCAGAAAAAACACCCATGTGGAAGTCTGTTTTGATTGATTATTTCATTTTCTTTCAATCTGGGGGAAAAGTGAAAAGGAGAGGAGAACTAGTGATAAGCTACAAAAACAGCAAAAGAAAAGAGAGCCACTTGAGGTTTTTTTTTCCTTAAAACACACTAAAAGGAAGAGAAGGAAAGCCAGAAGGAAGCACAGACAAGCAGGACAGCTTTGAAAGTCACATGTCAGAGTTATTACATACACCATAGCAAGTCATGTGGAAGAGAAACTCATGGCTTCCTGGCAGTCCTTTCTGTGTTCTACTTTGGACATGACAAAGGCTCATTTTATTCTGCATTTCTTTAAATTCAGAAAAGCACCTTGTTTCTAGTAACCCTTGAGCTAAACGGGGCCTTGTCTATTGTGGCTCCAGACTCTCATTCAATTCTATTCTATGTTCCCCAGTCTCTTAACCCGCCACCTAGAGAACTGTTTGCCAATCCTGGTCTAACCCTCCTGACCTTGGACAGACTGAGCCCAAGCCAAAGCCCCTGGCTTGAATTTAATCATTCCCTCCCCACTTCTTAGGATCCAACCTTGCCATGGATTGAAGACCCCACCATACCTCTCTCCCAACAAGTTTAGCTACAAAAAGCAATCAAATAAATAGTGCACCTGTTATCACATTAGTGCTGATATTTATGTTAATAATTAATGTTGACATTCGTATTGATGCTCATAATACGACTTTTGTTTTCTACTTTTATTTCTGGCCTGAATTCATCATCTCCATTTAAATTAATCATCCCCTCCACTGGCCTGTCATCATTATACTAATTAATTATAGTGATTTTGGTGGTGGAAAGAAGATAAGTAGAAATAGATAGGGCAAATAGGTAATCCATAGCACCTTCTGGTTCTATGGGATCTACTGATCTACTAACCAACTATTTTTGTTTGAAAATCATTACATCAGAAAAAGCAATGTTCTTATGAATCAATACATATATAACCCCAACTCAATAAACTCCAGTGGCTCTCACGATCAAATATAAAGTCCTCTATTTGACATTAAGAGTTTGTCATAACCTGTTCGCTTCCTACCTTTCCAATCTTCTTATTCTTTACTTCCTTCTCTGAATCCAGCATTTAGACTCATCTCTGTCACACAGGACACTCCTTCTACTATCTTAGTACCTTAGTAATTGCTGTTACCAAAACCTGGAATACATATCCTCCTCACCTTTACTATTAAATTTCCTGGCTTTCATCAAGAATGAGGTCAAATCCTACCTTCTGCAGAGTCCTTTCCATTCACCCCAGCTGCTAGTATCTTCCCTCCTGAGATTACCTTCCATCCAATCTGTATATACCATGTATATATCTAATTGTTTGCATATTGCCTTCCCCACTAAAATATGAACTCCTTGAGGAAAGGATCTGTTTTTATGTTCAGTGCTTGACACAATTACGCTTCTTGACTGATTGTGACTGACTTATGTAACCCTGGGCAAGACATAGTCTCTCTAATAATTCATCAAATTTATCTCTCTAATAATTAGCTACCTCACCTATCAAATTAGAGTTGGACAAGATGATATCTAAATGCCCTGGCAGTTCTAAATCCTATAATGCTATTTAGGAGAAGTGGAAAATAAACTGTCTGGAGAACATTCCCTCCTTCCTGACCCCATGTAGTTTGTCCAAGTGTCCTGAATCTTTGAGAGGCACTCACCTGGCAAAAGTTCGGATTCATCCAAGCAGCAGCTCCTTGCAGAGGGATGGAGAACAGCGTCCCTTCTGCTAGAACAGCAGAGGCTGCTCTCTCCCCAGTGAAGGAGTAGAAGCAGCTTCGTAACGGGCTGTTGATTTTTTTCCCCTGACAAGTTGCTCAGTGTAGGATGGTGGTGGGAGAATGAATGCTAGAGCAGCAGGTGGGCTGTTGGAATCTTCTGTGATACTGTGGTGAACTGACACACATTTTTCAGTTCTTGGCACTTTCTCCAAGTCTCAAAGTCCAGTAGCCACAGAACTTTAAAGCGTAAGGAAAAAAAAACCCTAACCAGGAAATAAATTGAAAAATCTTTGGACTCATTGACATTTCCTCACATGTTATGACTATAGAAATATCAGATGAATTTTCTTTAAAACATTTCAGGAAAGCTGTGAATTATGGGGGTACAATTAACAGCTGAGGGGTCAACAGTCTTCTGGTATCTTGGTATCATTTTTTCGAGTCTCAGATTCCCCATCAATAAAATTCTTCACCTAGAAGTTTTCTAAATTCCTTTCCAGCTTCTAAATTCTATTAATACACAATTATTCATGTGATGGATTTAACCATAGAATCAACAATATGGCACACTGAAGACATAAGACACATGCCAGTGCCTGATACGGCAGAGTAAGAAAAAACAAGAAACAGGAAGGTTGGAAGATGTTAAGAGTTTTTGAAGGGTGAAATCTATTTATGGCAATCTGTTTGCATCAGGAGATTGCTGACTGATGATCACTTCTGCTTGCTTAAGTGGAAGGCAGGGCAATTTAAGAGGGAGGAAAGAGGTTGGAATCTCTTTCCCTTGGAAAATAATAGATAAAGTTTGCTGTGGCCAGAATATTCACCTCACATATAGTCTGGGGCTGAGCCTCTCCACACTTAGCTCAGCTGGTCCTCAGATAACATATACAAGCCACACAGATACACATCCTATCAATATATTTGTATTATAAAAGCTGTTTCACAAATACATAGTGGCTTTTTTGATGCTGTTTTGATTCTCTTCCTTTTCAGTCACCTTTGTGGCAGTATCACCTCTCTCTCTCTCTCTCTCTCTCTCTCTCTCTCTCTCTCTCTCTCTCTCTCTCCCTCTATCTGTTTCTCTACAGGGGTAAACCCCAAGGCCCTGTCCTAGGCCCTCTCCTCTTCTTTCTGTACTCTCTCTTGGTCATCTTATCAGATCTCATGTGTCCAATTATCATTTCTACATAGATGACTACACAACATAAATATCCAACAAGCCCTCATCTCTCTCCTGAATTCTAGGCCCACAAACTACCTGCTTGACATTTCTACCTGGATGCCCCATAGGCATCTCAAACTCAATATCATTGAACTCATTGCCTTTCTTTCTAAATCCATCAGGCTTAGTAACTTCCCTCTTTCTACAGAGAAAAACATCATCCTTCCCAGTCACTCAGGTTTATAAACTCACTTAGACTCTCACTCATCTTTCATATCTAATCAGTTGCTAAGTCCTATCAATTCCATTTTTTCAAAAGGCTTACATCCATTCCCCTCTCTCCACTCACATAGCCACCATCCTAATTCAGGCCCTCATCATCTTTTATTCTGGATTACTTCAACAGCCTCCTAATCCTGAAGCCGTGTGACCTTGGGCAAGTCACTTAACCCAAAATTGCCCTTCCTGAATCAAGCCTCTCCTCTCTTCAATTCATCCTCTATACCAATATTTGCAAACTTTTTTGATTGCTCACCCCTATCAGTAAAAAGAATTCATAAGGCACCTCTAGTATATACATGTTTACTTTTTATAAATTTAAGTTATATTTATTTATTTATAAATTATGCATAGTGTTTATATGAATTACAAAATATAAACAAAAATATAAATTTTAAAGACAAAGATGAAATATTTTAATGATGTTTATTAGTGGTACAATGCCTTTGGACATGCTTCATGAGTTTTGAAAATCTTGGTTTAATGCTTTGTGCAACATGGAAATTTGGAGAGTTGATTTCAAGTTCATTTTAGTTGCTTGATTTTAGCGACTATCATAGCTTAAAAAGATAACTGACAGAGATATGTGGATCTACGTACCTTTGGAAAAAGTAACTTTGTTATCTGTACTTACTAAATCATGATACTTATCTTTGAGTTCTTTAAAACTTTTAAGTACTTTCCCAGGAGATAATCAGGAAATCTCAGTGTGATACAAAAGCTAAACATCACTCCCTATCTCACTGCAAAGTATTGAAAAGATTCTATTGTTGAAAGGACTTGGGGGTTTTTTTTCTGTAAAACTAACCACATTGAAAACATCCTGTAGCACTCTGTGTACTTCTGGCCTCAACTTCTCTACTGCAAATAGCTTACTTCTGTGAATGAAGTTGTTTTATGGTGCTATCTCTGTAACCTTATCCCAGAATACTTTTATTCCATTCAAAGTAGTCACTGCATTTAAGCAACTTTTCCAGATTGCTTTTACTAAAGAAGTACTGTTCTTTAGTACAGATCTTTCCTTTAGTGGCTTACAAAAGCAGTAATCTTCCCATTTTTCATTACTGAAACAGAATCTAGCAAACTACGAGATGAGACATGTTAGAAACATCTGAATGGCTAAACAAGTTGTGGTACATGAATGCAATGGAAGATTACTTTGCTATAAGAAATGACAAATGTGATGAACATAGAGAGAAGCATGGAAAGATCCACATGAACTGATGCAACGTGAAGTAAGAAAAGGCAGGAAAATAATACACACAGTTACTGCAGCAATATAAATTGAATGAATAATCACAAAAGTGAGTGTTGCAAAAGTATAAAGAACAAACTTGACCCCTAAGAAGAGATATGAGAGATGTTTCTGCTGGATTTCTTAGCTGAACTGTTGGGGCCTGCTCCTCTCCACAACTCTACTCTTAATTGCCAGAGTTAATTACCAGTCAACAAGTCAGTCAGCAGCCTTGAAGATACAAAGATAGGAAAACTATGTTTCTTGACCTCAAGGAACTCAATTCTAATGGGGGTCAGACAACATGGAAAAATTGTACATCCAAAATTTATTCACTGTGGAACAGAAGGTAATCTCAGAGGGAAGATATCAATTGCTTAGATGAGAAGGGAAAACATTTCAAGCATGGAGGAGTCAGTGAAAAGGTACCTAAGGAGAGTCACATTTTAGAGGTAGCAAGAAGGTGCTGAATTGTATAGAACTGGTGAGGAATAAAGCATAAGAAGACTAGAAAGGTAGAAAGAGGTAAGATTGTGAATGGCTTTCAATGCCAAGCAAATGATTTTATATTCAATACTGGAAATAATAAGGGAGTCACTGAAATTTATTATGTAGCATGTTTGGGGGAAGGGGGTGACTTGGTCAGATCCATGGTTTAGTAAAACCACTTTGGCAGCTGAGTGAAAGATGGATTAGAATGGGGAGAGATCTGAGGCAGGGAGACCAACCAAAATGCCAAGGCAATAGCCTGGGTATGAAGCAACTTTGTCAGTGGGGCTCAGGAGACATATAAGGGAGATATTATGAAGGTAGAAATGACAAGACATCAACTATTGGGTATGTGGCATAAATGCCAGCGAATGTTGAATATGATAATGAATTTGCAAATCTGGGTGACTGGAGGAATTGTGGTGCCCTTGATGGTAACAGCAAAGTTGAGAAAGGGAAAGTTTAGTGGTTGGTAAGGAGAGGGAATAGAAGATAACGATGTCTTCTCTTTTTTTGGAGGGCAATTTTGGGTTAAGTGACTTGCCCAAGGTCACACTGCTAGTTTTTGTGTTAGGTGTCTGAGGCCAAATTTGAACTCAGGTCCTCCTGACTCCAGGGCTGGTGCTCTATTCACTGTGCCACCTAGCCGCCCCAATAATGATTTCTTCTTTAATTACTTTGAATCTATAGGACATCTGGTTCAAGATGTTCAAAAAGTAGTTGGTGATGTGAGACTGGAGTTCAGGATAGAAACTAGCACTGACTATATGGATCTGGAAATCATTTTCATAAAGATTATAATTAAAACCAATAGCAAAACTATAGAAAGAGAAGAGGGAAACAAACCCAGAATCTATATGATCACAACTACAAAACACTTCTCACAGAAATAAAATCAGATCTAAATAGTTGGAAAAATATCAATTGCTCGTGGCTGGGTCGAGCTAATATAATAAAAATGACAATTTTACCCAAACTAAATTATATATTTAGTGCCATTCCAATCAATTTACCAAAAAACTACTTTGTAGAGTTAGACAAAATAATAACAAAATTTATTTGGAAAAACAAAAGGTCTAGAATATCAAGGGAATTAATGAAAAGAAATGCTAGGGAAGGTGGACTAGCTATGCCAGATCTTCATCTGTATTATACAGCAGCAGTCATCAAAACTGCTTGGTACTGGCAGAGGTGTAGAGTAGTGGATCAATGGAATAGATTAGGTGCAGGAGACCCAGCAGTTAATGAATATAGCAATCTATTGTTCGATAAACCCAAAGACCCCAGTTTTTGGGATAAGAATGCACTATTTGACAAAAACTGCTGGGAAAACTGGAATACAGTATGGCAGAAACTGGGCATAGATCACTATCTAACACCATATACCAAAATCAAGTCTAAATGGGTGCATGATCTAGGTGTAAAGGATGATACTGTAAGCAATTTGGGAAAGCAAGGAATAGTTTACCTGACAGATTTGTGGAGAGGGGAAGATTTTAGGACCAAACAAGAATTAGAGAGCATTATAAAATGCAAAATGGATAATTTTGATTACATTAAATTGAAAAGCTTCTGCACAAACAAAGCCAATGTAACCAAGATCAAGAGGGAGGTGGGGAATTGGGAAAGAATTTTTACAACTTGTGTCTCTGATAAAGGACTCATTTCTAAAATTTATAGAGAATTGAGCCAAATCTATATGAATACAAGTCATTCCCCAATTGAGAAATGGTCAAAGGATATGAATAGGAAGTTTTCAGAGAAAGAAATTAAAGATATCTATAAGCATATGAAGAAATGCTCTAAATCACTATTAATTAGAGAAATGCAAATCAAAACAACTCTGAGATACCACATCTCTCCAGTCAGATTGGCTAAGATGACAAAACAAGAAAGTGACAAATGCTGGAGAGGATGTGGGCAAATTGGAACGCTAATACATTGCTGGTGGAGTTGTGAACTTATCCAACCATTCTGGAGAGCAATCTGGAATTATGCCCAAAGGATTATAAATAATTTCATACCCTTTGACCCAGCCATACCACTCCTAGGGTTATATCCCAAAGAGATCATAGTAGTGGGAGGAAGAACCATATGTACAAAAATATTTTTAGCAGCCCTTTTTGTGGTTGCAAAGAATTGGAAACTAAAGGAGTGCCCATCAATTGGGGAATGGCTAAACAAGTTGTGGTATATGAATGTAATGGAATTTTATTGTGCTATAAGAAACGAGGAGGTGACGGATTTCATAATTACCTGGAGAGACTTATACAAACCGATGCTGAGCGAGAAGAGTAGAATCAGAAGAAATTTGTATACAATCACAGACATACCATATCTGTGACGACCAACTATGACAGACTGGACTCTTTTCAGCAATGCAGTGATATAAGTTAATCCCGAATGACTCAAGAAAGTGAGAAATGTGCCATCCAGAGATATAACTAGAAAGAACTGAGCCTGAATCCTGATGGAAGCAAACTAAATGATCTTGTTCTTCTCATTGTTTGGTTGTACTTCTTCCTTACCATCTTTCATCCCACCTAGTACAATATGCCTTTGTAATTGGAATAATGTTTAATATGAATGCATTTGCAGACCCTATACTGTACTATATGATGTCATGAGGGGAGGGGGGAGGGAAGTAAAGGAAATTTGAAAATCAAGGAACTAAGGAATTGAATCTTGTCAACTGAAACTAAACTAATAAATTAATTAAAAAAAAAAAAGAAAGAGAAGAGGGCCTAGGACAGACCTTGGAGGACACCAAGATAGTTTTATGGTTTGTGGGTATGATTTTGGTAAAGATCCAGCAAAGAAGACGGAGAAGCAATGGTCAGGCAGAATGAAGAGAATGAAGATAAAGAAGTAAGAATAGAAAGTATTCATGAGAAGCATGTGAACAAAAGAGTCAAAGGCTGAAGAGATGCCAAAAAGGATAAGGATTAAGAAAAGGGCCCTATTTGTGTCAATTAAGAGGTCTTTGGTATCCTTTCAGTAGAGCAGCCTGAACTGAAGGCAGACTGACTGGCTGGTCTACAGCAGTAATTCTACAAATTACAATTCTAGAAAAATTCTAAAGTTCACCCCCACACCAAATAACAATCAAGAAATCTGATGATCAGCTATAGTAAGTGACATATTCTACACCAGAACCTCACAAAAAATCAACTATAAGCTGAGGGATCATAGAATTCTCTGAAATTGAGTGCCAGCAAGAACTGAAGAAGAACACTTGTAGTTTGCAAAGCTCTGTATACAAAAGCAGCAGGAATTGAGGGCTCCCTGAGAAAGCCTCAGGATGTGGCTGTTGATCACAGTGAATGAGAGAAATGCTGCCCAGCTCAATACCACAACACTTAGACCAGGACAGCCAAGGTTCAGGGTTTCCAAGATTAGAAATACAATGTCCTAAGATGAAAGAGAATAGCATAGGAACTCAGGGTGAGATCAAGGAGGACCAACAACCCCACCTATAAATGCAACAAGGGGCAGAGTTTGGTCCTGGCACAAAACTCCAATTTAGGAACTAAAGCTGGGGAGATAAACAAATCAAAGAAACAAATGATCAGTTTAAAAAAATTATTGTAAGTCTGACTGCATAAAAACTATAAGCAAGAATCAATGGGGAAGGGGGGGCTGAGCCAAGATGGAGGAGTAGAAACAGCACTTCCAAGGTGCTCTCCCCCACACCACTTCAAAATCATGTAAAAGGGGACTCTAAACAACTTCTGGAGCTCCAGCACCCACAGAATGACACAGAGAAGCTAACCTCCCGCTGAGGACAGCCCAGCAGCCCTGTAGGGAGCAGGCAGCACAGAGTTCTGGGAGCTGACAGCACAGCACTCTAGGAGCTGAGCCCAGGCCTGATTGAGCCGTGGTTTTAGCTCCAGGGCAGCCAGGCCAGCAGCCAGCTGGAGGTACCTCAGAACACCAGCAGCTGTGGCGATGCCAAAATTACCAACACAGATATGCCTAGGACAAAGTGAGAGGTTAGTGCCCTACAGACTTTGGGATGAGTATTTGGGAAATGCGTCAGGCTTCTTCCCCTGGGGGCTAGAAGCAGCTGAGGAGACTCGGTACACACACCATTTTGCAGCTTCAGTTAGAGCTTCAGCTCCTGGCCTGCAAACTGTAGAGGGATCCAGTGATCAGTCTTGGGGGGTAATCACTCTTGCTTTCACCTCCCTGGATCTGGATTGTGGTCTGGGGTGGAAGTCTTGGGGTGGGTATCCAGCTTGTCAGAGCGTGTGCAGGCTTCACAGAGGCCACCCAACTAATACCTCCAGAAGTTGGGAAGACCCCAATATTTGGGACGGAAGCTACCCTGTCTGGTGGCAGTGTCCTACTGTGGCAACAAGCCCAAAAGTCAAGTAATTAAGTGGCAACATGCCTAGGCAAACGAAACAAAATAAACAGAAAAATGCAATATTAGACTCCTATTTTGGGAGCAAAGAGGATTGAAGCATGGAACAGGAGGAGGACTGTGAGGTCAGAAATCCTGCTCCAAAAGCCCCAAATGAAAATATGAGTGGGTTATAGTCCATAGAGGACCTTAAGAAGCAGATAAGAGAAGTGGAAGAAAAATTGGGTGGAGAAATGAGAAGGATGCAGGAAAAGTATGAAATGAGAGTCAACAGCCTGATTGAAGAAAATAACACCCTAAAAAATAGACTAACTCAAATGGCAAAGGAGGCCCAAAAGGGCAATGAGAAGAAGAATGCCTTAAAAAGCCAAATTTGCCAGATGGAAAAAGAATGTCAAAAGCTCACTGAGGAGATTCATTCCTTCAGAGTTAGACTGGAGCAAATGGAAGCTAATGACTTTATGGGAAATCAAGATGCTGTTAAAAAGATCCAAACAAATGAAAGGATAGAAGGCAATGTGAAATATCTCATGGGGAAAACCACTGACCTGGAAAATAGATCCAGGAGAGATAATTTAAAAATCATTGGACTACCTGAAAGCTATGATCAAAGAAAGAACCTAGAAATCACCCTTCAAGAAATTCTCAAGGAAAATTGCCCTGATGTTTTAGACCCAGAGGGCAAAATAGAGGTTGAAAGAATCCACCAATCACCTCCTGAAAAAGATCCCAAAAAGAAACTCCCAGGAATATTATAGCCAGGTTCCAGAATCCCCAGATCAAGGAGAAAATACTACAAGCAGCCAGGAAGAAACAATTTCAATATTGTGGAAACACAATCAGAATAGCACAGGACCTGGCAGCTTCTACCCTGAAGGACTGAAGGGCATGGAATATAATATTCCAGAGGGCAAAAGAGCTGAGATTGAACCCAAGGGTCACCTACCCAGCAAAACTGAGTATTTTGTTTCAGGGGAAAATATGGTCATTCAGTGGAATAGAGGACTTTCAAGCATTCTTGAGGAAAAAACCAGAGTTGAATAGAAAATTTGACATCCAGACACAAGAAGTAAGAGATGCCTGAGAAGGTAATCAGGGAAAAGAAATCAAAAGGAACTTATAAAAGTTGAACTATTTACATTCCTATATGGAAAAACAATAACTGTGACTGATGAAACCTTTCTCAGTATGAAAATAATGGAAGAAGGGTATATGGGCATATGAATACATATGTGAATGTGTGTATATATGTTTATAGTTATACATGGATAGAGGGCACAGGTTGAATTTGGTGGGAAAAGATGATACTTAAGGGGTGAAGTTATGAGGTGAGAGAGGAAAGTGGCAAGAGGAGATGGGGAGAGACAGGGTAGGGTAAACTATCTTATGTAGAAGAAGCAAGGGGAAGTGGCTGCAGGGGAGGGGAAGGACAGGAAGGCAAAATGGCAAAATCACATTCTCATTGAATCTGGCTCAGGGAGAGGATGACAGACATACTAAATGGGATATCTCACCCTGCTGGAGAGTAGGGGGAAGGGGAATGAGAGGGGGGATGATGGAGGGGAGGGCATTCTGGGGGGAGGGGAGGTTGGAAGTGCCCACTTTTGAAGAGGGACAGGATCAAAGTAGGGAATGGACCAGGTGGGGTGGGGGAATGGGTGGGAGGGAATTACAAGCAGCCTTTTATAATATATCTACTATGGTAATGTTTTGCATAGCTATACATGTACAACACATACTGAACTGCTTATCTTCCCAGAGGGAATGGGTGACAAGGGAGGAAGGGAATGTATCTGAAATTCGAGGTTTTAAAATTAAATGTTTCAAATATATATAAATACTATTATTAATACTATTTTGCATGTAATTAGGTGATAAGATGTTCAGGCATTGGGGCACAGAGACTCACCTCACCCTAATGGTAAAACTGAAGCGGGTATGGGAGAAGATATGGGAGAGAGCAGATTGGATGAGGGGATATTTTGTGGGACTGCTATTCTGGGGAAAAATGGGGAAAAAATTGTAACTCGAAATCTGGCAGAAATGAATGATTTAAACCAGAAGTTACTAAAGCATTTGTTAAAAAAAAAAAAAAAGAATCAATGGGGAAAATTGGATTTTTCACAAGGATTACATAAGTAGCCTAGGGGAAAAAAATGAAGTGAAAAAAAATTTTTGAAAAAAAGAAATAAAAACTCTGTTAGAAATAATTGGAAGAAGAATAAGTAACTTAGGAGAGAAAGTGGTAAGTTTTACTCAAGTAATTAACTCCTTGAAAATGAGAATACTAAAAAAAATAAAAAAAGAAAATGAGAATACTGTAATCTCAATAGAAATTAATGACTGCCTGAGACAAAGAGAAATATTAAAACAAAATAAACAGATTAAAAAAGAGAGAAAATTATACAAGTATATTAACAACTGACCCTGAAAGAGATCAAGGAGAGATCATTTAAGAATAATTCAAATTCCTGGAAAGACATGATTTTTAAAAAGGGCTGTATTTTAAGAAATCATAAATGAAAATTGCTCAGACCTATTAGAAATAGGAGACAAAGAAGAGACAGAAATAATCCAACAATCATTTCCTAAAGGAAATTCCCAAAGGAAAAGACCCAGGAATGCCATAGTCAAAATCCAGAGCTACCATATTAGAGAAAATACTGTAAACTTCTAGAAGGAAACAGTTCAAATACCAAGGAACTAAAATCAAGATCACACAAAACCTGGAAGTATCTACTAAAAATGAAAAAAAGACATGGTAATACAGCATTCCAGAAGACAAAGAAATAGATTCATAACCAGGAATAACTTATGCTACAAAATAGAATAGAGGATTTCTAAGGCATTCCTGATGAAAAGACTGGAGTTTTAGTCTCCAGCCTAGTTTGAAAGCTTCAGGGGAAAAACTACAACAGGAAACCCAGATCAAAGTGGAGTCTGATATTCTGTCACTCAGAATCAGAAGAGCTTTTCAGCTAACTGAATCCAAGAACAACCTACTGGTACTCTACCAGAGGTCAAACATATAGCTCAAATTTAGGTCAATGACTTGTAGAACTTAGAACAGAGGGACAGCAGTCAGATTTTGCTCTGGATCAGACCATTTTGAAGACACTGAAAGCCTGCAGTTTCCCAGTCTAAACTGTCCAGAAAATGCTAGAAAAACACTATACCTAATATTCAGAGAGCAGCAGCAGCACCACAGAAGACGTGAGCTCAATCCCGACATTCCCTCTGGAAGTGGGCAAAGCCCAGCTCTAACATAAAAATATAAAGTCAAGAAGTAGGGTGGATAAATAAACAGACAAGAAAGTAATTCTGCAATAAAACCATTATAGTGACAGGGACACTGAAAATATAAACCCAGAAGAGAATGATTCCAAAACTTATAGAAAGCCCCAAAGAAAAACATAGCTTGGGTACAAACTCAACCAGAATTCCTGGAGGAGATCAAGAATTATTGTTTTCCTTTTTTTAAAAGAGTTTTCTATTTTTTTAAATAAATGAAATGGGCACAGTAGAGAAAAAAATGGGGAAAGAAACAAGAATTATGGGAGAAAGGAAAGAAAATTAACAGGTTGACACAAGAAGTATAAAACCTTACCAAACCTGATAATTAGAATAAAACAAATAGATTAGGACTCTATCAGACAGCTAGAAACATTAAAAAAAGTCAAAAGGTTGAAAACATAGGGGGAAAAGTAACGTATTCATTTATAGCAGTTCTTTGTGTGGTGACAAAGAATTGGAAATTAAGGGGGTGCCTATCAGGTGGGGAATGGCTGAACAAGATATAGTATATGATATGTTTGTGCAAAAAGAAATGACAAGCAGAATAAGATTTTCACTAATTGATTTTAAAAAATGAAGTGAGCAGAACCAGAACATTGTACACAGTAAGAGTAGTATTGTATAATGATCAACTGTGAATGACTTTATTAATTCTCAGCAATACAATGATCTAAGACAATTCCAAAGGACTCACGATAAAAAATGATATCCACCTCTAGAGAAAGAAGTGATGGAATCTGAATGCAGATTGAAGCATAGTATTTTTTTACTTTCTTTATTTCTGTGTTTTTTCCCTTTTATGTCTGTCTTTTTCCCACAACATTATTAATGCGGAAGTAAGTTTTGCATGATTACATATGTATAAGCTATATCAAATTGCTTACTGTCTCACGGAAGGAGGAGGTGATAGAGGGAAAGAGATCATTTGGAACTCAAATTTTTTAAATGAATGTAAAAAATTGTCTTTACATATAATTGGGGGGAAATATAATATTATTTTTTAAAAAGGAAAGAAAATGCAATGCATTTCATAGCAATAACAACTGATCTAGAAAACAGAACAAGCGGGGGGCGGAGCCAAGATGGCGGAGTAGAAACAGCTCATCCAAGCCTCTCTGCCCCCAGATTCCCCACAAACTATGTAAAAAAGGACTCTGAACAACTTCTGGAGCCCCAGCACCCACAGAACGACACAGAGAAGCTAACCTCCCGCTGAGGACAGCCCAGCAGCCCTGCAGGAAGGACCAGCGCAGCGCTCTGGGAGCCGGCAGCACGCAGCGCGCAAAGCGCAGAGCGCAGGAGCCGAGCCGAGCCCAGGTCCGCGTGAGCCGAGGTTTTAGCCCCAGGGCGGCAGGGCCGCAGCCAGCTGGAGGAACCCCAGAACACCAGCAGCTGTGGCGACTCCAGAATTATCAACATAGACATGCCTAGGACAAAGTAAGAGGTTATTGTCCTATGGACTTTGGGACCTGTATTTGGGGAATGCGTCAGCTCCTTCCCCTGTGGGCTAGAAGCCGCTGAGGAGACACGCCATATTGTAGTTTTCAGAGGCAGCTCAGGCTCCCAGCCTACAAATCGTGGGGAGATCCAGCGATCAGTCTTGGGGGGTAATCGCTCTTGCTTTAACCTCCCTGGATCTGGATTGTGATCTAGGGTGGAAGTTGTGGGTGGGTTTACAGCTTAACAGAAACGGAAGTTGCCCCCGACACGTTTGGGACGAAAATTCCTCTAGCTGGCCTTAAAGCCATAGTGTGGCAACAAGCCCAAAAGTCAAGCAATTAAGTGGCAACATGCCAAGGCAAGGGAAACAGAAAAATGCAACCCTAGACTCCTATTTTCCGGGCATAGAGCGGGAAAAGGACTGTGAGTTGAGAAGTCCTGCTCCAAAAGCCCCAGGGGAAAACATGAGTGGGTTGCAGGCCATAGAGGACCTTAAGAAGGACTTTAAAAATCAAATAAGAGAAGTGGAGGAAAAATTGGAAAGAGAAATGAGAAGGATGCAGGAAAAGTATGAAATGAGGGTCAACAGCCTGACTGAGGAAAACAACACCTTAAAAAATAGACTAACTCAAATGGCAAAGGAGGCCCAAAAGGGCAATGAGGAGAAGAATGCCTTAAAAAGTCGAATTTGCCAGATGGAAAAAGAATCTCAAAAGTTCACTGAGGAGATTCATTCCTTCAGAGTTAGACTGGAGCAAATGGAAGCTAGTGACTTTATGAGAAATCAAGATGCTGTTAAGCAGATCCAAACAAACGAAAGATTAGAAGGCAATGTGAAATATCTCATGGGAAAAACCACTGACCTGGAGAATAGATCCAGGAGAGACAATTTAAAAATTATTGGACTACCTGAAAGCCATGATCAAGGAAAGAACCTAGAAATCACCCTTCAAGAAATTCTCAAGGAAAACTGCCCTGATGTTTTAGATCCAGAGGGCAAAATAGAGGTTGAAAGAATCCACAGATCACCTCCTGAAAAAGATCCCAAAAAGAAAACTCCCAGGAATATTATAGCCAGGTTCCAGAATCCCCAGATCAAGGAGAAAATACTACAAGCAGCCAGGAAGAAACAATTTCAATATTGTGGAAACACAATCAGAATAGCCCAGGACCTGGCAGCTTCTACACTGAGGGATTGAAGGGCATGGAATATGATATTCCAGAGGGCAAAAGAACTGGGAATGAACCCAAGGGTCACCTACCCATCAAAACTGAGTATTTTGTTTCAGGGGAAAATATGGTCATTCAGTGGAATAGAGGACTTTCAAGGATTCTTGATGAAAAAACCAGAGTTGAATAGAAAATTTGACATCCAGACGCAAGTAGTAAGAGATGCCTGAGAAGGTAATCAGGGAAAAGAAATCAAAAGGAACTTATCAAAGTTGAACTATTTACATTCCTATATGGAAAAGTAATATCTGTGACTGATGATATCTCTCTCACTATGAAAATAATGGAAGAAGGGTATGTGGTCATATGAATACATATGTGAATGTGTGTGTATATGGTTACAGTTATATATGGATAGAGGGCATAGGTGGAATTTGTTGGGAAGGGATGATACCTAAGGGGTGAAATTATGAGGTGAGAGAGGAAAGTGGCAAGAGGAGATGGGGAGAGACAGGGTAGGGTAAACTATCTCATGTAGGGGAAGTGGTTGCAAAGGAGGGGGAGAATAAGGAAGGCTAAAAAGGCAAAACCACATTCACATTGAATTTGGTTCAGGGAGAAAATGACATACATACTAAATGGGATATCTCAACCTGCAGCAGGATAGGGGGAAGGGGGATGAGAGGAGGGATGATGGATGGGAGGGCATCCTTGGGGTGAGGGGAGGTTGGAAGTACCCACTATAGAAGAGGGACAGGATCATGTAGGGAATGGACCAGGTGGGGGGTGGGATGAGTGGGAGGGAATTATAAGCAGCCTTGTACAATATATCTACTATGATAATGTTTTGCATAGCTAGACATGTACAACATATACTGAATTACTTATCTCCCCAGAGGGAATGGGTGACAAGGGAGGAAGGAAATGGATCTGAAATTCGAGGTCGTAACATTAGATGTTTCAAATATATATAAATACTATTATTAATACTCTTTTGCTTATAATTGGGAGATAAGATGTGCAGGCATTGGGACACAAAGATTCATCTTCCTCTAATGGAAAAGTCGATGGGGGTATGGGAGAAGGTATGGGAGAGAGCAGATTGGAGGAAGCGATATCTTGTGGGACTGCTATTCTGGGAGGTTGGGTAGGGGAATAATGGGGGGAAAATGATTGTAACTCAAAATCTGGCGGAAATGAATGATGTAAAACAGAAGTTAATAAAACATTTGTTTAAAAAAAAAAAGAAAACAGAACAAGCAAGGATCATTTAAGAATTGCTGAACTACCTGAAAGCCATGACCAAAAAATAACATAAATACCATATTTCAAGAAATCATAAAAGAAAACTGACCAGATACTAAGAACCAGATGGCAAAAGGAAAATTGGTCACACATTGGTCACCTCCTGAAAGAAACCCCAAAAAGAGAGTTCCCTGGAATATCATAGCCAAAATCCAGAGCTTTTAGATCAAAGAAAAAAAATGCTGCAAGCAGCCTGAAACCAAGTAGTGAAGAGCCACAGTCATAATCACAAATGATTTAGCAGCCATTAATAAATAAAAGAGCAGAGAGTCTAGAATATAATATTCTAGGATATAGGCCTACTATCTATAACTTGTCCAGCAAAACTTAGCATAATCCTACAAAGGATAAAAAGGGTTTTTTTTTTTAATGAAATAGAGGAATTCCAAGCATTCTTGATAGAAAGACCAGAGCTGCATAGAAACTTTAAAAGGCAAACACATCAGTTGAATGAAATATACAAAGGTAAACATTAGTAAGCAATCATATGGAACTAAAAAAGGATAAACTGTTTCTATTTTAATATGGGAAGATTATATGTGTCCTTTCAGAGCTCTATCATCTTTTTTTTCTTTGTAAGAACTCCTTAATATTTTTTTTTTAAACAAGCCACAAGTTTTATTGCAACGTGGCCAGTTTTGTGGGGGTGGGGAATTTGTTCTTAAAAACAATGTTCCATTTAAAACTCTTTTCATACAGAAATTGCCATTATAACATCATTCAAAATATCCTTAGTGCTGCAAGACTCACATGGTAAACACTTAACTCCTACTCCTGTAGTGTACATTCAATGGAAAATAAAAAGGCATTAACAACTACTTCATTTAAGAAGATATATAGATAACAGGAATGAACACCAAGGTACTATAATAATTTGATGACAGTTATGATAACTTAATTGGTATTCCTTTTTGAAGGGGACAACATCACATAAAAGTGCTTTCAGTGCACAGCTATACATATGAATACATATACACACATATGTGTAGATATGTATATATGTGTATACATGTGTGTATATATACACAGGTATTTTGTATATATATACACTGTCATGTCACAACTGGCGTGCTAAAGGCAGGTTAGGTGTACCAAGCACAAGAACTTCAGGAATTGCAATCAAGTGCAACTCTAAGTAATAGTGAATGAAGTTTAGCATCTGACCAGGGGATCATACTTTCAAGGAATTCAATTAACTTAACCTTTTGCAGTTTTCTAAGTTATTCATATTGACTACCATATTCATCTTAACTCTGCAAAGGATGTATATAATGCCATTTGTTTTGGCTAAAATGTGATGTGAAGGCATTCCTTGGGTTCTACATATAACTACCAGGATGAAACAGTCTAATGGCAATCACTGGTAGGCTGCTTAAATTACTGATTTCTTTCTGTTTTCTGGCAAGGAATAGTAAGGGACAAAAACCTAACACTATTCTAACTGATGGAGTTGCAGAAATAGAAATTACTTCCGGATAGCACTTCATAGTCATTTTATAAAGGTATTCCTTCAAGTGAAACTACTCCATTGCCTCCCAATTTCTCTCCAAGTGTTGAATGATCCTTAATATCACCCAAGCCATTTACTTGTGTTTAATACCTGTACATTTCTTTTTAATGGCATCTTTAGAACTAGCATAAATCATCTTGCTTTTTAAAGGTTCACATTCAGGAACCCAGAATATAAAAACTAGGTCTTCCTTCCTAGATTCTTTTGTCTCATATGTGGCATCATACAAAGTATATAGGTAATCATTCAGAGGTAGCAACTTCACAAAAGATATGTAGGGGTCATCTACAGTTATCACCAACGTCACCCACCAAGATCTGCTTTGCTTCCCCTACAATTACTTGTTTTTTGTCATCACTCAAACAGAAGAGAATTGCTTTCTTTCTTTTTTTGATCTCCTCTTGTGTAGATTTCCTTACTTTCATGTTATTACTTCAGGGACAGTAAAGCTGAGGTAGCAAATCCTCACTCAGCGGCACTAGAGAGAACTCCTTAATGTTAAAACATGAGGATCTTAACTCCTCTGTGTACCCAGTTCTCTATCATATTTTCTACCTTGGTTTTTAATTATTTCTAATGTAAATAATATTTTGTTTTTCTTAATTACATGTAAAACAATTTTCAACAGTTTTTATAAGATTTTGAGTTCCAAATTTTTCTCCCTCCTATCTTCTCCCCCCACCCCCTCCCCAAGATAGCAAGCAATCTGATATAAGTTATACATGTGCAATCATGTAAAACATATTTCCACCTTAGTCCCTGTTGCGAAAGAAGAAACAAAAGGAAAAAAAAACCATGGAAAAAATCAAGTAAGTAAAAATAGTATGCATCGATTTGCATTCAGATTGCATCAGTTCTTTCTCTGGGCGTGGATAGCATTTTCCATTATGAGTCTTGGAATTATCTTGGATCATTGTATTGCTGAGAAGAGCCAAGTTAAGCATAGCTGATCATCACACTATGTTGCTGTTATTGACTACAATGTTCTCCTCAGAGCCCTATCATCTTAAAGGGGTCATAGAAGAAATCTTATTAGGGAGCCTAGGAGTAATTCTGTTATGTTTTTATGATCTTAAAAGAAGACCGTAAAGGGAGATGAAAAGGAATACACTGGAAAGGAGGAAAAATGAGGAAAACCATCTCACAGAATGAGGATATACAAGTAGAAGTCTATACAAACTAGGAGGAAGGGATGGGGTGAGGGAGTAATGACACATGAACCTCATTCTCATTTGAAATCAAAGGCGAGATGGCTACACACACACAAAGTGGGGAACAGAAATATATTTTATTCAATAGGGAAATATGAGAGGAAGGAGAGGAAAAAAAGGGAAACAAAGGAGAGGATAGATTAAGGGAGGGACTAATCCCAAGCAAAACAACCTCTAAGGATACACCCCCATGCACTTGTGATTATGGTACATCAATGTGATGGAATTCTATCGTGCTGAAAGAAATGATAAAAAGGATGGTTTCAGAAAAACCTAGGACAACTTGCAGGAACTGGTACAGAGTGAGGTGAGAAGAACCAGGAGAACAACGTATACAGTAACAACAATATTATGGACAACTTTAAAAGATGTAGGAATTCTGATCAATGCAATGACTGATCATTCCAGAAGATTCATACTGAAACATATTTCCCACTTCCTGATAAAAAGATGATGTACTCAGAGTATAGATTGAGACACATTTTTTTGGACAGTCAGTACAGGGATTTGTTTTGCTTGATGTGATAAGGCCAGTGTTTCTTTGATGGAACTTCTTTCCTCCTACCTACAACATGGGAAAGGCGTTATCTAAAAAAAGACAAAGCTGCTTCCTCCCTGCTGCCTCATCTGATTGGCCCTGGCTTCCCTGACACAGCTGCTTCTCTGCTCCCACTCCACAATCCTCAGCCTACATGGGGTATCTGACCCTGTGACCTAACTGGCCTCACTTTCCAGGTTCCTGGTCATCCAAACACATAAAAGTTACCAGCCAAATAGAGTCAAGGCCTCTCAGATTTGGCGGGTGCCCACAACCCCTCAAATCACCATATCCTGATGATCTGCTGTTTGGAAGCTTATAAATGCCAGTGTGTTTTTGCTGAACATCTCTCCTGTGTGAGAGCAAAGTAAATCTCCTTTTTTTGCCTATGATTCAATGACTTACTAGTTCCTCATTTTGTCTCAAATAGAAGCTGAACTAAGAGAATTCTGGTTTTAGAGCCACACCTCCAAAACTTGACCATACAGGGTCTTTGTTTTTCTTCCTTTGTCAGTTGGGAAAGAGAAGATAGATTTTCATTCATTGAAAAAATAAAATTTCATTTTAAAAACAAGTTGCTGAGAGTCAAAAAGGGGAAATTGACAGCATAAATCACTGACACCAATTATAATTTTATGACATCAATTTTAAGAAGTTTAATTTAACTAATTACTACAACATGTAGACTACAACATGAAAAAAGGAAGATGAATGATTTCTGAGTATTAGCTTTTCAAAGTAGAAAGAAGTAATGGAAAAGTAGTGAAGGCTAAAAGTAGTTTAAAGAAAACTTGTCAAGAAATCTAACTAAACAAAGTCATCACAAAGGTATTCAAGGAAAAAATGGAAGGAAGATAACAAATAGGAGAAAAATACAAAGATTTTTAAAAGTTATTTTTAGCAAATTGTTGAGGACAGTGGAAACACCAATCCTGAACTCAGGAGTATGCTGATAAATATTTAACAATGAATTCTCTGACAAAAAAAAATGTACCAAAAATGCACATTCAAGTTTAATCTTAATTATTAACATTTTCTCAATTACTTTCTTAAGTCTAAACAATCAATAAAATAATAAAATACTGATTTGTACCATTTACAGATTTTCAAGGTGTAAATACTGACTCTGAAAATGTAACAATTAGCTCCTGAGAGCCAATTTGAACTGCCTTCATCACACCCCTCACTGAACTTAATATCACAGCCCTAGAAAAGTACAGAAGGGAGAGAAAAATGACCACTAAAGAGAACAAAGACAGAAAAAGCAGTCAAAGAGGACCAAGTGTATATAGAGGAAAGAAGTGCTGGTGACACAAATGTGAAGGCATTGAGGGATCATAGTATCTCTCTGAAGGAGAGAAAATTTTAGAAAACTAAAGGAATGGGATGGAGTGGGGGAGGGAAGAAGGATCTAAGATGTTATTAATACCAAAAGACTAAAAGAACAAGAGGATATCAATAATTCCCAACTCATACATATTCTTCCATTTTTACAAAATCTCTATAAAAGTTACCTGTACATGAAGGGAATAGATGATCTTCAATAGTGAACCTCATTTTTTTTGCTTTTTTTTTTTGGAGGGGGGAAGGCAGGGCAATTGGGGTTAAGTGACTTGCCCACGGTCACGGGGCTAGTAAGTATTAAGTGTATGAGGCTGGATTTGAACTCAAGTCCTCCTGATTCCAGGGCCAGTGCCCTATTCACTGCACCACCTAGCCGCCTCATGAACCTCATTTTTAAAGGACTAAACGATGTAAGGAAAATAAGATCTCACTTATTCCTGAAATCTACTTTCAGAAATTCATTATTTTGCTTTCAGTTAGGTTTTTTCCATATCCTTTTAGTCCTCATGGAAGATATGAATACTTTTGAGAGTAATAAGATTGAGATCTGAATTCAGATCCCACCCCAGACACAAGACACTTGCTAGCTGTGTGACTCTGGGCAAGCTACTTAACCATTACCTGTATCACTTTCCTTATTTGTAAAATGGGGATAACAATAGCATCCATCTCTCAGGGTTGTAGTGAGGATCAGATGATGTAATACTTTCAAGGTGCCTTCTAAACCTTAAAGTTACCTATATATTTCATTATTGGTTTTGTTCCTGATGAGATGGGGACTAAGGAAAGACAGAGGTAATTCTGCCTTCTAGACAGGGTGGACAGTAGCTGTTTGGATTGGAATGCCAGGGATCCTCAGTTTAGGAAATTGCTTATGTTGATTATTTTGCAGAGTATTGCCTTTCTTCAAGAACTTGGGGACCAACCAGTTGCTATGCTAGCAGATACAAGTCAAGATCTACAGTTTAGCTACTAAAAAATGGCATCTAGGACAGTGTCCAGTCTTCTAAATAGAATAGCATCCATGGAAATTTCTGTGTAATAGAGGCTTGGGTAAGTAGCAGGATGTTTCTGAATTTGGGACATTGCTGTTTGTCCACAGCCTCCTAAGTTTCATTCATGTCAGTTAGTTCTTCATTCCAAAAACCACTTTCAGAACTTAAAGCCAGGAGAGATGTGACCATGGACAAGTTGACTCTTTGAGGGTCAATATTTTTGTTGGCAAAACTGAGATAATAAGAAATGTATTCCCAATCTCATAAGGTTTTTGTGAAGATCAAATGAGAAAATTTATGTAATATACTTCACAATTAAAAAAAAAAAGCTATACAACTTAAAAAAAAACCCACTTCCAGACCAAGTTAGCTTTGTTATCCATAACTGACACCTGTGATAACCTGAAAATTATTTTCCTGGACATCCAGAACTCTCCAGGGAGATCCACCTTGCCCATCAGGTGAACATCTTTACATCAGGATATCTCATAGGCATCTCAAACACATGTCCAAAATGGAAGATGAAAATGGAAAGAAAACCTGATCAGGTAAAAGTGAATTGTTTTACTTATGTAGTCTCATTCAGGGGCAGCTAGCTACTTGATTCCCAACTCCAGTGCTTTTCAGATGATCCTATTCCTTTGAACTCATTTCTCACCAAAACCACACTACTTCTATTGAGGGAGCTACTATCATTCCTCAATATACCTTTCCAGGTTTCTATACCTTTCTCCCCTCCACACAGTCTGCTCACTAACAAATTTACTCTTCCAAATGTTATATACAGCATTGTACTTCCTAACTCAATGCCTTTGAATTAGCTATCCCTCCATGCCTACAACGCACTCCCTAGATACCTCCACTTCTTAGAAGCCCTAATTTCCTTCAAGGCTTAACTGCAGCATTTTTTTCTTTGTATGTCAGCTAACATCACCAAGAATTTAATAAATGATTGTTGATTAAGCTATCAACTCTTGGGTCACAGTTCTACAACTAAGCCCTTCTTTTCTTCCTTTTCCCATAAAGTCAAACTTGTGGAATTGAACCAAATTAAATCAATTCTATCAATCAAAGAAGGAAATAAATGTTGCCCTCTGCTGGTTGTATGAGGCTAAGGAAAGTTTAGGTATTAATGGCTCATAGTTAATTCCTGTGCTGATATTTCATGAGGGGTAGGGATCAAAGCTTCCCATCCTCTATAATCCCTCTTAATACTGAGCTATAGTGTCACTAGTAGTAATAAAATAACAATAATGACAGTAGTGACATTTATGTAGTGCTTGAAATTTGGCAAAAACTACAGGATCCTATTGGGTAAGATACATTTATATTCCCAACTCTGTGTGTGTGTGTGTGTGTGTGTGTGTGTGTGTGTGTGAGTGTGTGTGTGTGTGTGTGTGTGTGTGTGTGTGTGTGTACAATTTTCCCTTTTTGAACCAATTTCATTGAGACTGAAGTACAAGCATTGCCCACCTACCCCCATTTTACCCACCATTATAAAAATTCTTCCCTGTGTACCTCCTTTATGTGAGAAAATTTGCCCCATTTTACCTCTTTCTTCCTCCTTGTCCCAGAGCATTCCTTTTTCTCACCCCTACATTCTTTTTTTTTTCTGTAGATCATCCCAACATAATTGACTCATACCCATGCCCTCTGTCTATGCAGACACATTCTAACTGCTGTAATAATGATAAAGTTCTTAAGAGTTACAAGTATCCTCTTCCAATATAGGAAAAATATAGTAAATATAGTAAAAAAAAATAAACATTGAGTCCCTTATAATTACTCTTTCATGTTTACCTTTTTATGCTTCTCTTGAGTCTTCTGTTTGAATGTCAAATTTTCTATTCAGTTCTGGCTTTTTTTTAACAGGAATGCTTAGAAGTTCTCTATTTTGTTATATATCCTTTTTTTACCTGAAGGATTATATTTAATTTTGCTGGGTAGATTATTCTTGATTGTAATCCTAGCCCTTTTGCTCTCCAGAATATCATATTCCAAGCCTTCCTCTCTTTTAACACAGAAGCTGCTAAATCTTATGTGATCCTGACTGTGACTCCATGATACTTGAACTGTTTCTTTCTATCTGCTTACAATATTTTCTCCTTAACCTGGGAGCTCTGGAATTTGGCTATAATATTCCTGGGAGTTTTCATTTTGGGATCTCTTTCAGGAGGTGACTGGTAGAATCTTTCATTCTATTTTACCCTCTGGTTCTAGGATATCATGGCCATTTTCCTTGATAACTTCTTGAAAATAATGTCTAGACTCTTGATAACTTCTTGAAAATAACGTCTAGACTCCTGTTTTGATCATAGTTTTCAGATAGTACAATAAGTCTTCATTTATAGGTCCTGATCTATTTTCCAGGTCGGTTGTTTTTCTGATGAGATATTCACATTTCCTTCTTTTTCTTCTTTTGATTTTGTTTTATTGTTTCTTGAAGTCTCATGGAGTCAACTTCCATTTGCCCAATTCTAATTTTTAAAAAATTATTTTCTTCAGTGAGCTTTTGTACCTCTTTTTCCATTTGCTCAATTCTAATTTTTAAGGAGTTCTTTTCTTCAGTGAATTTCTGTGCCTCTTTTACCATTAGACCAATTTTGTTTTTTAAGGTAATATTTTCTTCAGTATTTTTGGTGCCTTTTTTACCAAGCTGCTAAGTCTCTTCATAATTCTCTTGCATCACTCTCATTTCTTTTCCCATTTTTTCTCTACCACTTTTATTTCTTTGAGTGCACCTTCCAGGAATTCTTTTTAGACTTGGGTCCAATTAGAATTTTTCTTTGACACTTTTTAAAAAATAGCTGTTGTCATCTAAGTTTATGCCTTGTTCTTCCTTGTCACAGTAGTAGCTTTTATAGGCAAGCTCTTTTTGTGTTGTTTGCTCATTTTCCCAGCCCATTTCTTCATTGTGAATTTAATGTTAAAGTTGGGCTCTGCTCACCTTGGCGGGGGAGGGGTATACTGTGCCAAGCTTTAAGGGTTTTCATGCTGCTATTTTCAGAATTAGTTCTGAGGGTCTGCAAGTTTTCAGTGCCTCTAAGGTAGAGTTATCCTAAGAGAGGTGTGGTCACTGCTCTTCTGTGTCCTAGTCTTTATCCTGCTGTATTGTAGCCACAAGTACTAATGCTCCTCTGATCCCCTGCTCTCCTGCAGCTACAAGTGCTAGCCCTCTTATTTGCCTTTGAACTGCCACCAGGGCCCCTCCTTCCTTCCGATTGATCACCAGCATTCCTCTCCTTCCTGACTCTGTGACCCAGAACTGCTTATGTGCAATAGTTGTCAATCAGTCTTACCCAGTGCCAGCAAAGGGTCCCCGTTATCTTTCTGACCAGTTGTCTGATCCCTCCCTCATCACTCCCTCTCCCCACTGTTTCTAGACTGAGAGTTCACAAAGCTGCAGCTCCTGCTGCTGTGGCTGCCTGTAAGTCCACCACTGGTGCTCCTGTCCTGTTCTAGGCCTATATCCACCCCAGTGTTGTAGACCTCTCCTGAGGACCTCCTAAATTGTCTTTGGCTGGAAAAAAAAAATGTCTCCTTCTAACCTTTTGTTAGTTTTGCTGCTCTAAAATTTGTTTTGAGGCTATTTTAAAGTTGTTTGGAAGGGGAATGTTGGGAGAGTTTAGTTGGGTTCCGCCTCTACTCTGCCATCTTGGTTCCACCTATTGTTTGTTGTTGTTCAGTCCTGTATGAGTGTTTGTAGACCCATTTGGGGTTTTCTTGGCAAAGATACTGGAATGGTTTGCCATTTCTTTCTCTAGCTCATTTGACAGATGAGGAACCTGAGGCAAAGAGTGTTAAGTGACCTGCCTACATCACAGTGCTAGTAAGTGTCAGAGGCCAGATTAAAACTCCATTCCTGGTGCTCAACCCACTGTACAGCCTCACTGCTGGAAGAGATTATTGCAATAGCCTCCTACTCAGTCTCCCTGCCTTCAGTCTCTCTGTCTGCTGCCAAAACAGTTTTCCTCACACATGTATAAGGGGGGTTCCTGTGATGATTCCACCCCACTTTAGAAATAATTAGAGGAGAAGAACACTTCTTTATTGAGTTAAACAATCAGAATTAGTCTTGAACAAGACCTGAGTCAATCAAAGGCACTGGATAAGGAACCTGTATAAAGTAAATGAAGAGCTACCAGAGAGATCCTGAGGGTCTGGCAATGGAAAGGAATAAATGGGAATATTCATAACCGAGCTGGAAAGAAATGACCGCTCAGGGGTAGACAGTGAAAAGAAAGATAAAAGGTAGGCTTGGGCTGTGACAGAAGGGAGATCAGCAGGCCATCGGCCTTATAAATATTCAGAGCAGAAGACTGTAGGATTGCCACCCATTGTAACCACCTACTCCAGGCCTGAGGACCTGAGGACCTTTTCTAAGAAAAGGTCTGTTCTTCCACCAGCTTCCCCTGGTTGTACCTGGCTATCAATAGACACTATTAATTATTATCTACTGCTCCAAACATTTCTGGTCACCTGGATTTTGCCTCAGCCATAAAGGGGGTTGACTGGAGATATATATATATATATATAGATATAGATATAGATATAGATATAGATATAGATATAGATATAGATATAGATAGATAGATAGATAGATAGATAGATAGATAGATAGATAAATATCAATTAAAGGAGAAAACCAAACATTTTCCTTAACGTTAGGAATTTTCCTACCTGAAGGCTTGGTGTGGTAGTGAGTGTACTTCTTTTAATCTGAAACAAAACTAATACAATAGAGTAGATAGCCACAGACCTTAGATGCTATTATATTACTACTAGGCTTAAAAACAAGCTAATTATTGTAAGGGTATTACAGATCTAACCATATCACTCCCTTTCTAAATTGTGAGGGTCTTAATCTGGATAAGTTATTTCATCAACTCTCCAAAACTACTAGTCTGCTACAGTTATATCACACCCTTAGTTTGACTTATCACCACCAGGTCCCCCTTTTTCAGTGACACACCACTTCAAGGGCCCTGGAAAAACTCCATACTGAAGCCAACTTAGTGACTGATGAGCCTTTGCTGTAACCTCCACATTATGAGAGGACCCAGCCTCACTCTTCACTCTCCACTCCCAGTTCATCCTCTAGCCTGGATCCCTGGGTACAATGACAAACTATTTGAATTCATTTCTAGCCCATCAGATCTTCTCATCCTAGTTACATCTTCACTCATACACTGATTCACCAGGGGAATTTAAATAATCCTTACTATCCACTGGTTATCCCTTTACCACCATCATTCAGTAATCTCTCCTCCCCTGAGGTTTATTAATCCATATTTATCACCCAAACAAGATTCTGGTAGCTGTATCCATAAGGAAACTCTCCTTCCTTCCTAATAAGTTCAGTGCCTGGCTTATAGTTTTTCTCTCCTTCCCAACTCCTGTCTTTATACTACAGGGCTTCAATATACATACTGATTCTCCCACAAATATCCTTTTTAGTTCCTTACCTTACCCATTTTCCATGATCTTCTCCACCATTCCTCTTCAACTAAAGGGAGATGGTAATACACTGGTTCTTGCCCACCCACAAGTATTCTACTTCCATATTCATAAATTCTTTAGCTAATCATAATTTTTGTCATTCCATTTTTCCTTTTGGTTTATGATTCTCCCCCATTCTTCATCCTTACCATGACCTCCAATTCCTCCACCCTTCAGTTCTTCCCAAGGCTATGACCCTGCCTCTAGCTTCCCTATATTCCTTTCCACACCTTAACACCTTGGTGAAACAGTCAAACTCTAAACTATCTTCTCTATAGTCCTTTGCCCCCTTATCCCATTAACAATCTTTCTCTGCCAAGCCCCAATTTTTGATTATTGCCAAAATACCCTGCTTTCACTTCTATTCATGTGCTGATGAACAAAGCTAGAGAAAATCATGAAACTGTGCTGGCTGGGTTCACTAAATTTAATTAACTGCAACAAGGCAATACTTTTAGACCTCCCAACAGATTTATTATCTCAACTCACCATAGATGCCTTTCATACTTTTTAATCCCTCTTTTCAAACCTTCCATGGTAACCTTCCCCACCCTCTCAGGTGAGAATCATGCCTCATAAAATATTGAGACTTGTTTAACAAGAGCTCTTTTTTTCTCCTTCCTCCTCATCTTTCATGATTCAGATACCTTTCCCCACTATCTCCTACCTGTCTTAACATGAAGAGATGGCCCTTCTTGCAAAGGCAAATCCTTCTTTGTGCTAATTCCATTCCATCCACATTCTCTCATTAATCTTCAATCACTTCTATTTTACTGGCTACTTCCCTGAAGTCTACAAACACGCTCATGCATCCCCCATCCTCAACCATTTATCTGCTTGAACCATCTATCTCTGTCCTGTATTTGTTATCCTGTGCATGGTTCATCTCCTTGAAAAGTCAGTGATACTTCCACTTCCTTTCCTCTAACTCAGTTCTTAACTCTCTACTGTCTGGTTTCTGACCTCATCATTTAACTACAATTGCTCTTTACAAATTAATCAACAATCTCTTATTTGCCTAATCTAATCCTTTAAATCAATAAATAAGCATATATTAAGCACCAACAGATACTTCAAACTAGATGTCCTGTGGATAACTTAAATTTAACATATCTAAAACTGAACTCATCTTTTCCTTAAAGCCTTCCCCTCTTCGTAATTTCCCTACTATTGCTGAGAACAATATTATCCTCCTGGTCCCTCATATTCACAACTTTGGTGTCATTCTTAACTCCTCAATATGACACCCCCCATATCCAATATGTTGCCCAAAATTGTCAATTCTACTTTTCAACATCTCTCATTTATGCCCAACTCTTTCCCCTGACACCTTGTGTAGTATCCTGATGGGTGATCTCCCTGCCTCAAATCTTTTCCTTCCTTGGTCCATTTGCTATTTCCTAAAGTGTAGGTCTATGTTATCTCACTGTTTAATAAATTCCAATGCCTCCCTATTACCTCCAGGATTACATATAACCTCCAATGTTTGATGTTCAAAGTTCTCCCATCTGGCCTCCATGAGAAAAAAAAAACCCTGAGATTATCTAGCACAGACTCACTCTGTGTTAGATTATTCTGGCCCTCTTGTTCAATACAAGCATCACAGATATGGAGGCTCCTTGAGAGTCTACCCATTATGGTAAATCTTTCATAAACTTTGCTCTTCTTTGATTGAGAGAAGGCTTGAGTTGACTTCATTTGGCAGGACCCAGAATGTTGGTATTTTGGGGTCTTGAGCACCCCTAACCCTATACCTCAACATTTTATGCTTCCCTGAAGTCAATAATAATACCCTCTTAAAAACCTCAGGACACAGAACTATGTTCCCCCTACTCACACACACATATATAAACAAAAGAGGATCAGATGGGGATGTTGTCTCCTTTCCCATATACAAATCAATCATTCCTCCTAGAGGAGGGAAATTCCTTACTTATAGACTCTGCTACCTCCCTGTCCCTGAGAAATATCCCTCCACCACCCCCTGCCATCATTCTCCTTCTAACCCCCACCATTCCCCCACCACCCTCAGATGCACTACCTGTTCTCAAAGGCACAGGTTCTGAACATTTGTTTTCCTCGTTGCACTGAAGACACGAACGTGAATGAGACCTGGGAGGAGAGTGTTGCCCAGACAGCTGTGGAAAAGCAGGTTTGACAGGCATATCAGCTTTGTTTCCAGAAAAACCAGGGAAGAAGCTCTCCCGATAAAATCCCAAAACATGGCACAGGTTGTCTTGTCATCACATGGGCCGTGGAAGCTTGTTTGGGAGCTGCTAACTCATATGAAGGGAACAGTGAGAAAAGGTGACATGCTGGTACCTGAACAACCATGAGACTATTAACAGATCAGTTTGAAGCTGTCTTCCAGATGTTAATGAGACTGGAATAAATTCTGAGGCCAAAATCAAGCATGGAAAGAACATAAACACCTCTGTTTGATCCATTTAAAATAATTCAGGCAGTTAGGAGTTAAGTGATATTGAATAAACATTGGTGTTTTTCCCACCCAGTCTAGAAAAGAAGGGGATTTATATCAGGTTCCCATTTCACAGTAAAATCTAGAAGCAACAGAGAGAAAATTGAGCTGATCTCAGCTCCCACAAGGCAATGGACCAAGAAATTAATCAAACAATTCTCTGTATTCCCAAATCTTTGGGCTAACCAAGAATCCACTTTCTTCAGCAGCTCTGGGCCTGAAGCCAAACTCTTGAATCAGCAAGGCAAGGTAAGAAGGGTAAAATGAGTAAATCAGAGTAAATCAGTGCCATCAGTCAAAAGCAGGGGAAGCTTGAGAACCAGATAAACAGATGATGAAGCTTAGAGTAAACACACCTTGGTTACTCAGGATATCATTCTACCTAAGGAATTATTCCTAAAGTCAAATAGAAGAGGGGAGTTGAGGGAAAATAGAAGAGGTAACAATTAAGGGACTAAAGTCAATTTGAAAGAAAGAGTCAGGATTCTCCACTAGTTTAGAGAAACTGGAAATGGATTAATTCAAATGTTGGGGAAAAGTTGTACTGTCTTCAGTGAAGGGAAGGAGTGGAGGGTTTCTCTGATTATAGCTGACTAATAAAGTCCCATGCAAGTCAATTCAATTCAACAAGCACTTACCGAACACTTATTGGGAAGCAGGTACTATGCTAAACATTGGAAATACAAAGACAGAAACAAAATAGGCCCTGCTTTCAGGAGCATATATTACACCTGGGAGAAACATGAACACAGATAAGTAAATTACATACATACACACAAATGTATATTCACAGCTCATGGTCCATAGTTCCCCAGTGTCATAGGAACTGACACAATGATGGTCCTTTTCTCTCTTTGGCTTGTTGCCCCCACTTGGAGTTAATATAGAAAAATCTCCAACATATGAATGTTAGAATTCATATCTCAGTGTCTTTATGATGAAGGTAGCAAGGTCCTCAGATCATATACAAGCATTTAAAGTAGCAAATGCAAACTGGATTTGGGATAGCCTTTATTTCATCTCACAGAAAATTACACTCGTGGAGATGTCTTGCCATCCTTTTTAAGTGTGGCAGGTGAAAAATGACCAAAGAAACTGAGCATTTTGATTTATTAAACAATGCATGCCAACTGCTCAACAAACCAGGACCAGATCTCCTCAGCTTAGGCCTGAAACCCCAAATACAGGGGGATAATGATTTTTAAACATTAAAAACAACTAATCAAGTAAGACCAATTAATTAAAAAGAAACAATAAAACATTAGGTAATCTGATTTCTGATTGGAGGAAAGATTAGGGACTTTCTGAGTTGGGAGCAGGAAAGTAAACAGGTACAATTCCCTCAAATCAGAAAAAGAGATGTCCCATTCCTGCACACGTCTCTATACAATCAAAATAACATGGAAGTGATAATCAATTAATCTAGATAGGGCTAGTTTTCAGATAAGATACATGGGTTGCTTGAGATATATAATTATGAGAAAACTCCTTGCATCAATTTTTAGGTCTGACGGGTTTTTGGTCAACATAACCTAGGTCCTTAGTTCAGGGTCTCTAAACAGCAGGTAGAGGTGGTCCAGCTTCCCGAATAATATTATAAGGTTTTCCCTCAATTCCACAATTGAACAAAGTTTTCTTACAAGGACTAAATCCATAATTGAATAGAAAGGGAACTGAGCTAGCTCCAGAATTGAGTTACAATATGGAGTCAGTATGGTTCACTCAGTCCCCACAATTAACCACTTGCTGTCCTAATCCTCTCAATTCCCTCACAGGGGTCTCAGAATAGATTCTTAACTACTGATCTGGAAGACTGAGAAAGAGGTTTCTCAGGGCAACATGGTTAGTATGGCAGCTATGATATGTAACAAGGACCTGTTGACAAAGGAGTACATAAGAGGGCCATGAAAGTTATTGCCACTCTCCATTTCTGGCCCATGTTGAAGTCCTTTCTTTACAATTACAAGAAAAAAATTTTCTTTTACTATCTTTTGTTTTTATGTCACCTTCATTTACAAGTAAAACCCTTCCCCTCTTTCCAAACCAGAGCACCATTCCTTGGTTTTTTTTTGGTAAAAAAAAAAAATTGATTTCCTTTTTTTCTTCCCAGAAACTTTTTTTCTTCCCCAGTAACCTTCCCCTTTCCTCTACAAAAGTGGATTTTAATCATTTTTAGTTTTTATTCAATGATTTTGATAGTATAATAACATTTATTATTCTATTTATCTTGACTTTCTTTTTATTTATTAATTTTTAAAATGGTTTTTAAAAGGGGGAAAATCAGCATAGTTGATCAGTACACTCAAAAAAGTTTGAAAATATGTGCAATATTAGCTATATAAGTACAACACATACTGAATTGCTTATCTTCCCAAAGGGAGTGGGTGACAAGGGAGAAAGGGAATGGATCTGAAATTCGAAGTTTTAAAATTAAATGTTTCAAATGTATATAAACACTATTATTAATACTATTTTGCATGTAACTGAGAGATAAGATGTGCAGGCATTGGGGCACAGAGATTCACCTTGCCCTAATGGTAAAGTCGAAGGGGGTATAGGAGAAGATATGGGAGAGAGCAGATTGGATGAGGGGATATCCTGTGGGACTGCTATTCTGGGGTGGTGGGTAGGGGAAAAATGGGGAAAAATTGTAACTCAAAATATGGCTGAAATGAATGATGTAAACCAGAAGTTAATAAAGCATTTGTTTAAAAAAAAAAGAAAAAAAAAAGAAAATATGTGCAATATAAAACCACTTGTGAATCTTCCACCTCTGCAAAGAAGCGTTCTTGCAGTGTCTTTTCATATCTCTTCCTTTGATTAATGCTTGTTTTTTAAAAATAATTTTGGAACATTGAATTTTGATTTTTTTTTTAAGCAATTGGGGTTAAGTAACTTGCTCAAGGTTGCACGGCTAGTCATTATTTATGTGTGGGTGCTCATTTTCTGAGGCCGGTTTCAATCTCTGGTCATCCCAACTCCGAGGCCGGCACTCTTACTCATTGCGCCACCTAGCTGCCCCTAATTTTTTTTTTTCTTTTTGGAGGGTAATTGGGGTTAAGTAACTTGCCCAAGGTTACATGGCTAGGTTTTTTTTGTTGTTGTTGTTGTTGTTTTTTTGTGTGTGTTAAGTGTCTGAGACTGGATCCGAACTCAGGTCCTTCTGACTCCAGGGCCGGTGCTCTACTCACTGTGCCACCTAGCCACCCCTTAGTTTTTGATTTTTTTTATGCAGTTCTTTCCATTTACATTGTTGTAGTCATCATACATATTTCATATTTGACTCTGCTTACATTACTCTGCATTTGGTCATAGAGATCTTTCTAGGTTTTTCTATATTTTATTTCTCATTTCTTAGAGCACAGTAATATTCCATTACATTTATGTACCACAATTTGTTTAGCCATTCTCTGGTTGATGGGCATCTACTTAATTTCTAATTCTTTGCTATCAAAAATATAAATATTTTGGGGACAGAGCCAAGAGGGTGGAGTAGAAACAGCTCATCCAAGCCACTCTGCCCCCAGATTCCCCCCAAACTATGTAAAAGGGGACTCTGAACAACTTCTGGAGCCCCAGCACCCACAGAATGACACAGACAAGCTAACCTCCCGCTGAGGACAGCCCAGCAGCCCTGCAGGAAGGACCAGCACAGCGCTCTGGGAGCCTGCAGCACGCAACGTGCAGAGAGCAGGAAGCGGAGCCGAGCGGAGCCCAGGTCCCCATGAGCCGAGGTTTTAGCCCCAGGGTGGCAGGGCCAGCAGCTGGATGGAGGAACCCCAGAACACCAGCAGCTGTGGCGACTCCAGAATTATCAAAATAGACATGCCTAGGACAGAGTGAGAGGTTAGTGCCCTATGGACTTTGGAACCAGTATTTGGGGAATGCGTCGGCTTCCTCCCCTGGGGGCTAGAAGCCGCTGAGGAGACACGCCATTTTGTAGTTTTCAGAGGCAGCTCCAGCTCCTGGCCTGCAATTAATTGTAGGGAGATCCAGAGATCAGTCTTGGGGGGTAATCGCTCTTGCTTTAACCTCCCTGGATCTGGATTGTGATCTGGGGTGGAAGTCATGGGTGGGTTTACAGCTTGCCAGAAACGGAAGTTGCCCCCCACACGTTTGGGACAAAAATTCCTCTAGCTGGCCCTAAAGACATAGTATGGCAACAAGCCCAAAAGTCAAGCAATTAAGTGGCAACATGCCAAGGCAAAGGAAACAGAAAAATGCAACCCTAGACTCCTATTTTGGGGGCATAGAGTGGGAAAAGGACTGTGAGCTCAGAAGTCCTGCTCCAAAAGCCCCAGGGGAAAACATGAGCGGGTTGCAGACCATAGAGGACCTTAAGAAGGACTTTAAAAATCAAATAAGAGAAGTGGAGGAACAATTGGAAAGAGAAATGAGAAGGATGCAGGAAAAGTATGAAAGGTCAACAGCCTGACTGAGGAAAACAACACCTTAAAAAATAGACTGACTCAAATGGCAAAGGAGGCCCAAAAGGGCAACAAGGAGAAGAATGTCTTAAAAAGTTGAATTTGCCAGATGGAAAAAGAATCTCAAAAGTTCACTGAGGAGATTCATTCCTTCAGAGTTAGACTGGAGCAAATGGAAGCTAATGACTTTATGAGAAATCAAGATGCTGTTAAGCAGATCCAAACAAACGAAAGATTAGAAGGCAGTGTGAAATATCTCATGGGAAAAACCACTGACCTGGAGAATAGATCCAGGAGAGACAATTTAAAAATTATTGGACTACCTGAAAGCCATGATCAAAGAGAGAACCTAGAAATCACCCTTCAAGAAATTCTCAAGGAAAACTGCCCTGATGTTTTAGATCCAGAGGGCAAAATAGAGGTTGAAAGAATCTACCAATCACCTCCTGAAAAAGAACCCAAAAAGAAAACTCCCAGGAATATTATAGCCAGGTTCCAGAATCCCCAAATCAAGGAGAAAATACTACAAGCAGCCAGGAAGAAACAATTTCAATATTATGGAAACACAATCAGAATAGCCCAGGACCTGGCAGCTTCTACACTGAGGGATCAAAGGGCATGGAATATGATATTCCAGAGGGCAAAGGAACTGGGAATGAACCCAAGGGTCACCTACCCAGCAAAACTGAGTATTTTGTTTCAGGGGAAAATATGGTCATTCAGTGGAATAGAGGACTTTCAAGCATTCTTGAGGAAAAATCCAGAGTTGAATAGAAAATTTGACATCCAGACACAAGAAGCAAGAGATGCCTGAGAAGGTAATCAGGGAAAAGAAATCAAAAGGAACTTATCAAAGTTGAACTATTTACATTCCTATATGGAAAAACAATAACTGTGAGTGATAATATCTTTCTCACTATGAAAATAATGGAAGAAGGGTGTGTGGTCATATGAATACATATGTGAATGTGTGTGTATATGGATAGATGGCATAGGTTGAATTTGTTGGGAAGGGAGAATACTCAAGGGATGAAATTATGAGGTGAGAGAGGAAAATGGCAAGAGGAGATGGGGAGAGACAGGGTAGGGTAAACTATCTCATGTAGAAGAAGCAAGGGGAAGTGGTTGCAAGGGAGGGGGAGAATAGGAAGGCAAAAAGGCAAAACCACATTCTCATTGAATTTGGTTCAGGGAGAGAATGACATACATACTAAATGGGATATCTCAACCTGCAGCAGAATAGGGGGAAGGGGGATGAGAGGAGGGATGATGGATGGGAGGGCATCCTTGGGGGGAGGGGAGGTTGGAAGTACCCACTATAGAAGAGGGACAGGATCATGTAGGGAATGGACCAGGTGGGGGGTGGGATGAGTGGGAGGGAATTATAAGCAGCCTTGTACAATATATCTACTATGATAATGTTTTGCATAGCTAGACATGTACAACATATACTGAATTACTTATCTCCCCAGAGGGAATGGGTGACAAGGGAGGAAGGAAATGGATCTGAAATTCGAGGTCTTAAGATTAAATGTTTCAAATATAAAAAAAATATTTTGGTATATATGGGGATGTTCTTCTCATCAACAACTTCCTTGGGGTATAAGACTAGTTAGTAGAGGAAACTCTTGATCAAAGGATATAGACATTTTATTTTAATTTAATTTTTGCTTTTTTTGTAGGGAAATTGGGGTTAAGTGACTTGCCCAGTGTCACACAGCTAGTTTTTGTGTTAAGTGTCTGAGGCTGGATTTGAACTCAGGTCCTCCTGACTCCAAGGCCGGTGCTCTATTCACTGCACCACCTAGCCACCCCAGGATATAGACATTTTAGCCACTTTATTTGTATAACTCCAAATTAATTTCCAAAATGGTTGTACTGATTAATAACTCTACCAACAATGTACTGGTATACCTCTCTTCCCATAACCCTTCCAGTATTGACTATTCTTATGTTTTATAATTTTTGTCAATTTGCAAGGTAAAGATTTGCATTTCTCTTAGGAACATTCCTCATTTAAAAATGAGGGGGAAAAATGCAGTTCAGAAAAAGTAACCAACACAGAAAGCAAATCTGATACCATATGAAATACTCTTTAACCATAGTGCCCCACCTCTGCAAAGATGGAAGGCAGATCCATTTTCTTTTTTTATTTTTTGGAGCCAAACTTGGCAATTATAATTACACAATATTCAATTTCAGGGTTTTTTGGGACATGGCTGGGGTACTTTTCATTTGCATTGTTCTAATAGGTAATATTTTTCAGGTTTTATTTACATCACTCTGAATCAGTTCAGGTATCTTCTCTGTAATCTTCATATTCATCATTTCTTATTGCAATATTCCGCTAAATTCATAGGCATCTACTCTATTTCCAATTCTTTGTGAAGTTCTGCTTTCAATGGAGACTGAAAGACATTTCTCCATCATCAAGATATGGTGGGCAGGGGCCATCAAAATTTACCTTCCTTTGGGCAGAACACCCTCAGGTAAGGGGAGAAGAGAGGAAAAGAAAGGAGAGGGAGAAGAAGGGTGAGGGGAGGAGAGGAGAGAGGAGGAGAGGAGAGAACGAGCTGAGTTGCTGGAACTGGTCAGCTGGGTCCCCTCTGGGAGCACCAATTACTCACAGGTTGTGGTTTGTCCTTCATTTTTGAAGAGGATCATGACATTAGGGAGATGATGACATCAATATCTGGCCACTAGACCCAGATGATTCTGGAGGAGAAAGTGAAGCTCGTGACTTTGCATAGTCCTCCCTCACTCAAATCAAAGTCAATTGTAAGTCATGTCATCATCTCTCTGATGTCATGGTCTTCTTCAAGAAGAAAGGACAGGGGAGTGGAGCCAAGATGGTGGAGTAGAAACAGGACTTCCTTGCAACTCCAGCTCCCACCTCCCCCAGCTCATGTAAAAAATGACTCTAGACAAACTTTGGAGCTACAGAACCCATAAAATGACACAGAGAAGCTAACCTCCCTCTAAGGACAGCCCAGCAGGCTGGCAGCAAGCAGCCAGTGCAGCGCTTTGGGAACCAACCCCAGTCCTGCTGGAGCTGAAGGTCTTAGCCCCAGGGTGGCTTGACCAGCCACTGGCTGGAGGGACTTCAGATCACCAGCAGCTGTGGTCGTTTCCAGAAATATTAACCCATAGATGCCAAGTAAGTAAAAGGTCAGTGCAGTGTGGACTTTGGGAACTGGGAATCTGGAGTGTGATCTGGCCTTTTCCCCCAGGGTAAGAAGCAGCTGAGGCGCGCAGCCATATAGCGGCCACCATGTGGCAGCTGAAACTCCTGGTCTACAGAGAAGGGGACCAAGTAACTAGTCTGAGGGGTAATCGTTCTTGCTTTAACCTGCTTGGATCTAGATTGCTGTCTAGGGTGGAGTTCCTGGCGTATGTGACCAGCTTGCCAGAGTGTGTTGAGGCTTCAGAGAGGGCACCCAACTAATACTTTCGCAGCTGCAAAAACCCCAGTGTTTGGGATAAAGCTCCCATTTCTGGTAGCAGAGTTCTACTATGGCAAAAAGCCCAAAAGTCAAGTAATTGAGTAGCAACATGAGCGGGCAAAGGAAGCAAAGCAAACAGAGCAACCAAACTTTACACTCCTATTTTGGTGACAAAAATGATCAAAGCATGGAACAGGGGGAAGATAGCGAAGTCAGAACTCCTGCACCAAAATCTTCCAAGAAAAATATGAGCTGGTTACAGGCCATAGAAGAGCTTCAAAAGGATTCTGAAAATCAAATAAGAGAAATGGAAGAAAAATTGGGAAGAGAAATGAAAACAATGCAAGAAAACTATGAAAGGAGAGTCAACAAACTAACTGAAGAAAATAACACCTGAAAAAACAGACTAACTCAGATGGCAAAAGAGGTTCAAAAAGGTAATGAGGATAAGAATGCCTTAAAAAGTCAAATTTGCCAGATGGAAAAAAGAATATTATAAGCTCACTGAAGAGAATCATTCCTTCAGAATTAGATTGGAGCAGATGGAAGCTAGTGACTTTATGAGAAATCAAGATACTATTAAACAGATCCAAACAAATGAAAAAAATAGAAGGCAATGTGAAATATCTCATTGGAAAAACCACTGACCTGGAAAATAGATCCAGGAGAGATAATTTTAAAATTATTGGACTACCTCAAAGCCGTGATCAAAAAAAGAACCTAGAAATCATCCTCCAAGAAATTCTCAAGGAAAATTGCCTTGATATTTTAGAACCAGAAGGCAAAGTAAAGGTTGAAAGAATCCACCGTTCAACTCCTGAAAAAGATTCCAAAAAGAAAACTCCTAGGAATATTATAGCCAGATTCTGAAATTACCAGATCAAGGAGAAAATATTACAAGCAGCTAGGAAGAAACAATTTGAACATTGTGGAAACGCAATCAGGATAACTCAACACCTGGCAGTTTCTACATTGAGGGAATGAAGGGCTTGGAATATGATATTCCAGAGATCAAAGGAGCTGGGATCAAAACCAAGAATCACCTACCCAGCAAAACTGAGTATCATTTTTCAGGGGAAAATATGGTCATTCAGTGGAATAGAATACTTTCAAGCATTCTTGATGAAAAAACCAGAGTTGAATAGAAAATTTGACATTCAGATACAAGAAGCAAGAGAAGCTTGAGAAGGTAAACAGGGAAAAGAAATCATAAGGAACTTATCAAAGTTGAACTACTTATATTCTTACATGGAAAAACAATAATTGTGACTTATGACACTTTTCTCAGTATAAGAATAGTTGAAGGGAATAGAAATATATATGTGTGTATGTGTATATATATATGTGTGTGTGTGTGTGTGTGTGTACATACATATATGTCTATATAGGAGGGTATATGGTTTGAATATATATGTGAGTGTGTGTATATATATAGAAATATATAGAGTGTGTATATATATATATATATATATATATATATATATAGAAATATATAGAAAGAGGGCACAGGACCAATTGAATAGGAAGGGATGATACTTAAAAGGTAAAATTAAGAGGTGAGAGAGGAATATAATGAGAGAAAATGGGGAGAGACAGAATGGGGTAAATTATCTCACACAGAAGAGGCAAAGGAGAATGGTTACAATGGAGGGGAAGAACAGGAAGGCAAAAGGGAATGAGTCAACCTTATTCTCATTGAATTTGGCTTAGGGAGGGAATGACATACACACTAAATAGGGTGCCTCACCCTACAGGAAAGGATCAAAAGTAGAGAATAGAACAAGTTGGGGTGGGAAAGGATAGAGGGAAATATAGTCTTTTACAATATATCCACTATGTAAATGTTTTGTGTAGCTACTCATGTACAACCTATATTGAATTGCTTATCTTCCCAGTGAAGGTAGGTGACAAGGGAAGAAGGGAAAGAATCTGAAATCCAATGTTTTTTTAATATATATTTGAAACATTTAATGTTAAGACCTCGAATTTCAGATCCATTTCCTTCCTCCCTTGTCACCCATTCCCTCTGGGAAGATAAGTAATTCAGTATATGCTGTACATGTCTAGCTATGCAAAACATTATGATAGTAGATATATTGTACAAGGCTGCTTATAATTCCCTCCCACTCATCCCACCCCCAACCTGGTCCATTCCCTACATGATCTTGTCCCTCTTCTATAGTGGGTACTTCCAACCTCCCCTCCCCCCAAGGATGCCCCCCCATCCATCATCCCTCCTCTCATCCCCCTTCCCCCTATTCTGCTGCAGGTTGAAATATCCCATTTAGTATGTATGTCATTCTCTCCCTGAACCAAATTCAATGAGAATGTGGTTTTGCCTTTTTTGCCTTCCTATTCTCCTCCTCCCTTGCAACCACTTCCCCTTGCTTCTTCTACATAAGATAGTTTACCCTACCCTGTCTCTCCCCATCTCCTCTTGCCACTTTCCTCTCTCACCTCATAATTTCATCCCTTGAGTATTCTCCCTTCCCAACAAATTCAACCTATGCCCTCTATCCATATATAATTGTAACCATATACACACACATTCACATATGTATTCATATGACCACACACCCTTCTTCCATTATTTTCATAGTGAGAAAGATATCATCAGTCACAGTTATTGTTTTTCCATATAGGAATGTAAATAGTTCAACTTTGATAAGTTCCTTTTGATTTCTTTTCCTGATTACCTTCTCAGGCATCTCTTGCTTCTTGTGTCTGGATGTCAAATTTTCTATTCAATTCTGGTTTTTTCCTCAAGAATGCTTGAAAGTCCTCTATTCCACTGAATGACCATATTTTCCCCTGAAACAAAATACTCAGTTTTGCTGGGTAGGTGACCCTTGGGTTCATTCCCAGTTCTTTTGCCCTCTGGAATATCATATTCCATGCCCTTCGATCCCTCAGTGTAGAAGCTGCCAGGTCCTGGGCTATTCTGATTGTGTTTCCACAATATTGAAATTGTTTCTTCCTGGCTGCTTGTAGTATTTTCTCCTTGATTTGGGGATTCTGGAACCTGGCTATAATATTCCTGGGAGTTTTCTTTTTGGGTTCTTTTTCAGGAGGTGATCGGTGGATTCTTTCAACCTCTATTTTGCCCTCTGGATCTAAAACATCAGGGCAATTTTCCTTGAGAATTTCTTGAAGGGTGATTTCTAGGTTCTTTCTTTGATCATGGCTTTCAGGTAGTCCAATAATTTTTAAATTGTCTCTCCTGGATCTATTTTCCAGGTCAGTGGTTTTTCCCATGAGATATTTCACATTGCCTTCTAATCTTTCATTTGTTTGGATCTGCTTAACAGCATCTTGATTTCTCATAAAGTCATTAGCTTCCATTTGCTCCAGTCTAACTCTGAAGGAATGAATCTCCTCAGTGAACTTTTGAGATTCTTTTTCCATCTGGCAAATTCAACTTTTTAGGGCATTCTTCTCCTCATTGACCTTTTGGGCCTCCTTTGCCATCTGAGTTAGTCTATTTTTTAAGGTGTTGTTTTCCTCAGTCAGCCTGTTGACCCTCATTTCATACTTTTCCTGCGTCCTTCTCATTTCTCTTTCCAATTTTTCCTCCACTTCTCTTATTTGATTTTTAAAGTCCTTCTTAAGGTCCTCTATGGTCTGCAACCCGCTCATGTTTTCCCCTGGGGCTTTTGGAGCAGGACTTCTGACCTCACAGTCCTTTTCCCGCTCTATGCCCCCAAAATAGGAGTCTAGGGTTGCATTTTTCTGTTTCCTTTGCCTTGACATGTTGCCACTTAATTACTTGACTTTTGGGCTTGTTGCCATAGTATGTCTTTGCTGACAGATAGGGGAATTTTCGTCTCGAACATGTGGGAGGGCAATTTCCGTTTCTGGCAAGCTGTAAACCCACCCACGACTTCTACCCCAGATCACAATCCAGATCCAGGGGTTAAAGCAAGAGTGATTACCCCCCCCCAAGACTGATCGCTGCATCTCCCTACAGTTCACAGGCCAGGAGCTGGAGCTGCCTCTGAAAACTACAAAATGGCATGTCTCCTCAGCAGCTTCTAGCCCCCAGGGGAGGAAGCCGACACATTCCCCAAAATACAAGTCCCAAAGTCCATAGGGTACTAACCTCTCACTTTGTCCTAGGCATGTCTATGTTGATAATTCTGGAATCGCCACAGCTGCTGGTGTTCTGGGGTCTCTCCAGCTGGCTGCTGGCCCTGCCGCCCTGGGGCTAAAACCTCGGCTCACGGGGACCTGGGCTCTGATTGGCTCGGCTCTGCTCCCCACACTCTGCACGTTGCGCGCTGCTGGCTCCCAGAGCGCTGTGCTGGTCCTTCCTGCAGGGTTGCTGGGCTGTCCTCAGTGGGAGGTTAGCTTCTCTGTGTCCTTCTGTGGGTGCTGGGGCTCCAGAAGTTGTTCAGAGTCCCCTTTTACATAGTTTGGGGGGAATCTGGGGGCAGAGTGGCTTGGATGAGCTGTTTCTACTCTTGGCTCCACCCCCTGAAATCCAATGTTTTAAAATCAAATGTTCAAATATATATATACATATTATTATTAATATTTTACATGTAACTGAGAAATAAGATATACAGGCACTGGGGCATAGAGAGCCATCATGCCCTACTGGAAAGTCGAAGGGGGAATGGGAAAAGATGGGAGAGAGCAGATTGGGGGAGGGGATACTGAGGGGGAATGCTGTTTTGGGGTGGTGGGTAGGGAAAATTGGGGAGAAAATTTGTAACTCAAAATCTTGTGGAAATGAATGATGTAAAGTAAAAAATAAAAAAGAGAGGAAAAAAAAGGACAAACCACAACACAACCACAACCACAACAACCACATGGTGGTCAGGGGAATGTGGAGAAGAGAGGATGGAGAGGTTACAAAATTGTTATTACAGAAAAAGTAGGAACACCAAATTGTGGCACTGATTGTTTTTTGCCACACTGAACAGTCTGGAATTAACTTTATATATGGTCATTAAGCTCCTCCCTCTTCTGCCCCTTTCTGTTGCATCAGCAACAGGGGTTCACAAGTTCTATTTCCAGGGGTGGCTAGGTGGTGCAACAAGTAGAGCGTTGGCCCTGGAGTCAGAAGGACCTGAGTTCAGATCTGGCCTCGGACACTTAACACACACAAACAAAAACCTAGCCGTGTGACCTTGGGCAAGTTACTTAACCCCAACTTCCCTCCAAAAAGTGAAAAAAAACCCCAAAAACAAACAAACAAAAAAAAAGTTCTATTACTCAGCAAAAGACTTGATATACTCATAGGCAAAGCTTAAATTGAAACAATGTGCTAAATAATTAAATAGCTGAAACAAGGTGTTAACTACTTCTCTGCTTGCCATTACAGATCATCATTTCCTCTTCCCTCTTCTCCCACTCTCACCACCACCCCCCCTTTATATCTAATCAGTATAAATCCAGTTGATTCTTTCACACCAATGTTCCTGGTATTTATCTCCTCCTTTCTATTCTCAATGTTATCACCATTAGTTCAAGTACTTATGAATTTGTGTACAAAGAGCCACTTAGGCATCTTCCTACATCAAGTCTTTTTAATTCATCCTACATACTTTCACCAAATTAATCTTATTAATCTCATTTACTTATACTTTCATTATACCATTGCCCTGCTTTAAAACCTTCATTGAGTTCCCACTATCTAGAACATGATGACCAAACTCCTTAGTCTAACACTGAAGGTTCTCCTCAAGCTAACATCAACCCACCTTTTAATCTCTATTTCCCACTACTCCCCAAAGTGAACCATCTAATTCTAAGTGATGAATCTGAGGCACTCACTTCACTCTCTTTTGCTATTCAACCTCGGCCTTACACTTGACTCATTGCTATATATTTAATTTTATCTTCCTGTGCTAGTATCAGTATAGGGTTTATAATGAGTTGTTTTTCACAAATAAACCTGAGATCTTTTTTCACTAATTAATTAGCTAGAGCTTCCACTCTAGTTCATTAGATATTAACTATTTAATGAAAAGGAGAAACTTTTCCTAATAATAATTACTCTTATTTATCTATAAAATTTTAAAGTTGCTGAATATAGTCAGTCATAGTAATTTCTTAAGGGATAAAAGCAATAATAAACATAAAGATGTATGTAAGTGTTTACATTTTGGCTATGACCCAAATCAAAGCCCAAGTTACTCCACATAGTCAATATAACAGTTGAATTCTCTCTACTTGTCTGGAAACTCAGTCTTACTCAGTTCAGTTCACTCCAGATAGTGATTGAAGTTCCTTAAGTAACTTCTTAATATTTCTCCTCAAGATTTATCCTTTTTTTCATTATCTTCTCAGAAATTATAGAAAGTTTTTTCAAAAAAGTACAATGTATTTATAAGTTCCTCAGAGATTCTTCATAGAATTCTCTTTATAAAGTTTATAGCACCTTCGTTAAAACAGCTTCAACAGGAAGTTTTTCCTCAACTTGTTCCTAACTTATTTATTGATTCCTCATATATCTTCACGGATCATAGAAAAACACACATCTTTCTCTGTGATCACAATGGGAAAAATCACATTAAGCCATTTCCTAAAGTGACTCTCTTAAATGATCAGCATGAACTGCTTTTCTCAGCATTCCATTTGAGCTCTTAAAGCTACTATAATAGTATACTATAATAGTATTAGTAGTCTGTGATATCGTTAAAACAGAGGTTCCACAAATGTAGATATGATAGATATACAAAAAATAATTAATTATAGGATGTAAAGGTGAAAAGATTTATTAAACTCTTAATATGAATCTTCATCAGATTCTTTCAATTAACAGCTGAGAGCAACTTCCTAGAAAGAAATACATAGTAACTTTTTGTACGGAGGGGGTAAAGAGAGAAGTCCAGCACTGGAAGTCCAACGTGGGAAGGGAAAATCTGCTCCTAGGCCACCAGGAGCTTGACGGACCTCTGAGGAAGAGGGGGAAAGGAAATGAGAGGGCACCAGGATTTTTTTCCCTTATGGAGGGCCCTAGCAGTACTGAACTCATTCTTCAAGATGGGAGCTAGAACACCAGGCTAATTGACAAGAAATCTTTGTTTTTGTAAACTATAATTTCTCATTATTATTCTTTTGCCAGTAACAGATCTTTGGTATGCCTTGCATGTCTGTCATATGAAAACCACCCCTAGCAAAGTTGAGTCTTAGTAATGCTGAACCATGCCATAACAACAGCTATAAGAACTCTCAAAGACCTTCTGTGAAGTCCCAGTGGGTTGCAGTTTGGGTTAGTAGTGGTAATATCCACATCCACATCACTCAATCCTCTAATCACTGAAATATTATTACAAGGCAAGATGTTATATTCAAGAGTTCAGTAGCAGTAACATCATAATATATCTCTTCTGAAAATAGTTCCGGTTCTTATTATTACTACTGTTATCTGGGGGTCCCTTCCCACAAAAGGGTCATAGTTCTGGACTCATTTAGATGAAGTTCAGTCTTGACATAGTCCATCTACAATGAGAGGGTATTCAGGCTTTCTTTGCTGTCTCTGGCAGTTATGCCCCTACCCTGGAATTATAAGGAAAATCTCCATAACCATACTTAGATATGGCTCATATCTAGGGTCTTCCTTAAAAAGGATTAATAACGGGGCGGCTAGGTGGCGCAGTGAGTAGAGTGTCGGCCCTGGAGTCAGAAGGACCTGAGTTCAGATCTGGCCTCAGACACTTAATGCACACACAAACAAAAACCTAGCCATGTGACCTTGGGCAAATTACTTAACCCCAATTGCCCTCCAAAAAAAAAAAAGCAAAAAAAAAAAGGATTAATAGGGTCCCCCTAAAATTACTCACTGTACATAGTAGCAGACAGCTATAGAATAGTTATTTATTTCTTCTACCACAAAAGATATGCTTAAAATCCATGACTCATAAGTATAAGGTTGGAATTATGTCTAAAAGGCCACTAAACTGTCCATACTAAACAATCACCCAAAAAATAGCACTACTGGGTTTATACCCCCCAAAAAGCTCAAAAAAAAAAAAAAAAGAAGAGACAAAAATGTACAAAAACATCTATAGAAACTCTTTTTTATAGCAAAGATCTGGAAGGTAAAGGGGAGCCCATCAGTTGGGAAAAGGATAAACAAATTATTTCATAATAAGAAATTTTAGAGAGACAGTTTCTGAAAAACCTGGAAAGACCTGTATGAACTCATACAGAGTAAAGTAAGCAAAACCAGGAGAATGATTCATACAATAGCACTGTAAAGACAAACAATTTTTAAAGATGTAAGAATCCTGAACAATTCAGTGTCTTACTATGATTTCAGAAGAATTCAATGATGCTACCTCACCTCCTGATAGAGGAGATGTCAGTCAATCAACAAAGTTTTAGTAAGCGTTTACTATGCTCCTGGCACCATGCTAAATTGGAGATAAAAAGAAAGGCAAGACAGACCCTAATCTTAATGAGCTTACAATCTAATGGAAGATATGGGATGAGATATGCATTGTCTGACAGAGTCCATGTGGGAGTTTGTTTTAATTATGCACATTGGTTATGAAGGGTTGGGTTGGGTTTTTTGTTTTCCATTGGGGAGGAAAGAAGTTGGTAGGAAAAATTAAGCAAGACATAGGATTACAGGAAAAAAAAGAAAAAGAGAGAAAAAGAAATGAAAGAAAATGAAACAAGAGAGAAAAAGGAAAAGAGGGTCATTCAATCATTTTTTATAGTGTACAAAAGAACAGAAGGAAGTTCAGGAATAGCAAATAAAAACAGTTTTAAAAGTTGCATGTTAAATTTATTATATACTTGAAAGTAAGCTCTACGAGATAGGTTTCATGTAGAATACTTTTTTGTCACTTTTTTCTACTGTATATGTAGAAGTACTTTAGCTAATGATTGTTAACATCAGTAAAAAATAATAATAAAGTGCTGGTGATACAAATACAAAAGTGGAACAGTTCCCTCCCTTAAGGAGCTTACTAGGAGAGATGTGTGTACATACATGCATGCACACACATATATACACATACAAATGTATACACATATATATCACAATATATATCGTGTGTGTGTATATGATATATTGTGCAAAAATAAGAAGGGAAATGGAATGCTAAATGTAACAAGCAGGTCAGTTTGTCAGGAGCACAGAGTTAGTTAAGAGGAATGTATTAAGAGCTTACCATGTATCTGGCACTGTACTAAGAGCCGGGGACACAAAGAAAGGTTAAAAATAGTCCTTGCCCTCAGAAAACTTGCATTATAATAGGGGAGGCAATGGGTAAATTAATAGGTGCATACAGGATACAATGTGTAAATTACAGTTGCATACATGATACAGACAAAGGTTATAAATTAATCTCTAAGGGAAAGGTTGGAGGAACCAGAAGATGGGTTTTGAGTTGAATCTTGAAGGAAGCCAAGAAAGCTAAAAGGTGGAGGTGAAGACAGAGGGTATTCCAGGCATGGGAGAAAGCCAGTGCAAAAGCATGGAGGGTCCTATGCCAGGAACTCATGCTGAGCGAAGTGAGCAGAACCAGGAGAACATTGTGCACAGCAACAGGAGCAATGCAATTATCCAAGACAAAAGATTCATGATGGAAAATGCTATCCACATCCACATTCCAAATAATTATGGAATCTGAATGCAGATCGAAGCATACTATTTTCAGGGTTGGTTTTTTTTTTGTTTGTTTTTTCTTTTTCATGGTTTTTCCCTTTTGTTCTGATTCTTCATTCACAACATGACTTAATGTGGAAATATGTTTAACATGATTGCACAAGTATAACCTATATCATATGGCTGGCCATCTTGGAGAAGGGGGAGGGAATGGAGGGAAAGAGAAAAATTTGGAACTCAAAATCTTACAAAAATAAATGTTGAAAACTATCTACATGTGATTGGAAAAAATAAAATACTATTAAGTGCAAAAAGAAGACTCTCATAAAATGTTTAAGCTTCTTACATGAGGTGCAAATTAAAAATGGTAAGTGGTACATAAAAACTGAAATTCCCTGAAGTCTCAGGATCAGAAAACCAAGTTTAAGAGATTGTACTGAAATGTATTAAGTCTTGTTACTACCAGATTTTATCAGAATTATCTAGGAACCTTTAAAAGTGATTTGGAACCAAAGAAGTTGTCTCCTTTAGAGCTGCCCCTGAGAATGAGGCTTATTCCAGAATACTCAAGACAAGATAGCCAGGGAACAGACAACAAGAGCCATCTGATACTCAAAATGTGCTGATTAATCAGACACTGGGAGTGGATTACTAGGATACCAAGAGACTTGATTTTATTTAATATTGATGATCATTACTATGTTGCTTTAATCTTTCGTTTTGTGGTATTTATATTTAAGTTTTCATGATTACCTACCCTGATGAAATGTGAATCTCCTCAAAATTTAGTCCATTCTAAGGCCTTAATTAGCATGATCTGCAACCTGACTTATGTAATTCTGATTATGAATATGTGAAAAACCTTATGGATTTGGGCTGCCACTCCCCCGAGGGAAATCAAAGGAACTGAGTGGTTAAAGACAGTAAGTGGTTAATTATGGGAACTGAGTGAACCACGATGAGTCCATCTTGTAAATCAATTCTGGAACTAGCTCAGTTCCCTTTCTATTCAGTTATTGGCCTATTTCAAATCCTGTCTTGCAGAAAACTTTATTCAGTTGCAGAAATTAGAAGAAAACTCTATTGTATTATTTGAACCTAGCCCTGCACACCTGGGAAGTCAGACCACCTCTACTTGCTGTTTAGAGACCCTTAAGTAAGGACTAGATTATGCTGACCAGCAACGTTATCAGATCCAAAAACTAATGCAAGAAGTTTTCCCACAATTATTCATCTCAAGCAACCCATGTGTCTTTTCTGAAAACTAGTCCCATATACTTTATTATTTCCATGCTCCTTTGATTTTTCACAGATATGTGGGGGGAAGAGAACATTTCTTTTTTTTATTTCAGGGAATTGCACCTGTTTACTCTTCTCCCAACCTGGAAAGTCCATGATCTTACCTCCAATTACCTAATGTTAGACCCTGGTTGTTTCCTTTTAATTGGTCTCATTTGATTGTATTTAATGTATAAAAATGTGTCTCCACGTGTATTTGAGGTCCAGTACCAAAATCGAGGACGGCAACTGGTCCCAATTTGTTAGGCAAGTGGCATGCACTGCTTAATAAATCTAAATGCTCAGAAGTTCCAGTCTTTGTTTCCTCAGTTATTTCATCTTCCACTCGACACAAAGGGGCACCTTCTCACCTGGGACTGGAGCAAAGGAAGATTGAAATAAGGATGATGTTGAAGGGATTTGAAGTATGGAAAGTATGCAAGAAAGAGCTAATGAAAGATATCCTTGATTTTTTTTTTGGTTAAGTATTAGATAAGGCCTTCTGCTAAGAGAGAACAGGGAAGGTGTTGGTATGGGCAGCTTGAGGAGAGAAGATATACTTTGGAGCAGACTCTCAAGACTGTGACAGAGTTCATCAGGAAGAATAAAAAGATTGGCATACAGCAGTAAGGGCTCAGTTGAGACAAGGTAACATAATTTTATAGCAGACCCAGTCAACATTTTATGATTTCTTCCATTTGTGGTTAGCAGCATGAAAAAGTAGTAGAGAAGATATATAGTCATAGCAAACGTTGATTTTCCAGCACTAAGCTGGGAATGCAATGCCTTGCATGTAATAGTCATTTGTTTGCCAAACCCAATAAAACTTGGACCAGAGGTAATATAAAATTTCAAGGCTGGAAGGGACCTCAGATGTTACCTAGACAAGTGATCTCCTAATCCCTTTCATAATCCTCTATATGTTTATCCACATAAATGGTTGTTGTACTTTGATCTCAAAGAACATTTTACGATGGGTCAGGCACAAATAATTCACATGAACAACTGAAGGGTGGTAGTCTCTTAATTTGCGCAAATGTGACAGCTGGTAAGTTTTCTCGAAACAAAAGCTGTTCTCTTTTAGGTCTTTTTTTGTCTTTTTGAGGGTAGGATCCCTGTCTGCCACAGTAAGCAGGCCAGGGCTGGGTAAAACAGACAATTTTCAGAGTACCTTTTCTAGCCCCTTCCTCACACCAGAAGTTAAAACAGTGTGGTCCTAAATCAGTTGCTCAGACACCCAGGGGGCTGCCAAATCCTACTACTGATTCATGTGAGAAGAGGTCCCTATGGCCTGGGTCACCTATGTACACTGCTGTGACTACAGCTACCAGTGTATCCTCACTTGCTACTTTGTCACTTACATGTCTCCATAGGACTTTGAAATAGGCAAAAATGGTAAAATGGCATGGGTCATGTCTTTTGATTCACATAAATACATACAACCACATGTCAGTCTTTTATCTGAAATAAAAAGTTTATTTTATACACATTACCTACAAGAAGCAATGTGGAATGGTAGAGAGGGAAGGACACATAAAGGCTACCTGACTATGGGGAAGCATAGCAAGGTCCATAAAACTTTTTAACTCCTGTAATATTTTTCATGTCTGGTCTCCGAAGTTCTACATTCCTTTCTTATGTGTATAAGGAGTTGGGTTTGCTCTTTAGAATTATGTAACAGCAAGTGTTACTTTGAGGAGGCATTACTGAATAATTCTTTTCTACCAAATACATATGGAACATGCATTCTTGGCTGCACCCTCAACTTACACTTATACTCATGGGTTGGGTCCTCAGAAAACAGCTGCGATGAAGAAGTTCCAGGAGGGTATGCCCTAGGCACCCACTCCTAAGCTTGCAAGCCCCCACCAACAATCAGACAAAATTAGTTCTTAGCAAAGACATTTACTAAGAGGACATAACAATGGTAATCGGGTCCTCTCCACAGCCGGCTCCCCTCTCTGCAGCAGGGATCCCTAATGCCTTCACGGGTCTTTCTCAAACTAGATCTGACCGGATGTCTCCCCGGGGGCAGGCTGCTGCCACGTGTCGCGGTCACAGGAGGGAGGAGGGACCACTCCATCAAACTCCGGGGCTTAGTTATTTAAAGCCCCAGGCCTGAGGGCCGCAGCTTCCCCAGCCCCCCCAGCCCTCATATTTCCTCTCTGATATTCAGGTTCGGGGAGGTGGAGGGGGCGGGGTGTACAGGAAGCTTTGCGAAACCCTCAGCAGGAGCCCAGAGGCAAGGCCTGGGCCTAACCAGCACCTCCCCCCCCTCCCCGCCCACTTCAACGAAAAGCGCAGCCTGCTCCCGGTCACGTGACTTGAAGAGAAGGAGGAACCGTCAGATCCGCCAGGTCGCACGTTCCTGAGCGTGCGTGCGTACGTTCCTGAGCGTGCGTGCGTTCAGACGCACACCCGCCCATCCCTGACCTGTCTTACGGCGATGGGTCAATGACTGCGCAGCCTATTAGCGCCTTCCGTTCGCGTCTTTCTAAGGCGCGCGCGCGCAGAGCCCCGCTCCCCCGCACCCGCTTTCCGGCGTCCTGGGCAGTATGGCTGCCACAGCCACGATGGCTACTTCAGGTTCTGCGCGGAAGCGGCTGCTCAAGGAGGAAGACATGACCAAAGTGGAATTCGAGACCAGTGAAGAGGTGGACGTGACACCCACCTTCGACACGATGGGTCTGCGAGAGGACCTGCTGCGAGGCATCTACGCCTACGGTGAGCAGGGCGCGGGGGCGGACGGGTTTGCAGGGGCCGGCCGGCCGAGGCGGGCGCGCGGCTGGGAGGAAAGGAGGCCCAGGCCCGGGAGAGAAGGGTAGGGTGTGCTCTGGGCCGGTAGAACGACGTACGCGTCCGTTAGTTACGGTATCGTCGTAGGCCTTGGGGCAACGAGCAGCCTAAGCGGCTCCAAGCCCCGCCCCGCGCTGACCTCATTGGCAGATCCTCGCGCTTCCTGCCCCGAGCATGCTCCTGAGCCTTTGGGGGGAGGGGCGGGAGACGAGGAGCGGCTTCCCAGCCCCCCATCTAGTAACTGGAAACTGAGCCTCCTAGGGGGAAATCCCTCTTAACTGCATCCCCTCGCTAGACTAAAGCATCTTTCCACCACTTAAAATCTCTTTCTCTATCCTGAAGTCATTCTGTTTTGTATCTTTCTTTCTGTTGCAAGCTTTGTTCGACTCCCTCGTTTTACGAATGAGGAAACCGAGCTTTCCCAAAAGTTTTCTTGGCACTGAAAGTTAGGGAGCTCAGAGAACTGTAATTGTCTGAAGAGGAATTTGGCCAGAATTCTAACATAAATCGTTTCTACTTTACAGCTTTGTAAACTACCTTTAAGGAGGTTAGGGTGATGGGGGGAAATTTCCATAAAATTTTCACCATAATAATCATAGTTTATACAAAGTTCACTTTACAGAAGCTTTTCCTGACAGCATCCATAAGGTTGGAAGTACAAACGTTAAAGATAAACTGAGACGTAGAGTATGTTTTTGCTCGGTCTCTTGATTACCCGTCTGCTCCAAGTTCATATTAGTAAAGGAGCAGATAGTAAGTAATAATTAATAAATATTTAATTGGAATATATTAATGTACTACAGAACCTAAGGTGGGGTGGGGGGTAGAGCAAACACATTCCCTGTGCCGGGCATTATGCTAGGCACTTTACAAATACTATCTCATTTTATCCTCTGAACACTTCTGTGAAGTAGGTACTACTGAGGAGGCATTTGCCTGAGACCATAGGCCTTTCATTGTGGCTGGGCCCAAACCTTTGCTACTAGCCTAGCCCTTCATTATCCAGCTAGCTCCACCCCCCCCCCAAACCTCCCCAAATATCTATACCCAAATCAGCTGTTAGACCCTTGAACTGGTTTAGCCCACCATTGTCTGTTGTCTCCAGGTAGCCTCCAGCAGCTTCACTCATTTACTGGAGTCTGACCTCATTAACTCCTCCTGAAGACTGTCCCCAAACTCCTCCTCTAGACCACCCCTAGATTCTTCCCACAGCCTTTCTGTATATAAGACCCCATCTTGCCTCCATGTGTGTGAGAGTGCCATAGAATGACCTAGCACACACTTGCTCTGTGTCAGATTATTCTGGCCTGTGGCTCCAATACAAGCATCACAGATACCGAGGCTCCTTAAGAATCTGCCCAATATGTCGAACTTTTAATAAGCTTTACTTGGGCTGAGAGAAGACTTGAGTCGAATTCATTCAGCAGGACCCGGTGTTGTTGGTATTTTGGGGTCCCAAGACTAAACATCGTCATTTTATGAAGACCCTCTTCATTTTTATGGTTCCCTTCATGGGAATCATTTGAAGCAAAAAAAAAAATTCTCATCTTAACATGAAAAAGTTAGTCATTTTAGACTAGTTGCTCAGTGATTCAGAAGACCTTGAAAATTCATAAGGAAAAATATTTTGAATGTTTTATTCAATAAGTAGTGATTGGCATTTAAAATTTCTTCACAACTTAGTTCTTCACTAGCAAAGGATAGACTGACCACCTTTTATTCTTATTATACTTAATGTAACACACACACACACACACACATCCAGCCAGATAGCCTCATGCTAATTTCTCACACAACACAATCCTTCCCGTCTCTGTGCTTTAGCGTTAATTCGTCCCCCGTGTTTGCAAAGTTTCTAAATCCTCAACTCTCCTACCTTCTCTTCTTACTGTAAGGATAATACCATACTCCCACCCCCTCAGGTTCACAACTTTGGGGTCATGCTGTACTCCTCACTCTCTTCCATCCCCCATATTTAATCTGTTGCCGAGGCATGTCAGTTCTACCTTTGCAATTGCAGCATCTCTGGAATACACGCTCCCCCCCCACCTCCCTTTTTTTTTTTTTACATACTGTTACTGCTCTAACCCTGTCCCCTCATGCCTGGACTGTTGTAACAGATCTGCTAGCCTCAAGTTTCTTCCTTCTTCAATCTGTCCTCCATTCAACCACTAAAGTGATTATCAAAGGTGTGACCCTATCACTTCCCACCTCTCACTTAATGAAGAGGCTCCCATTGCCTCCAGGATCAAATAAAAGATTTAGTATTCAAAGTCCATCATAACCTAGCCCCCTTCTACCTTGTCAGTTTTCTAGCACCTTATTCCCTCCTACCTTCTCGGGATCCAGTGACACTAGCCTTGCTGTTCCGTGAACAAGACACTCCATCTCTCACCTTTGGGCATTTGGCTGTCCCACATGACTGAAATGCTCTCCTTCCAGTGCTTAGCCTACTGACCTCCCTCGCTTACTTTAAGTCCCAACCAAAATTTCTTTTTTACGAAGAACCTTCCCCAGTCCCTTTTAATTCTAGTGCCTTCCCTCTAGAAGTCACTTCCTGTTTATCCTGTCTATTGCAAGCTTTGTTTACATTTGTTTGTATGTTTTTTCAACCATTAGATTTTGAGGTCAGGGACTGTCATTTACCTCTTTTTGTATGTGTTTAGTCCCATGCCTAGCACACGCTGGGTATTTAATAAATATTTATGACTATTATAAATGTTTTTGACTAAGTCTTCAGCAAAACACCTGCTACACATGTGCTTAAACGTATATTGATTGATTGAATTATAAATCATAGATTATTGGAATTCAAATTAATGAATATTTACAAACCAAAGGTGTAATGTAATCTCAGCTACATAGTAACCTTCACACTATTGTGTGCCTATGTGAATTGGTTCCGTCACCCTAAGACTCAGTGGTAAGTTCAGTCTAGCATTCTCACTCTGAGCATGTTGTGGTGGGAAGAGTGTTAGACTAGGAATCTGGCAAAACTTGAGTTTGAAGCCCAATTAAAACAAGTTGCCTAACCATGGGCAAGTCAGTGAATCTTTCTAAATTTCTAGCAGTGTAAGAATACCTGTAGGGGCGGCTAGGTGGCGCAGTGAGTAGAGCGCCGGCCCTGGAGTCAGAAGGACCTGAGTTTGGATCCGGCCTCAGACACCTAATCCGCACAAACAAAAACCTAGCCGTGTAACCTTGGGCAAGTTACTTAACCCCAATTGCCCTAAAGGGGCGGCTAGGTGGCGCAGTGAGTAAGAGCGCCGGCCTCGGAGTCGGGATGACCCGAGATCAAATCCGGCCTCAGAAAATGAGCCACCCACGCATAAATAATGACTAGCCGTGTAACCTTGAGCAAGTTACTTAACCCCAATTGCTTAAAAAAAAAAAAGAATACCTGTAATACCTCTCTCAGGATTTTTTGTTGGATTCAAATGAAATCATGTATGCAAGGTGCTGTGTAAATTTTTTAAACTCTATGTAAATGTCATCTATTACAATTATTAGTCAACACTAACTTCTGCAGTTTCCTCTTCTAGGCTGTGAGAGGATATCAAAGAAGTAAGTGATGTGGTCTGTGACTTGAAGATATTTAATGTCTAGTTGAGAAATAGAACACATGTAATATGTAAAGAATGTTTATGTTATATAAGTCACAGAATGCATGTGAGAAGGAAAAGAGAGGTTGTAATATTCATGGTGATGAGAGGATCATGAATACAAGGAAAACTTAGGTCTAAAAGTGAAGGATTGCTGAAAATTTACCAAAGGGTCATTTTCAGAAAAAGTTAAATTATGAGATTTAGGGGTTTTTTTCCATTTTATTTTGTTTTTTGCTTTTTGGAGGGCAATTGGGGTTAAGTGACTTGCCCAAGGTCACATGGCTAGTAAGTGTTAAGTATCCAAGGTCGGATCTGAACCCAGGTCCTCCTGACTCCAGGGCTGGTGCTCTATTCACTGCGCCACCTAGCTGCCCCGAGATTTAGTTTTTCTAAGACTGACAGTGCACTTAAGAATTTCGTGCTTTATTGAAACTTAGGCAGATCTCAGGTGACTCTAAGATCTAGGTGACTCGGGGCTCTTCAATTCCCCCAGCCTTTGGTTTGAATTTCTGACCTACAGACTCTGCTATGATATGGCTTTATTTTTTTTAGGCCTGTCATGTAAACTCTTATTTGGATTCCTGACTGTGGGGCTGGTTTAATTGACATTTTGTAATCCCTGAAGAGTCATTTGTTCTTTCAGCATCCATGAAGGTAGCAACTCTTTTTCCAGATATTAAGTATTATCAGTTTCTACTATCTGAAATAGATGGTATATTTATCAGTGTGGATATCACTGAGAGAGTTTAACTTCAGACTTCATTTTATCAACAAATATTTAATTATGAACACAGGATATATAACTTTTTTCTTGTTTTTAAAGTTTTATTTAAATGAAAATCTTCTGTCTCCTCAGGATCTCACATTTGTCTCTTCGTGCCATTCAAAGCCACTGCAGTAAGTCAGGCCCTTCTTGCCCTCACATTTGGACTATTATAAAGCCTTGTAATTGGTCTTCTTGAACACAGCTACCAAAATTGTATGCCACTTTCCTGCCACCCTACCTTTCCCCCTCCCCTGCCCGCACCTCTAGAATGAAATAAAAACTCCTTAGCCTGATACATTTTACATCATTATTCTTTATAAAAGTCTACATTTCCAACCAGACTGATAGAGATTTCCCAAAATAAATGCTCCATTTCCCATCTCCATGAGTTCACACATGCTTCTTCCCCATACTTGGATGTCTATTCCCTCTTTATTTTTGCCTCTTAAATTTCCTGATGACCTCTATTCTCTAGTTCTCTCCCTGAACTTACCCAGTTGTGTACCTGTTGTAAAGTCACAAAACATAGTAGTCGCAAAACTAAGAATGGAATTCAAGGCTTCTGACAATCTTTAGATTGCTCATTCCATTGTACCATTTCATTTCAACATTACACGTCTACTATGTGCAGAGCATTGTGCTAAATGTACAGAGGAGTTTGGGTGAAACAGTCTCTTCATGAGGTTTAGTCTAGTTAGGCAGACAGAACTCATAGGTAGATAATTATAATACAAAATAACAGACACCTGTTAAATAGTTGCTATGTACATAGCACTATTCTAGATCCTGAGGGAGATAAACTTACAGGTTCAGAATTGGAAGGTATTTCAGAGGCTGTGTAGTCCAAACCATACCTGAATATGACTCTTTTCTACAACATATGCAACTAGCAACTATCCTTTCCTACAATAGGAAATGGATTTCTTTAGCTTCTTACATATTCCTGCTCCTATTAGCATTTTGAGTTACTGTCTTTTAAACATATGTCCTGCAAGCTTCCCCCTTCTAAATTATCTTTCTGTTAAAGACATCATCATCCTCTTAGTTATCTTTGATTCTACCTTCTCCCTTGCTGCCCCCACCCAGCAAATCTGTGAATTCTATGACCTGTAATATTTCTTGAATTATCCTCCTCTCCATCTCCACCATTCTCACTGACCTTCCTCCAATTCAGGTCTTTATCCCCCCTCCTCCATATTATGTAATTTCCTTCTAATTGGCCTTCCTATCCTCATTTTGTCCACCAGAGCATCACTTTCCATACTGTTATGGACATCTTGGCACTTAGTCAATGCTTGTTGACTGACATACATCATCTGCTCAAAAATCTTGAGTGGTTTTTTTATTGCTTCCTCAACTTGTCATTCAAAGCATTGTAGAATGAAAGGCCTCCACCATCTGACCCCCATTTGCCTTTCATACTTATTTCATACCGTTCCTTTTCACATGTATGAACATTGGTGTTCCAGACAATTTGAATCACATAATTTGAGACAAGGGACCTCAGTGGTCATCCAGTTCAACTCATAACTAAAGAATCCCCACTGTAACATCTGATAAATAATCCTCCAACCTCTACTTGAGGATCTCCAGTGAAGAAGAATACTACCTCTCAGTGCCTTTTCCACTTTTCAGTAGCGCTGATATATAGACATTTTTCTCTGACATAAAGCCTAAATTTAACTGTGTAAATCCTGCCCATTGTTTCTGGTTCTGCTCTGTGGCCAAACGGAATATGGCTGGTCTCTCTTCCATATTCCTTCAGAAGACAGTATATCCCTTTCCCAACTCTTCTCTAAGCTAAATATCACCAATTTCCTTATCTGATAGTAATCTTTTACACCTCTATAGCCCTTTAAAGGTTGCAAGGGACATGTTAGCTCATTTGATGCTTACAACAAAGGAGGTAGGTGTTATCCCCATTTTACAGATGAAGATATTGAGGCACAGGGTCATACAGCTGGTGTCAGTCCATCTCACTGCCTAAGTATCTGATTACTATGGCATGGACTCCTGGCCCTTTCCCTTTGGACTTCTGGACTACTCTCATGCTGCTCTCTTTTCTCATTCATATCTTTGGTCAAGTAGTGGGATAAGACACAACATGGGTTCCTATGGCACAAAATATTACATATAAAATTCATTTGAGTTGCAAAACTTTGCTGTATGAGGCAGGGAGGGAACTATTAACAACGAGACTTCATGGATTTAGCATTTCAGTTGGGCTTTGAGGAATGGGTAGAAATTATCAGGCAAGTGTGTCTATGGGGGTTAGGTATAGGCAATACAAGCGTAGAGAACCGCATGGACAAAGGTACGTGATGCCTCAGAGCATACTTAAGATAGTTCAGTGTAGCTAGAGCATAGACTCTGGAGGCAGAGACAGCATTGAACATGAAGTTGTAGGACCTGAGACAAAATCCTGACACTGCCATTTAATACTTGTGTGATCTTGGGCAAATCTCCAAGCTTTGGTGGGCCCATTTTCTTAGTTGTGAAATATAAAAAGTTAGACCAAGTGACCCCTAAGGTCCTTTCCAGCCTTAGGTCTATGAATAATACCATTGCATCGGTCATCCCATTTGCCTGGAATGCGCTTCCTCTTTACTTCCACCTCATACAGTTCCTCTCTTCATTTAAGGTACAATTTAAGCATTTTTCTTTTTTTTCCTCTAGTTTTTGGTTTTTTAAGATTAATTTATTTAATTTTAGTTTTCAACCTCGATTCTCCACCTCCCACCCCTCCCCCTTCTCCAAGGTGGTGTGCAGCTGGAAAAAGGCTCTACATATAAATTCTTATTAAACATATTACTCATGTAGTAAAGAAGAATTAGAATGAATGGGAGAAACCACAAGATAAAAAAACTTTAAAGAGAGCAAATAGTATGTTTTAATCTGCATTCACACGCCACAGCTCTTTCTCTGGGTGTGGATGGTATTTTCCATCATGAGCCTTTTGGAGTTGTCTTAGAACCTTGCATTGCTGAGAACAGCCCAGTCTATCAAAGTTAGTCATCAGACAGTGTGGCTGTTACTGTGTACATTTGCTCATTTCACTCAACATCACATGTTCATCTAAGTCTTTCCAGATTTTTCTGAAGTCTGCCTGTTCATTTCTTATAGCACAATAGTATTCCATTTACATTTATATACTACAGCCCTCAAATTCCAATTCTTGGCCACCACAAAAAGAGCTGCTATAAATATTTTTGTACATTTGTAAAGCATTTTTCTTTTTAAAAAAACTAGGGGCAGCTAGGTGGCGCAGTGAACAGAGCACCAGCCCTGGAGTCAGGAGGACCAGAGTTCAAGTGTGGCCTCAGACACTTGACATATTTGCTAGCTGTGTGACCTTGGGCAAGTCACTTAACCCCAATTGTCTTGCCTTCCTCCCTCAAAAAAAATTAATATTTTATTTTTCCCCAATTACATATATAATTTTTTAACATTAGTTTCAAAAAATTCTTGAGAACCAAATTTTCTCCCTTCCTTCCCCCACTGAGAAAGCAAGCAGTTTGTTATACAGGTTATATAGTCACAGAAAACATTTTCCATGTTATTAATGCTGTGAAAGAAAACAGACAAAAAAAAAAAAACAAGAAAAAGAAAGTAAAGAAAATGTATGCTTTGATCTACATTCAGACTCCATTAGTTCTTTCTCTGGAGATGGATAGATTTTTTTTTATCATAAGTCCTTCAGAATTATCTTGGATCATTGCTGCGAATAGCTAAGTCATTCACAACTGGAGATTTTTTTCCTACATGAAGTTTATCTAGATGCTATCAACTTCTGATTTTCCTTCATCTGCATCCCCAACCACATTGCATTTAATTTTCATATATATTTTTATATGTATTTTCCTCACATATTAGAATATAAGCTCCTTCCGAGTAAGAATTGTTTTATATCCTCAGCACCTGGCACAGAGTAGAAGCTGAATAAATATTTGCTGGTTGATTGATTAATAGAAGACTAGAAAGATAAGTGGAACCAGATTGTAGAGGGCATTAATGTCAAAGGAGGGCTTGAAAGACTTAATAGTAATTGAGCAGGTAGAAGGAAAGGATGGAATTCCATGAACCAAAAAACCCAAGTGAGAAAGCACAGGGTATGTTTAGGTGATTGCAAATAGTCAGTTTTTGTTGGACCATTGGGAATGGAAACCACTAGTATGAGATATAATTGGAAGGGTTGGATGAAAACCAGATTGTGGAAAGGACATTGAATGCCAGATTTTAAAGAATTTAAACTTTATACAGTATTTTTAATAAGGAGGGTTTTAAGCAAAAGCCATGACAAATATAGACCTAAGCAAGATAAATTTTTTTATTTTTTTATTTTATTTATTTATTTATTTATTTTTTGCTTTTTGGAAGGGGAAAGGCAGGGCAGTTGGGGTTAAGTGACTTGCCCAAGGTCACATGGCTAGTAGGTGTTAAGTGTCTGAGGTCGGATTTGAACTCAGGTCCTCCTGACTCCAGAGTTGGTCACTGTGCCACCTAGCTGCCCCAGCAAGATAATTCTTGCAAAAAAGGATAAGTTGGAGGTAGGAATAAGGAGCCTATATGATAGTGATTTGTAATATTTTTGTAATATAGTGATAGCATTGAGATTGTAGTAGCAGAGAGATCAAAATCAATTTCAGGAAAAATTGTGTCAATAGAATCAATAGGAGATGGTAACTGATAGGTCTTTTCTGGTATCAAAGATAACACCAAGATTTTGAACATAAGGAAATTTGAATAAATGATGGAATCACTGATAGAGAAGGAAATAGGACAGTTGGGGGGAAATGAAAAAAAAGTGATTTCAGATATATTAAAATTGAGATAACATTAGATGAAAGGGAACTTTGGAGATTGGGAATCTTCTTCTGTCCAATTCTAGCTCCTTTGCCTCCTACTGTGAATGATAGGGTGCTTAAAGATGCCCAAAAGTACAGTGAACTGCTCACACATGGTAACGAGTTTCCTATCGTTGGTGGTTTTCAGGTAGAAGTTAAGATGATCCCTTGGCAGGGACATTGTAGAGATATAACTTGAACATTTTAAAGTTGAGATATTAGCTAAAATGGTAAGTGGCTAAAGACTACATGGGCAAGATTTAATACTATACTTGATTTAAGAATAAAGCTAATTTGTCACATTTAATTTTATATGTGTCTATAGTTATAATTGTTTATTGATAGTGAGTTAGAGGCAGCTCACATGTGTAGCTGTTTTTTTTTTTTTTTTTATGAACAAAAACAAGCATTCCTAAGATTGGTTAAATAGGAAAATGGTTTGAGTTTCTTCTAAATATCTCCAAATCCATAATTCAGTGGACCGCAATTCCATCTCTCTTCTGTCAAGAGATGCCTTTTGTACAGTTGTTTTATTTAAGATGTTTTTAAGTTCCTAGTTTCCCCCTAAAAAACTGAGAGTTGTGAATGACCTGAGTTTAAATACTGACTCTTGACTCCTAGCTAGTTGTCTAACCATTGACAATTCACAGCCTTTCTGAACTTCAGATTCATCTTTAAAATGAGTAATGAAGCCACTTTTACCTACTTCAGGGTGTTCTTATGAAGTTCCAAGAAGAAATTTATTTAGAGCAAGGTACTATGTAAATATCAGCTGTTGTTACTAGTTTTTAAGGAGACCTGTATTGGCAGTGTTGTAATCATTACCTTTTTGAGCAAACATCCAAGCTGTCTAGACCTGAGTTTGCATATAGGAAGCTAATGCGAAGGTAGAAACAGTGGGGAAAGGGTGGTCCCAAATTCTGGGGCCTCAGTTATTATCCTGATTCTACTTGAAGGCTTACAGTGATAGAGAGCTGTATTCCTCAGGAGATTTCCATGGTATTTCATGATAGAGTAATCTTGCTCATGTAATAATAGTAGAGAATGTAACTAGTTGAGTTCATTAACTCTGGAAGTTTGCTTGATTATGTTCCATCCTCAGAGTAACAGATCTAAAGTAGAGCGGGGCTAAATGTGTTCAGAGCAACTCCAGATAATCTCTTCCTAGAACATTCCTTAGTCAAGCCTGGTGTTTGAGTCAGTACCAAAATAAATTCAAGGTGTCCCTATAGCACTAGGCCCATAATAATAGATATCCAGTAGATAATAATTAAAGGGAAATAAATATGCTAGATACATTTGCTCTACCCACAGGTCTATTTAGGCCTTGTCTACCCTGAATTTTAGATTATGGACTACATCAAGAAGGAATGGAGTTGGACAGTATGAGGATACTTGGCAGCTAAAAGGATGTAGGAGAAAAAGGTTCTAGAATCTCGACAAGCCTTTCTCTTCCCCTCACCCTTAACCTTTTTCTCCATGTAGTCCTGCATCTTTCCTATCCCCAGCACGAGGATTTATCATTTCATTCATTTTTAGTCCCTAGTCTTGCAGTGTGACCCTATTTGGACCCTTCTGGATCCCCTCCCTGAAATGATTTGGGTTCAGGATAGAACCAGTGACAAATCTTATCCCATTTTATTTTCATGGTCCACTGTCTCTAGCCTCCTGATTCCCCTTCACTCAACAAGGTTTTATTGACTATTATGTGGGAAATATAGAAAAGGCATGGTTACTAACTCAGAAGAGAAACTAAGGTATTCAAGATAATTAGTGTTCAATTCAGCTTATGATTAAATGAGCGATATATTTTAAAGAGTATGTTTGGCTTGCTAGTGGAGTGAGATTAAAGGTGAAGTGGTGATAGAAGACCTGATTGAGGGGAGGGATTCAGCACATTTCAAGGAGGGAAATGAGCAGACATCTTATTGAAGTCAAAGTTTTATTTGACCCTCAGTATCCAGTAGTCAGATTTCTGGCATCTAGATCCTCATCAGTCTATATATACACAGGCTTGAACTTGGAAGAACAATAAATAAAAAGGCCTTTGAGCAGAACAAAGAGAAAATAGTAATCAAAATAAATCCATGAGCTTCACTTCCAGAAAAGAGTTCAACTACCATAGACCAAAATCATTTTATTGTCTTAGTTTTTCTGTATAATGGCTATAGAGAATTCCTCAAAGTGGAGTTCCATCTGCCAGTAAAACCACAGGTCCAGACCAGATTATGGATGTTCATGAGAATGACCCTGAACCGCCAAGAAAACAATTAAAAATTTCCTGGTATACTGTTTACTAAGACAGGGGTGTATCTAACACACTTTAGAAAGTTTTTGATTGAGTCTTACATGAACTGATTTGAAGTGAAGTGAACAAAATCACATTATACACAGTAGCAGCAACTTTGTGCAATGATCAACTGATTGACTTTGCTCTTCTCAGCATTACAGTGATCCAAGACACTCAACGATGCATGATGAAAAATGCTATCCGCCATCCAGAGAAAGAGCTGCTGATGGAATATGAATGTGGATTGAAGCATTTTTTGTGTTTTTTCATGGAAATTAGTCTTACATGATTGCACATTTATCAAACTGCTTACTGCCTTACAGAGGGGGAGAAAATTTAGAACTCAGTTTTTTTTTAAAAATGAATGTTAAAATTTATCTTTATGGGGCAGCTAGGTGGCATAACGATTAGAGCGTCGGCCCTGGAGTCAGAAGGACCTGAGTTCGCATCTGGCCTCAGACACTTAACGCACATACAAATTTTTACCTAGCCGTGTGACCTTGGGCAAGTTACTTAACCCCAATTGCCCCCCAAAAAGGAAAAAAAAAAGTTTAAAAAATTATCTTTACATATAATTAGAAAAAATACTATTTAAAAGAAAACAGTTTTCAGGGCGGCTAGGTGGCGCGGTGAGTAGAGCGCCGGCCCCGGAGTCAGAAGGACCTGAGTTCGGAGCCGGCCTCAGACACTTTAATCCACACAAACAAAAACCTAGCCGTGTGACCTTGGGCAAGTTACTTAACCCCAATTGTCCTAAAAAAAAGGGGCAGAGTTGGGATGACCCGAGATCAAATCCGGCCTCAGAAAATGAGCACCCACACATAAATAATGACTAGCCGTGTAACCTTGAGCAAGTTACTTGACCCCAATTGCTTAAAAAAAAAACAAAAAACAAAAAAAAAAACAGTTTTCTATCAAAATAGTAAAATTAAAATGTTGGTATTTAAAGGTAAATATAACCTTTATTTAGAAAATCCACTCATCCTGGATAACTCATTGCTCATTAATAGCAGATAATTGAAATTATTCCTGAATTAAATTGTAGCAGCATCAAAAATTGGCAAGTAGAGATCTTAATAAGCAGCCAAGGAGCCTAAGACAAGAAATATAAATATTTGAAGAGCCTGACAGCTGTTTTTGTCATTGTTACATGAGGGATGATATGATTGGGGAAACTGTTTACTGAAATAATTGTGATAGAAAAATAGAAGGTACAAATGAAAATTTAGCTTTTAAAGCAAATGTAACCACGGAAGACAGACAAAAACTTTCAGATGGAGGCAAAGTCTGAAGCATTTTAAAATATTTCATTTTATAGGTTTTGAGAAACCATCAGCTATCCAACAGCGTGCTATCAAACAGATTATTAAAGGAAGAGATGTCATCGCACAGTAAGTCAATTTATATGGTTAATAAAAAAAATCAGAAACATCAGAAATTGTTAGCTTCTTGGCTTTGAGAAAAGTTTTGCTCAATTTGGATAAAATTTTAACCAGCTTTCTCTTTTTTAGTATAACTACAGAAAAAAAAAACCAAACAAACAAAAAAAAGTATAACTACAGATTTATTTTACTTTTGAAGTTTCCCTTTGGTAAAGGACTTTTTGGTCTCATATGTAGTTATGTTTTGTTTTTTCACGTGGCTTATTCAGTTTTCACTTAGCACTTGAAATGGTAGTTCCAACTATTTCATTTCTAAAATCCTTTTTCGGGTTTGCCTAATTTAACAAAGGACTTTCCTATAACTTGTTTTAAGAGGATTTTTGACCAGATATTGAAAATAGAAAATTTATTTTAGAGCTATAACCATTCAGTGTTTGTGCACAAGTAGTATCTGTCTTAAGTTACCTTATTTTGCCAATTCTGTTATGTCTGGTGGCTATGAAAGTACATGTTTCCTTGGTATCTCTTTTATGAGAGTGACTAAGTTGGGGAAGCAGTGTCTAGGAATTGAAAAAGAGGGGGAAGCTGTCCTTTGGAAAATATAATGTAATATACCTGAATACTTTTTATGACTTTGGGTTATAACTTTTAGAAAGTTAGATTTTTAAAAAGATACCTGGGCAGGTGGCACAGCGAGTAAAGCGCCGGCCCAGAAACCAGGAGGACATGAATTTGGATCCAGACTCAGACACTTAATGCACACACACACAAAACCTAGCTGTGTGACCTTGGGCAAGTTACTTAACCCCAATTGCCCTCCAAAAAGCAAAAAAAAAAAAAATACCCAAGGCAGTTTACTGCTTCTAATAGTGTTTAGGATAATAGTTATTATCCAGTATAGAATTGCATGTTGAATATGTTATCATGGTAATTCCTTTAGGATGTGGATTGAACTAAATGGTCACTGAGGTCCCTTCTAACTTTAAAATTCAGTATTTTTCAAATATAGAAATCAGAAAATAGTGGGAATTTGAGAGATTTTTTTTTTTTTTTTTTAGTTATTCGAATATCAAAGTTTTTATGCTTTTACAGGTCTCAATCTGGTACGGGCAAAACAGCAACATTTAGCATTTCGGTTCTCCAGTGTCTGGATATTCAGGTAGATCATCTCCTTTTAAATATATACTTGTATCTACTAATGTGTAACAAAACATTTTCAGTCTTAGAAGTTAAGTACTTGGGGTGGCTGGGTGGCTGCAGTGAATAAAGAACTGGCCTTGGAGTCAGGAAGACCTGAGTTCAAATCTGGCCTCAGACACTTAACTTGCTGTGTGACCTTGGGCAAGTCACTTGACCCCAATTGCCCTCTGGAAAAAAAAGAAATTAAGTACTGTTTTGTCCTTAATGAATTTACAGTTTTCTAGTAAAAGAATAAGAAGCTAATCTTGTTCTACTTTAGATCGTTGGAATTAAAATGTGATGTATAAATATATAAATATATATTCTATAATTGTACAATCTGTCTCCTTTGGAAATAAAAGATATAAAATAAGTCATATGACTGAAATACTGACATCTGAGTTTTGATATACTAGAACCTGCCTTGAAGTTACTAAGGACTTTTTGGTGTTTTCTAAGTTAAATTTTGTTTTAACAGGTGCGAGAAACCCAGGCTTTGATCTTAGCTCCGACCAGGGAATTAGCTGTACAGATTCAAAAGGTGAGAACACTGAGAAAATTGAGTAAATTAGCGAGTTTATCTTCTGGTTGCATTTTTCTTTCCCCTAAAAAAACTAACATGTGACCTTTTTCTGATTTCTATTAATTGCTGTAAATTATTACATATTTAGTAATAGGTCTATACTGTTATTAGTGTGTAAAATGCCTTGATCTTTTTTTTCTATTAAAAATGGGGATGGGAAAAGAAAAGTCAAATGATGATTAAACTAAAAATGTGTTATATTTGTCTTAAAATAACTATGTGCACATACTTAGCATAACACTGTGCTATTTATAGCTTTTAAAGTTGAATTTTAAAAGCAGGTGAGAATTGTGGTTTTTTTTTGTGGAAATATATTGAAGATGCTGCTGGACTAGAGAAAAGCAAATAATATAACTTCCAAAATAGAGAAAAATATAGCTCTATAAGCCAGTGTGCTTGACTTCAGTTACTGGAAAAATTCTAGAACTTATAATTAAAGTAATTGTTAATGAATATGAATGGTTTGTGCCAGACTGTCCATTTCTTTTTGGCTGGTCTCTTAGACTAGATGGTGAGGGGGGCTGTTTTACCTATAGTTTACCTAAAATTTAGCAAAGAATTTGATAGTCTCCTGCTAATCTTATAGAAAAGATAGAGAGGTGTGATTTAAGCTTATAAAACTATGTAAATTTGAACCGATTAAATGATTGCCTCCAAAGAATAGTAATTAATGATTTGTTGTCAACCTTGGAAAGAAGTCTCTAGTGAAATGCCCCATGGATCTTGTTAACATGTTTAATTAATGACTTAGATAAAAGCATAGATAGGTTGCATATTAAATGTGTAGGTTAATGCCTGAGTAGAAGATACAGCTGATTATTGGGTGACAGAGTCAAAATAATAAAAGGTCTTGACATTCTAGTCCAAATGTAATAAAATGAAATTTAATTGGGTTGAGTGTCTTACGCATGAGTTAAACAATTGATTTCACAAATGCAAGGTGAAGAAAATATAGTTAGATAACTTCTTCTTGAAAAAGATCTGGAGGTTTCATTTCATTTCGAAATCAAATTGATAAATAGACCAAAAAATAGCTGTTGTAATTGTAGCCTGTATCAAGAGTGATATAGCGTCTAGGAGTAGGAGAGCTACTCATCTCTGATCAGACAACTTCTGGAGTATTTTCATTTTTAGGAAGCACATTAATAAAGAGAATGTCTTGAGGCCACTGACTGGGCCATGAGACCATAAGATTTAGTCCAACCATCTCATTTTATAGGTGAGGAAACACAGGCCCAGAGATATTAAGTAACTTTCCCAAGGCCACACAAATAAGGCATAGAGGTAGAAAGCAATAAAGCAAGGATTTGATTCCAGGCCCATTGTCTTCAAATTTAGCATCTTTACAACTGTCATGCTGTATGAAAATGAGTTAAAGGAAATTAAGATGCGTAGCCTGCAGGGGAAATTGCCTGGGGACAGGGAAGGAGTAGCAATAGTTGTCTTAAGATATTTTAAAAGTTGTCCTATGAAAGGATTGGGTTTATTCTGTTGGTCCCAGAGGACCAGTAGGAACAGTGGATAGAAGTTTTAAAGTAGTAGGTTTAGGTTTAATGTAATGAAAATCCTTCTTAACATTTAAGACTCTCGAAAAGTATAATGAAATTTCTGGAGACAGGGGATTTCTTTTTCTAATCTAATAGGAAAATAATTTCAAGACAATGTGGTATACTGGAAAGACTGATGAACTTGAAGTCATGGATTGGAATTTGAATCTTGACTCTGTTACTGTGTGACCTGGGACAAGTCTTCTAATATATCTGGGCCTCAGTTTCTTCTTTGGTAAAATGAAGGAATTGGACTAGATGGTTTCTAAGGCTTCTTCCAGCTCTGTTCTTCTAGAATAAGGACAGTATCTTTTTTAATTCAGTGAACTTAAAAGTCTGCCTTTCTGAAGATTGCTTGGGAATATAAAGCAATACTTTTTTCCCCCTTGTATTTAGGGTCTTCTTGCTCTCGGTGATTACATGAATGTCCAGTGTCATGCCTGTATTGGGGGAACAAATGTTGGTGAAGATATCAGGAAATTGGATTATGGGCAGCATGTTGTGGCTGGTACACCAGGTCGTGTATTTGGTAAGCATGTCACGCCATGCCAGCTTTCTTCCATGTTATGTTTTGTTTTTAAATCTCTTGATCCCTACCATCCATTCAAGCTGTCGTCCTATTTTGGCCTTCCTGTCACAGCCAAACTAGTAAAAAGCTTTCTACTTTTGTTGCTTCTCTCATCTTTTCACTTATATCACAATCTTTGAAAACTGTTGACTTTCCAAATCATCAGAAAACTAAAACTGCTTTTTCTAAAGTTATAAATGATCTGTTTTTAAAATAATTTTAGTAATATTCTGATCTTATATCTTTATTTTATATCACCATTCTCCTCTCCCCCCCAACCAACTCAGTGGGGAAAAAAGATACTCAGCAAAACAGGATATGTTTTATGCTATCACTATATCAGTATTCCACCTCCTCCAGATGACCACTCCTTGACCTGACCCTCTCTTCTTCAGAGCCAAGCTTGATCATTGTAGTTATACACTGTTCAGTTTATTGTATTTTTTTGGAATCACTGTGGATGATTTCCTTTTTCTGCTTACTTTACTTTGTATCATTTCACGTTTTCCCATTTTTCTAAATTCTTCATTGTTTTAAATTATAGTGCAAAATTTTGATAAACCAATGTTTAAAAAAATTCACAATTTATTCCTTGTTTTGCTTTTTGGAGGGGCATTTGGGGTTAAATGACTTGCCCAAGATCACATGGCTAGTAATTGTTAAGTGTCTGGAGGCCAGATTTGAACTCAGGTCCTTGTGACTCCAGGGCTGATGCTCTAGTCACTGCGCCACCTAGCTGCCCCCACAATTTGTTTAGACATTTCCTAGTCAGTGGGCATCTACTTTGTTTTAAAAACTATTACAAAAAGTGGTAATAAAAATATTTTTAAATATATGAAGCCTTTCTGTCTTTGACCTCTTTGGGATTTATGCCTAGCAGTGGAATCTCAGGTCAAGATTATGGACAATTTAGTCACAATTTAAAATTGCCTTCTAGAAGACTTGGCTCAAATTACTGCTCCACTAAGAGTATATTAGTGTGCCTGTCTTTCCACAGCCCCTCTATTCCTGTTTTTTGTCATCTTGTCCAGTTAATGATGTGAGTTAAAGGCTCAATTGTTTTGATTTGCATTTACCATATTATTAGTGTTTTGAAACAATCTTTCATAAAATTATTAATAGCTTAAAATTCTTGTTTTAGAAACTGTTCATATCACTTGACTCTAGAGAAAATTAAATAAGGTAGGCAGAGAGTGTGGTGATGGTTTTATTCTGTTTTGATGGTCTTAGGTGAAGAAGGAAAAGGATAGGGGATTATACTGTTGAATTAAGGAGTGAAAGACAAGAGAACTCACCACACACACACACACACACACACACCAGCATGCCCAAAAGAGAATTCCTCCTTCCCTCTAAACTAACTATCCTTTCAGTCATAATCAGCATTTAATAAATCTATCCACTTCTACAACATTTTCAAATACAGCTTTTCTCTTAGCCATTATTCTATCTCAGATCCTTATCACCTATAATCGGACTACTCTAGTAGCCTCTTAATTGGTTGTCCTGCTTTGTATTCTTCCTTTCTGTTTTTTTTTTTTTTTTACACAGCTACCAAAGTGATTTTTATTTGGCATTTAAAGCCCTTCAAACTTCACTTCAGCTTAATTTTCTGCCTTATTACAGATCCCTCTCCCTCAAGCACTGTTCAGTCCAACTAAATTGACCTTATTACTATTTCTCACCTATAACAACTCCATCTCTTCTGCCTTTGTACAGACTGTTCCCCACAAGCCTGGTATCTTCACCTCCAACCTCTTAGAATCCTAGTTTCCTTCAAAGTTCAGTTCAAGCCCTTTTACAGGAATCCTTTGCTGTTTCTCTTATATATAAGCTGCTGTTTTCCCCCTAAAAACATTTCTCTCCCTCTCTCTAATTCTCAAGTGAGAGTGTGTGTGTGTGTGTGTGTGTGTGTGTGTGTGTGTGTGTGAGAGAGAGAGAGAGAGAGAGAGAGAGAGAGAGAGAGAGAGATGTTGTCTCCTATGATAGATTGTAAGTCTGTTAGTACAGAGACCGTTTCCTGTCTTTGTATCCTCAGTGCCCCATGCATTGCCTGTCACATAATAGGCTATCAATAAGTGCTTATTAATTGGTTGATTAATGGTATTTCACGAATGAACTTAAATGATATTTCATTTCATGTTTAATCAGCTAAAGTCTTATGTTTTATATCTGGTTTAACATGGAATAACAAGGACAAAAGTATTTCTTAATATTATCTTTTTTATGCTGATTTGTTAGATATGATTCGTCGCAGAAGTTTAAGAACCCGTGCTATCAAGATGTTGGTTTTGGATGAAGCTGACGAAATGCTTAATAAAGGTATGCTTGACTGAAGAGTAATGCTTTTTGTACCCTCCTAAATTTGTGAATGTATTTAATAACTTACATCTTCAAAAATAGTTTGGGGTAGTTAGGGACATAAACCTTTGGGTTATTTACTTGGAACGGGTTGAGACTCATGGCCCTAGTTGGTCAGATTTAGTATTGCTAGTTTTGTTACCACCTAAGTTGGCTAAAAATATAGAATAGGATGAGACCAGGGTTTTCAGTTTAATTCTGATTTATAAGTCTTTTTTTTCCTTGCCTGTACATTATACCTATAATGCCAGCTAGCTAGTCTGTAAATAGCTAATATTGTTCAAAAAGAGACACTGGACTTGGAGTATATATGGATTTGTGTAAATGTTGGAAGAACAACTCGACATATGCCCTGTTGATTATTGGTATTAGTGTTATCTTCTTGTGTGAAGGACAAAGTGTTTTTATTTTCCTTGATTTAGTATGGTGGGATATAGTAAAATCCATATTTAGGTATTTTTTATGTATCTGTTTTAGTTTCCTGTTTGCAAATTCATCTTTTTAACATTGTTATCAATAAACTATGCTTCTTTGCTTGATCTCAGAGGACAAAAATCTCTTACGATTCTGTTCTATTTATTTGTACCTAACTAAGGGTAAATTGTGAGCCATCATGCAAGAGAAAGGAGACATAATTGATAAATCTCAGAAGTGAAAGGAGTTGGGATAAGAATCAGGGTCTTAGCAAAGAAGAGAGAAGGTCTCTAGGAAGAAACATTAATCTTGGAGTGAAGGCTATATAGAGTTGAGGGTTTTAGGACTGTGGAAAAAGATTGGATGCACCATAGTAGGGAAAGTACTACAGAGTTAACAAGAGATAAAAGAATTAAGTGTCCCTGAGAGCCCAACTGAGGTTAAATAGCATAAATTTGTGGTAGACCCAGTCATTCAGCCCCATGATCAGTGGTTTCCACTGCCTCTAGACCTTGGACACTCAGAACATTCAGGGTCATGGAAGAGCTAGCTTTGTTATTCATACTAACTTTGTTGCCTTTCAGATAACCTTGGTTTTAAGAGTCAGATCTAGGATTTTTGTGTAATTGGTGGGGTGTGTGTGTTTGGTATTGATTTCAACTATACATGTTATTGAGGAAAATTTTAAGTACTAGACTTAAAGTTGGGGGAGATGGTGTTATTGTGTAAGTACCTCCACTGAGTATCTTTGTTATCTTGAAAGCCACTTAATCTCCCTAGATCTTAGAGAGGTTACCTGTGGGGTTTTGGAAAGAATGCCAAATAAGAATTGATGGTGTTTGGATTCAAGTTTGAGCTCTTCCACTTACTATTTAGGTCCACTTAGACAAGTTATTTATCCACCATAGACTGGATAGCCATTTTACAGCTGAGAAAAGTTAGGGACCTCAAAAGATTTTGTGAATTGCTGGTGGTCACACTATCAAAGTAAAGACCTGTGTATAAATGCTTTTTCCTTACCCCAGTCTGCCTTGAAAGGCTTGGCCCAGACAATCTCTTATATCCCTTCTACAAATCATATAGAATTATCAGAAATTAAAACTGTAAAAATTTGTTTTAGCTTTCTAACTTGAAGAGACCCCCAAAATTATCTGGTTTATGCCCAACTACTTACTATTTTTACTACCTCTATTACCTTGGGTAAGTTGCTTAGCCTTCCCCAACTCTCATAAGGAAATAGGTCTAGAAGACCACTGAGTCCCTTTCGGCTCTGAATAAATGCACCGTGAAACACAGTAACAATTATGATGCCTATTTACATATATTTGTTATATTTGTATTATAAAACGTAAGTGCATTCTGTTAAGTGTATTACTCCTGGTCACCAAGTTTTTTATCTGTATCTATGATTTTATAAGTTTGATGAAATCTTGAAGTGCAGATCAGTTTATCTGGAACTGAAGAGTCTTAAGAGAGTTCCTTGGGGCACTGTGAAAATGGAAGTGATTTGCCCATTTGTCCACAAGCTAGTATGTGACAGATAAAGAATTCAGTACCATTACACTCAGAATACCTTGGAAAAATGAAAAGGAATATCACTCCTGAGTGATTTGATTTCTTTTAACAGGGTTCAAGGAACAGATTTATGATGTATACAGATACCTGCCTCCTGCTACCCAGGTGGTTTTGATCAGTGCCACATTGCCTCATGAGATCTTAGAAATGACCAATAAATTCATGACTGATCCAATTCGCATCTTGGTAAAACGGTTAGTGACCTTGGAATTAATTTTCCCTGCTTAGTATAGTATCTAAACCATCAATGATTTAGACCATTTGTTATAATTATTAATGTTAACTATGGAATATTCATGTTGGTTTGTTTTTTAAATTAAAGTTGGGAGAACTCTTCTGGTTGTTCATCTAACCTGGTTCTAATGTTAGTTGATAATTGCTCGTTTATATATGGTGACAGTACACAACAGTAAAGGTTGTATAATGTTGAAAATTTTTTTATGCTGGAAAATTTTAAGGTTTTATTATTTAGTAACATTTCTGGTGAAGGTCAATTGGTAATGTGCCTAATTATCTCAAGTTGAATTGATGTTATATTGGTAAGAGATTTTGCAGGGTTTGTGTTTCTCCAAAATATGACCAACATTAAAGAGTTTTGTCTAATTTTTTTTTTTAACTCTTCTTTAAGTGATGAATTGACTCTCGAAGGAATCAAACAATTTTTTGTGGCAGTGGAAAGGGAAGAATGGAAATTTGACACTTTGTGTGATCTTTATGACACCTTGACCATCACACAAGCAGTCATCTTTTGTAATACCAAGAGGAAGGTATAGTAATCATTTTCTGCCTAATTGGGAAAAAATTGGGGGCAAGTTCCATATTAACTTGGGTCATGATGTTTAGGGGCATAAGAAACTAGTTGTTTCTTAATTTGCCATTATGAGACATTTCCAATTTTATCTTCCTTCAAAAACTCGTTTCATTTTCTCTGACTTTGAGGTTTGGGGATTCAGTATTTACCCCAAAGCAATGGTCCAATGCCAGTTCTTTCTAAAGAAAAGCACGTTAAATCTATCTGTGAGATGTATGGTGGGGGACTCCTATCTTCTCTTCCTGGTGAGGATTGGGCGGTTGTGATTTCTGTGGGTTATAAAATTAATTAATTAAATTAAAACAAAGATAATTAAACAAAGATAACCTTGTTTCTGGTTATTTTGCTTATAGGTAGACTGGCTGACTGAGAAGATGAGAGAAGCCAATTTCACTGTTTCTTCGATGCACGGAGACATGCCCCAAAAAGAGAGAGAGTCCATAATGAAAGAGTTTAGATCTGGTGCAAGGTTAGCATAATTCAAAATAAATGCTATGATCAGGGCAACCTTAAAGAGAGGGCAAGGTAGGGTATGATGTGGTTGCTTATCTAGTATGATTTTAAAGCATCTCCTGAAAAGCTCCTGTTGTTTCAGAATCCTACCAACAGCACAGTGCCTAATATTTTCACTTCATCTTTTGGGCTAAAGCATTCATGTGTCCAGGAAAGCTTTTTTAAGATACCCTCCAGCAACAAAGATGGATAAACATATAAATCTGTTCATTCCGTATCCTCGATTATTCCGTTAACTTCTAAGTGCATACTACAAATAAGACTCTTATTTTAGGACATGAGAGATATAAACATGAAAGAATCTGGATGTGAATTGACAGATAAAATCTACAAGATTAAAAACCAGTCAAAGACCAGCAAGTTAACATACAAGTCCCTGTGGGAAACATGGATTTAATAATTTGAGGGTGAGGTTAGGCTCAGATAGGCGTAGTCTAGGAGGAAATTTTACAATAAGAAGTCCTTGGTATACTAGAGGACATCGTGAGGTCACTTTGAAACCTGAGTATGGTATAGGGATATGAAAAGAAAAGAGACAGAAGAATGTCCAACTTTATCATAAACTGTGACTTTTGGCAAGTCATTTAACCTCTTTTGCCTCACTTTCCTCATCTATAAAATGAGAGTAATAACACCTACCTCCCAGGGTGGTTGTAAGAAGATCAAATGAGATGTTTATAAACCTTAAGATTTAGTATGATATACCTGCAATGACGAGGATCATTATGCTTAGTACCAGTCCATACTAGTTTTTTTCCTTTATCACCTGGATTCTTTTTATTTTAATTCTCAATTTCTGTACTTCTAGAAAGTTATTTTTCGCTTTTCCTTCAAACTAAAATAATGTAGCCAGCAGAAAAGTATATGAAAGGAGAACGTGGGTTTGAATTTCAAAGAAACTAGAAGACAGCGTTCACGTCTACCTGGTTAATTACGTACATAAGTGATGGACTGAGAATAACAAATATAAAAATAAGACAAAATCCTGTTTTTCCATTGTTTGGTAAAGTGGCTCAGGAAGTGAAAGGAGGCTAGTATAGAATAGCTAAATTCAAAAGGAATCTACTGCCTTGCAGAATAGAAATAGGAAAATAGAGTTTGTTAGGTGATGTTCTAGAGGCATAGGAAAAAAAATTGTCATAGCACAGCTTTTCCTTAATTCTTCTAAAACCTGACTTCAGTGTACTTATCTCCACCAAATCAAAGTTGGCAATATTTCGGGGATGATGGAAGAGTTATTTTAAAAAAAATTAAAAACAACTATTTGCCAAACTCATTTAAAAGTAGTATAAGCCAACCAGGATTTATGTTAAGGTTACTATTTTACACAACTAAATTATATTTTGTTTTTTTTTCAGCCGAGTACTTATATCTACAGATGTTTGGGCCAGAGGATTAGATGTTCCTCAGGTCTCTCTTATCATTAACTATGATCTACCGAATAACAGAGAATTATATATACACAGGTACTTGAATGTGTTTTTTTCCTTATTATTTTCTCATCGATATATTTACTGAATAATTTTAACTAAATCTTTTGTTTTCTTCTTAAAGAATTGGGAGGTCAGGTCGATATGGCCGAAAAGGTGTTGCGATTAATTTCGTAAAAAATGATGACATCCGTATTCTCAGAGATATTGAACAGTACTATTCAACTCAGATTGATGAAATGCCCATGAATGGTAGGTGTATCAAGAGGTCAACCTCAAAAAATTTCTATATCCCTGATATATGGTGTGGGGTATTTTTTGAGATTTTTAGAAAAATGCAAGATTGATATCTAATTTAACTATACATTTTTGTTTACTCTTCCCTTTTTTATAACCTTATTTCATATCTCATTTTTATTTTAGTTGCTGATCTAATCTGAGGAAACCTCTTTGAAGACCAGTTGGAGAATATTTTATACTACATTTGAAAGTTGAAGAGCTTATTATGCCCTATAAGTACAACTTTTATTTAATAAGAGGGTTTATTTGTGTTAAACTCTCTTCACCCAACTCCTGTCCCACAAGCTGCTCTTTTTGGGATTTCTGCCTGCCTGCGTGTAAATTATGCATTAAGTCTGTTTTTCATTAAAAAAATGAGAAATTTTCATATAATTTCCAATTGACTTCTTCTTTTAAGGTTGTAGAGTTGTAGTAGAGAAAATGTATTATAAAAGTACACGTACCTTTTCCTGTGGTTGTTTCACATAGTATGGAATTATACTTTTTTTCCTTGGTGTAGTAATAAAAAGAACATGGAGCTAGGTCTTTTCATTAACTTTCAGTCTTTTATAATCTCAGGCAAGGTTTAACTTCACTAGACCTGCATTTCCCCATAAAGATCACGAAGATGATCATATGATTGTCCCATCTCTTCATCTTGCCCATGTGCCTCAGAGTTCTCTCTTTTAGGTTTTCCACTGGTGTGGACTCTAGCCCTGGGTCTTCTCATGGCTTGAAGGCTTCTCTGCTAAGAAGAATCTCAATTCCCCAACCAGACAAGGAACTTCCCTAATGACCAGTAAAGACTCTTTAAGAATAAAAATTGTTCATTTTTGTCTTTATCCCAGTGTCTTGCTCAAGTATCACATGTTTATTTGGACCAGACTGGTATTTTCATTAGTATGGGGATTTCCTAGGAGGTAACTCCCTCTACTAGATCATCATGATCAGCTCTATGATCTTGGAGTGTTGCCTGGGACATTGAATGGTTAAATGATTTCTTTTCATTTCAGAGGCAAAACTTAAACACAGGTCTTCTTAATGTAAAATAAGCCACTTTAGCTAGAACATAGAGGTTTAGATTTTTTATTTTTTTATGTTGATTTTTTTTTCCTCTTGTTTATTTTTTAGTTTACATCATTCATTTCCACAAGATTTTGAGTTACAAATTTTCTCCCCATTTTTCCCCTACCCACCACCCCAAAACTGATTCCACTGAATATCCCCTCCCCCAATCTGCTCTCTCCCATATCTTCCCCCATCCTCCCTCTGACTTTGTAATAGGGCATGATGGATCTCTATGTCCAAGTACCTGTGTATCTTATTTCCCAGTTACATGTAAAATAATAATAATAATATATATATATATATATATTTAAACATTTGATTTTAAAACTTTGAATTTCAGATTCTTTCCCTTACTCCTTTGTCACCCACGCTTATTGGGAAGATAAGCAATTCAATATAGGTTGTACATGTGTAGCTATGCAAAACATTTCCATAATGGATATATTGTGAAAGCCTGACTATATTTCCCTCCCCCCTATCCCACCTCCCACTTATTCTATTCTTTACTTTGATTCTGTCCCTTTCCAAAAGTGGGTGCTTCCAACTTCCCTCCCCGCCCAGCCTGCCCTCCCTTCCATCATCACCCCTCATCCCCTTCCCCCCTACTCTTCCTATAGAGTGAAATAACCCTGTTTAGTGTGTATGTCATTCCCTCTCTAAGCCAAATTCAGTGAGAATAAGGTCAACTCATTCCCTTTTGCCTTCCTGTTCTTCCCCTCCATTGTAACAGTTTTCCCTTGCCTCTTCTATATTAATTTACCCCATTCTGTTTCTCCCCATTTCCTCTCATTATATTCCTCTCTTACCTCTTAATTTCACCTTTTAAGTATCATCCCTTCCTATTCAATTGGTCCTGTACCCTCTGTGTATATAGAGACACATATATATGTGTACATACACACACACACACACACACACACACACACACACACACATATATATACACACACATTTCTATTCCCTTCAACTATTCTCATACTGAGAAAAGTTTCATAAGTTATTGTTTTTCCATATAGGAATGTAAATAGTTCAATTTTGATAAGTTCCTTATGATTTCTTTTTCTTGTTTACCTTCTCATCCTTCTCTTGCTTCTTGTATCTGAATGCCAAATTTTCTGTTCATTTTCTGTTTTTTCATCAAGAATCCTTGAAAGCCTCTATTCCATTGAATGACTGTATTTTCCCCTGAAAAATGATACTCAGTTTTGCTGGGTAGGAGATTCTTGGTTTTAATCCCAGGTCCTTTGCCCTCCAGAATATATTCCAAGCCCTTCAATCCCTCAGTGTAGAAGCTGCCAGATCCTGTGTTATCCTGATTGTGTTTCCACAATATTTAAATTGTCTCTTCCTGGCTGCTTGTAATATTTGTCCTTGATCTGGGAATTCCGGAACCTGGCTATAATATTCCTAGGAGTTTTCTTTTTGGGATCTTTTTCAGGAGGTGATGGGTGGATTCTTTCAACTTTTCTTTTACTCTCTGGTTCTAAAACATCAGAGCAATTTTCCTTAAGAATTTCTTGAAGATGATTTCTAGGTTCTTTTTTTGATCATGGCTTTCAGGCAGTACAATAATTTTTAAATTATTTCTTCTGGATCTATTTTCCAGGTCAGTGGTTTTTCCAATGAGATATTTCACATTGCCTTCTATTTTTTCATTTGTTTGTATTTGTTTAATAGTATCTTGATTTCCCATAAAGTCACTAGCTTCCATTTGCTCCAATCTAATTCTGAAGGAATGATTCTCTTCAGTGAGCTTTTAAGATTCTTTTTCCATCTGGGAAATTTGGCTTTTTAAGGCATTATTCTCATTGGCTTTTGAGCCTCTTTTGCCATTTGAGTTTGTCTATTTTTTAAGGTGTTATTTTATTTAGTCAGGTTGTTGATTCTCATTTCATACTTTTCTTGCATTGTTCTCATTTTTCTTCCCAATTTTTCCTCCACTTCTCTTATTTGGTTTTCAGAATTCTTTTTAAGGTCCTCTATGGCCTGTAACCAGCTCATATTTTTCTTTTGAAGCATTTGGTGCAGGAGTTCTGACTTTGCTATCTTCCTCCTGTTCCATGTTTTGATCCTTTTTGTCCCCAAAATAGGAGTGTAAAGTTGTATTGTTCTGCTTGTCATTTCCATTGACAAAATCATATCAGTTTCTGATGTTGAATGTTTTAACAGTGCCAAGGACTTCGTGGTGAGAACTTCCTTGTCCAGTTCTTCAGTAACTGGTTTCTGAGGAGGGGGTATTGCAGTTACTCACCTGGTTGGTGGCTTTGAGGACCAACCTGGTAGTATAGTTGGTGGTCTGGGGTGGGGCATTGGTGGTATTGCTACTCCAAGGCCTCTTGGGCTTCACTGCCCATTGGGACTATAGGGATGTTGGACTTGTTTTCCGAGGTTTGCTCCCATGTATGATGTCTACAGGGACCAGACTGAAAGGATATGATGAAGACCGGAATACTAGGGTGGTTGTAGAGATGACTGAATGGGTGAAAAGGATGTAGCAACTCACTGGACATGAGAGGTGAGTGAGAGGTAACAGCTGATGATTCTAAGGTCATGGATTTGGGTGACTAGATGGGTTATGTTGCCCTCAGTAGATAATGGTAAATTAGTGTGAGTGGAGTGTGGGCAATGGTGAGTATGGGCAAGAAGGAGGCAAGAAATATGACTGGAAACAGTGAATTCCTGCATTGGCACCTGATGAGTTCACTGAGAATGTAGAAAAGAAGGTGGTTCAGGACCCTCCTAGTAGGCCTAATGGGAGTAAGGCCATGGATGATGATCCATCAAAGAAAACAGTTCCCTCCAGTGCTTTGAGCAACATGTAAGTAGGAATGGAGACTGTGGGTGATAGGGATAACCCCTTATAGAGTGGTTCTAGCATTCCCCCTCCCAGCCCATCCACTCTGCCCTACCCCCCTGTCCCCCCTTCCTTTCTTAGAAGCAACAAACATTGAACCTAATCCATAATTATGCAAAAAGATTGTGAGAGCTTTCTGTGATCCCCACCACAAGTCTTCATCCAGGTCCATGAAGCTCACTCATAAAGGGAGGTCCCCTAAGAACCCTAACCAGACCTTCTGACTCCAGGCACAACTGCCCTCCCCAAAATCCCTTCCCTTTACCTGCGCCATCCTGCTTTTGCTGGAGCTGCTTCTCCAGCTTCCCCACTGAGCTGTACTCAATAAAGACTGTAATTACAACTTCAAGCTCTAATTGTTAGATGCCTCACTTGAGCTGGAACAAGTCCTAAGAAGGAGACAAGCAGCAACAGGGCAAGGCATTTGAGAGCTGAGAATAGTATTTGAAGTGGTTGACTAAATTGGGCCATGAGGAAAGTTAAGAGCGGATCGTGGGATAATGGGGAAGTTTAAAGCAAGCTGAGGTAAGGATGAAGGATGTGTTTAGGCATAAGACACAGGTAGGAGGATAGGTTTTGATTATGGAAGTTAGCCAGTTATAATTGTAAGATCAAGGGTAGTAATGAGAATAGCAATTATTTGGCCCTTTAGTTTACAAAGTATGTTATCTCATTCAGTCCTCATAACTCTTAAGAGGTGGGTGCTATTGAAAGCCCCATTTTACAAATGGGGAAACAGCTTGAGATTAAGTAACTTACCAGTAAGGCCAGATTTCAACTCAAACCTTCCTGACTCCAAATTCAGCATCCTATCTCCATTTCACTACCTAGGGTATGAATACTTCTTTGTGGCAAAGATGGAATAAAGGTGATAGGAGTAGAGGCTGGTGAACTGGGAGACCAGAGTGTTTGAAGGGACATTAATCACCATGCATATTTAAGTCTTCAGTCTGTCAAGTATTTATATGTTTACTATGTGCCAGGGTTTAAGTGAAAAGGCAGAGGTTGGAGTGGAAAGGAAGGTCAAGTCAAAAACTGAATTCTAAAGGAAAAAAATGACGTAGAGACTGGTAGATGACTGAATAGGGTGATGTGGATAGATGGACACAACTTCAGTGGAGGAAAGGTTGCTGAAGGAGGACCTGGAAGTGGCAGTGAGAGGCAGAAGCATGACTTCCTCGTGGTCCAGTGTGTCAGGGCTGGAGAAAGGGCATTTCCAGTGCTGGAGAGGGATGCAGTGTCTTCTTGGAGGAAACAAGGAAGGTTTCAGGAAACAAGTGAAAGTTTCAGGAAAAGGACTAAGATGGCAAGGAGAAATGGTTAAAAATAGAATGGGTTTACAAATGTAATTCATCTTTAGTTTGATACAGTTGCACAGTCACACTATGATCCTGGCCAAGAAGAGTGGCCTGGCTTTGATTAAGTGAGGACAAAATTGCTTCTGGAGTTGTTTTTGTTGTCCTTTAAAAAATTTCAGCCTGGAAACTTAGTTAACCAGAAGTAAAGCCTCGCAAGTAACCCTTCTTGGCTCCTCATTATCATCTACAGACATTCTTAATAAGTAAAAAAAAAAATACAATTTAAACACCATCCCTCTAATTTGTGACCCACATTGGCTTAAGCAGACAAAAGAGAGGCCATGGACAGTAGAAACAGGGTCTGGGCAGGAGCTCCAGGCATTTGGAGCATTCCAGTGCCCAGGCACTGTAAGAGGGCACCAGGTCAGGAAGCACAGGGACAGGAAGACCCAGGGGATCTTTGAACTAGCACATAGGGCAGAAATGCGTGCCTTCCCTCACAACCTCTGTCACTACCCAGTTCCAGATTACAAATCCAGGGCAGATGGAGGAGAGCAACAGTCATGGTCATATGCCCTAACCGTGCTGAGGAACAAGTTCAGAAGCAAATGGCAGCTCTGTGCTCAGCACTAAGGATACAAAAAGAGTGAAAGAAAAGCAAAAAAACAAAACAAAACAAAAAAACCGCTGCCCTGCCCTTAAGGAGTTCACATTCTAATGAGGGAGGTAACTTGTAAATAACTATGTACATACAATACATAGGTAAAGAGGTCTTGCTGTCTCATTTCTTACCTAATCTTAATCACTGAATGAGTGCTGCCTTAGATTGAAATCTGATAAAGACCTCAGTTTAAAGAGGTCAAGATCTGCCACTGCATCCAGGGTCACCTCCAGTCATCCTGATCTATATCTTGCCACTGGACCCAAGCTTCTCCAGCAAAGAAAATGAGGCTAGTGACTTTGCACAGCCCTCCCTCACTTAAATCCAAGAGCAAGGTGTCACCTTCCTGACGACATGGGCTTCTGAGAATGAAAGACAACAACAGGGCAGATGGAAGGCACTAGTAGCTGAGGGGGACTGGGAAAGGCTTCCTGCAGAAACTTTGCTCAAATGATTCAAACTCCTAGTTCTTTCTCTTTCACAAGAGCAGTTTATATGACATAAGTACAAGCAGGTACTCCAGAGCCAGTTTATAAATGTGTAGGTGAATAAAAAGTCAATTAATACATTTGTTGGTAAATATGGAGCCACATAATGTGATCCCAGTCCACATAGATCTAGTAGAGTGAGGCAATCCCTATCCAACATCAGTACTTCCTTCCTAGAGGGCTGATAAAATCTGCTTTTGAATAAAAGATTCCTGACAGAAACAACCTTGTATGACAGATTTCCAAGATGGACAGAGAGAGTTCTTTGACTGAATTTTTAATTCTATTAGTCCTATAGGATCATACTGCTAGAAGATCTAATGCAATCCCTTAATTTTCACAGATGAGGAAACTGAGGCCCAGAAACAAAGTAATTTGCCAAGTTCACAGAGTATCCATGCTAGGATATCACTTTTCTCCAGGTCTGGTTCTCTTTCCACTCTGTTACACTAGAATGGATCTTCCACCCTACACATCTACCCTCCTGTCCACCAGCGAGGTAGGAAAAACAGCCATTTTTTGTATTCTGGCCAGAAACTCTAAGGGTCTTCTCTTCCCAGACTGATTCTTTTAGGAGAGCAAAGTAGGCCACATTTTTCCTCAATTCTTATCTAGCCTTGATTCATCGAATAGGTGTTGTCTTGAGACCTGGGAAAGACTAACTTAAAAGTCTCCCACTGCATCTGGGGCCATTGCCAGTCATCCTGACCTGTCTCACTGCTGATTTCTTTTTTTTTCCTTTTTGCCTTTTGGAGGGCAATTGGGGTTGTGACTTGCCCAAGATCACATGGCTAGTAAGTGTTAAGTGTCTGAGGTCACATTTGAACTCAGGTCATCCTGACTCCAGGGCTGGTGCTCTGTTCACTGTGCCACCTAGCCACCCCCCTGCCACTGAATTCTGATGACTGGGAGATAATGAAGCTGAAGACTGCATGGCCCTGCCTCATTTAAATCCAATTCACTTGCAAGTCATCTCCTGATGTCACTGAAATTCTTCAGGAACAAAGGACAAACAACAATGAAAAATATCATTAACACTATTTTGTATATGAAGAAATTAAGGCTTAAATAACCATAGGATTTAGACCTGGATGGGACCTTTGCTATTGTTTAATCATTTTCAGTTGTGTCCGACTTTTCATGACCCCATCTGGGACTTTCTCTGCAAAGATTGGAGTAGTTTGCCATTTCCTTCTCTAGTTCATTTGAATGAGGAGGAACTGAGGCAAACAAGACTGAGTAACTTGACCAAGGTCAAAGAGCCAGTATCTGAGGCTGGACACGAACTCAGGTCTTCCTGTCTCCAGGCCCTGCACTGTCCAGTGCACCACCTATAGCTGCCTTGGATGGGACCTTAAAGATCATTTAGTCCAGTAGTTCTCAAACCTTTTGGTCTCAGGACCTTTTTATGCTGAGAACATTCCAAAGAAAGATGTAGGTTATATCTATTGGTATTTATTATACTGGAAATTAAACCTGATAAAAATTTTAAGACATTAATTCATTAAAAATAACAATAAACCTATTACATGTAAATAACTATATTTTCTAAAACAAAATTTATTTAGAAGAGTGGCATTGTTATACATATTTTTGTAAATCTTCAAAATTTCTGGCTTAACAGAAGATGACTGGATTCTCATATTTACTTCTGCATTCAATTTGTTGTGATATATTGTTCTGTTTGAAGTATGTGAAAAAAAATCAGGCCTCACACAGATATGTATTTTGAAAAGGGAAGAAAAATAATGTATTATTATTTTTATGAAAATAGCTTTGATCTTTAAGATCCTTCCCCCCACCCTCCATCCCCAAAAGTGGGGATGATGAAATGTCTTGTTCACAATACACGAGGAAGTAATATACTAGACCAAAGAGTGTCAGAGAGTAAGATATGAGAAGGCTAGAAAGGTAAGAGGGGCTTAGGTTATGAAGGATTTTGAATGCTAAACAGAACATTTTGTATTTGATCCTGGAGGCAATAGGGAATCACTGGAATTTATTGAATAGGAGAATGACCTGATCAGATCTGCACTTTAGGAAAATCACTTTAGTGATGAAAGGAGGATGGATTGGAGATGTAGGGGGGAGGGGAGAATATAGCCAGCGGGGGCTTGAGTCATATCAATAGCCAATAGATACTTCTACAAAACTCTCAAGTTACCCTAGAAGTCTGAAGAGAAGATGTAGATTCCATGGTTCTGGGAGACTGAGCCACAGAGCATACTTACTACACAGACCAACTTGTTCTAACTCATACACATACGTGATGCTGTATCTCCCATCTCTGAGCCTTTTACACTGGCTGCACCTCATGCCAGGATTACTCTCCCTCTTCACCTCCACCTTTTATATTCCCTGGTTTAAGATTCGGCTCAAATCTTCCATATCTCTGTACATATCTTGAGGGTAATCTGAGCCTCCAACTGGTTAGTGATTTAGGGGCATGTGAAGACTTCTAGTAGAAAAGTTTGTTAAAGGCTACAAAGGCAGTGAAAGCAGGCACCGCAAAGCACTTAGAGCTTGAAAAGGTCTTGAAGACACCAAGGTCATCTACTGCATCCTTGGGCACTGTCAGTCATCTTGCCTTTCTTTGTCTTAGCATTGGACTTAAATGAATCTAGAAGAGAGTGAGGCTGACAGCTTTGGGCAAACCTGCCTTACTCAAACGAAGACATTACCCGGTGATGTCATTGGTCCTCCTCGAAAAGGACAAACAATAGTATATATAATGCATGTGCCCAATAACTATTGGGAAGGTAACTTACCAATACATGTAATTTTCTTTTTTAAATAGCATTTCATTTTTTCCAAGTGCACATAAAGACAATTTTCAACATTCATTTTTTATAAGACTTTGAGTTCCACATTTTTCTCCTTCCATCCCCTCCCACCTCGACAAGATAGCAAGCAATCTGATATAGGTTATATGTGTGCAATCATGTAAAAACATATTTCCACATTAGTCATGTTGTGAAAAACAGAGCAAAAGGGAAAAAAATGAAAAGAACAAAGAAAGTGGAAATAGCATGCTTCAATTTGCATTCAGATTCCATAGTTCTTTCTCTGGATGTGGATAGCATTTTCTATCATGAGTCTTTTGGAATTGTCTTGGATCACTGTTGTTAAGAAAAGCTAAGTCAATTATAGATGATCATAGCACAATGTGGCTATTACTATGTACAATGTTCTCCTGGTTCTGCTCATTTCACTCAGCATCAGTTTGTAATATATGTAATTTTCACAAAAATAAAGGAAAACCTTTCAAATAATTGGACAGTTATTCAATGTTTATGGCTGTACTATGCCAATGTAGTAAAAATGACATTATTAGCCAAATTAATCTATGCAGTTAGCACTATACCAATCAAATTATCAATAGGATAGTTTATGACATTGAAAAAAATAACAAAATTCACATGGAAGAAAAAAAGGCTAATAATAAAGAAAAACATAAGAATGATGGGCATTTGATGTTACCAGCTTTTCAATTATATTATAAAACAGTAATTATAAAAACTATATGGGGGGCGGAGCCAAGATGGCGGAGTAGAAACAGCATGTCCCAGGCTCTCTCCCCTCAGATTACATCCAAACTATGTAAAAGGGGACTCTGAACAACTTCTGGAGCCCCAGCACCCACAGAACGACACAGAGAAGCTAACCTCCCGCTGAGGAGAGCCCAGCAGGAAGGGCCAGCGCAGAGGTCTGGGAACCGGCAGCAAGCATGCAGTGCGGAGAGCTGAGCCCAGGTCCCTGTGAGCTGAGGTTTTAGCCCCAGGGCGGCTGGGCCAGCAGCCGGCTGGAGGAACCCCAGAACACCAGCAGCTGTGGAGATTCCAGAATGGTCAACACAGACATGCCTAGGACAAAGTGAGAGGCTAGTGCCCTATGGACTTTGGGACCAGTATTTGGGGAACCTGTCCACTTCCTCCCCTGGGGGCTAGAAGCTGCTGAGGAGACACGCCATTTTGCAGTTTTCAGTGGCAGCTCCAGGTCCTGGCTTGCGAACTGTAGGGAGATCCAGCGATCAGTCTGGGGGCAATCACTCTTGCTTTAACCTCCCTGGATCTGGATTGTGGTCTGGGGGAGGAGATCGTGGGGCAGGCTTCCAGCTTGCCAGAAACGGAAGTTGTCCCCCCACACTTTCAGGATGAAGCTCCCCTGTCTGATGGCAGAGTTCTACTGTGGCAACAAACCCAAAAATCAAGTAATTAAGTGGCAACATGCCAAGGCAAAGGAAACAAAATAAACAGAAAAATGAAACATTAGACTCCTATTTTGGGGGCAAAGAGGATCGAAGCATGGAACAGTCAGAGGACTGTGAGGTCAGAAATCCTGCACCAAAATCCCCAAAGGAAAATATGAGCAGGTTACAGGCCATAGAGGACCTTAAGAAGGACTTTAAAAATCAAATAAGAGAAGTGGAGGAAAAATTGGGAAGAGAAATGAGAAGGATGCAGGAAAAGTATGAAATGAGGGTCAACAGCCTGACTGAGGAAAACAACACCTTAAAAAACAGACTAACTCAAATGGCAAAGGAGGCCCAAAAGGGCAATGAGGAGAAGGATGCCTTAAAAAGTCGAATTTGCCAGATGGAAAAAGAATCTCAAAAGTTCACTGAGGAGATTCATTCCTTCAGAGTTAGACTGGAGCAAATGGAAGCTAATGACTTTATGAGAAATCAAGATGCTGTTAAGCAGATCCAAACAAATGAAAGAGTAGAAGGCAATGTGAAATATCTCATGGGAAAAAACATGGACCTGGAAAATAGATCCAGGAGAGATAATTTAAAAAGTATTGGACTACCGGAAAGCCATGATCAAAGAAAGAACCTAGAAATCATCCTTAAAGAAATTCTCAAGGAAAATTGCCCTGATGTTTTAGATCCAGAGGGCAAAATAGAGGTTGAAAGAATCCACAGATCACCTCCTGAAAAAGATCCCAAAAAGAAAACTCCCAGGAATATTATAGCCAGATTCCAGAACTCCCAGATCAAGGAGAAAATACTACAAGCAGCCAGGAAGAAACAATTTCAATATTGTGGAAACACAATCAGAATAGCCCAGGACCTGGCAGCTTCTACACTGAGGGATCAAAGGGCATGGAATATGATATTCCAGAGGGCAAAAGAGCTGGGACTGAACCCAAGGGTCACCTACCCAGCAAAACTGAGTATTTTGTTTCAGGGGAAAATATGGTCATTCAGTGGAACAGAGGACTTTCAAGCATTCTTGAGGAAAAAACCAGTTGAATAGGAAATTTGACATCCAGACACAAGAAGCAAGAGATACCTGAGAAGGTAATCAGGGAAAAGAAATCAAAAGGAACTTATCAAAGTTAACCTATTTACATTCCTACATGGAAAAACAATAACTGTGACTGATGAAACTTTTCTCAGTATGAAAATAGTGGAAGAAGGGTATATGGTCACATGAATACATATATGAATGTGTGTATGTATGTTTACAGTTATACATGGATAGAGGGCATAGGTTGAATTTGGTGGGAATGGTTGATACTTAAGGGGTGAAGTTAAGAGGTGAGAGAGGAAAGTGGCAAGAGGAGACTGGGAGAGACAGGGTAGGGTAAACTATCTCATGTAGAAGAAGCAAGGGCAAGTGACTGCAGAGGAGGGAAAGAATAGGAAAGCAAAAAGGCAAAACCACATTCTCATTGAATTTGGTTCAGGGAGAGAATGACATACATACTAAATGGGATATCTCAACCTGCAGCAGAATAGGGGGAAGGGGGATGAGAGGAGGGATGATGGATGGGAGGGCATTCTTGGGGGGAGGGGAGGTTGGAAGTACCCACTATAGAAGAGGGACAGGTTCAAGTAGGGAATGGACCAGGTGGGGGGTGGGATGGGTGGGAGGGAATTATAAGCAGCCTTGTACAATATATCTACTATGATAATGTTTTGCATAGCTAGACATGTACAACATATACTGAATTACTTATCTCCCCAGAGGGAATGGGTGACAAGGGAGGAAAGGAATGGATCTGAAATTCAAGGTCTTAAAATTAAATATTTCAAATATATATAAATACTATTATTAATACTCTTTTGCATGTAATTGGGAGATAAGATGTATAGGCATCGGGGCACAGAGATTCACCTTGCTCTAATGGAAAAGTTGAAGGGGATAAGGGAGAAGATATGGGAGAGAACAGGATGGAGGAAGCGATATCTTGTGGGACTGCTATTCTGGGAGGGTGGGTAGGGGAAAAAAGGGGAAAAAATTTGTAACTCAAAATCTGGCAGAAATGAATGATGTAAAACAGGAGTTAATAAAGCATTTGTTTAAATAAAAAAAACTATATGATATGTACAATGGGTATTATGTTGCTTGCCTTCTCAATGGATAGGTCAGGGACTAGAGGGAGGGAAAGACTTTGGAACTAAAAATAATTTTTAGAAAATCCCCATATGGTACTAAATAAACTCTAAAGAAGATCAGTGGAATTATTAGCTAAGTAATGCACACCCACTCTGGACTAACTCTAAATTTGAATAGCACTGGCAGATTAGATTCCCAGATGGGAGATTACTACTTTTCCCTTTAAGGTTCTAGGGAGTAGCCCTGAGAGACTGGTGTTTTAATAGAAATATAGATTTAATTTAAATTTATTAAACTTATTTAATAGTAGTAGCTATTGTTCAACAAGCCCTGATCCCGTGTATTCTACAATATCTACTAACCAATTGGTAGCAATTAGTTTTTACAAAAGGGTGATTACTGAGAAGGCATAGCAAGGCCAAAAATTACAAAGCATCCTTTCAAACAAGGGGCACACTGATCCTCTGCACACACATGGTCTCTAGGGAGAATAGGTACAAATGAAAAGCACAACACTCGTGAGGTATGCATGTAAGGAATACATGGAGCTGAGGGTTACCATGATACTTGGGACCCTGGGAGTTCTTTTCTCCCTTTCTCAAACCAACACCAACTTTGCTTTATGGTAAAGGCATTGGCAATGGATTCCTCTATCCCTCTGCATCCGTGTAGTATGTGGCATCAGTTTATGGGTCAACCTACTTCTAGATTGGGTCTATCAGGTCAGTCAACTACTGCCCCAGTTTCTCACTCATTTAGCTGCTGCTCCTACCAGGTTTAACTGCTGGCAGGCCCTCCCTGATGGCTTTGGTGGATCTTCAGGTCTTACTGGTTGCCTGGCCATTCCTCTCTCAGAATACTCATTCACCTAAGATCAGGAAAAATAAATACAAAAGAAATGGAAGCCCCACCAGCCAGGTGGGGAGAAGCAGCCAATTCTTCCTCAACCTTGTATCTCAAAATAGTCCTCTCCTGCAAGTCACCAGGAGTGAGAAACCATCCTCTTAAGCCTCTTGTACACACACTCTATGTTAGACAGATATCCAAGGGCATGAGGGTTTGGACATTTCTCCCTCTAAGTCAGAAAAATGCATGGATTAGAAGAATGACAAATTAAAAAACAGTTTGCTGGCAAGCTTGTGTGCCTATGTTGCAGAGCAAAGTTTTCATCTTTTTCTCTTTAAATGACTGAAGTTAAAGTACACATCTGACAAAAGTGCAAAGTGACATGTATTATGAGTTATAATCACTTATATGGTTGCACCTACTGTTTTCAGGGGATGTACTTTGTGAAGAAATTGTGGGGGGGAATATATTTTGTCAATACAAAATGTGTTAATAAAAATATTTTTTAAATAAAAATATTTTATTTATTATTATTTAATTTATTTATTTTAAATAAAAATATTTTTTAAAATTCAAGAGCTCCCAATCAACCACAAAGCATTTATTAAATGCTTTCCATGTGCCAGATACTGTGCTAACCACTGGAAACACAAGCAGAGTATACTGGAGCTAACTTGAACAGGCTTGAGAGAGCCCATTGTTAAAATTTCACTGCATACATTTGCACTCCAGAAGCAGGCAAACTCTACAAAACGGGGCTTGATTTGTTGTTATTTGTCCTTCGTTCTTGGAGAGGCTCAATCCCATCATAAGGGTGATGTCTTGATTTTTTTTCCCAAATGCTTTATTAACTTCTGGTTTACATCAATTATTTCCACCAGATTTTGAGTTACGATTTTTTCCCCCGTTGTTCCCCTCCCCACCTTCCCAGAAGAGCAGTCCCACAGGATAGCCCCTCCTCCAGTCTGCTCTCTCCCATATCTCCTCCCATACCTCCTTCGAGTTTTCCATTAGGGCAAGGTGAATCTCTGAGCCCCAATGCCTGCACATCTTATCTCCCAGTTACATGCAAAATAGTATTAATAATAGTATTTATATATATTTGAAACATTTAATTTTAAAACTTCGAATCCCAGATCTATTCCCTTCGTCCCTTGTCACCCACTCCCGCTGGGAAGATAAGCCATTGTAAAAGACTGACTTTATTTCCCTCCCACCCATCCCACCCCCCCACTGATGTCTTGATTTTCATATGAATTAGATATAAGTAAATTGTTTTGTTGACTGTCCAGACTTAACCAAGTGGAGAGCATTAGTAATGAAGATTAAACTTAAAAGTGCTTTCTGTGTACAATTTTTTTTCAGATACTTGGTTACTAAACATTTACCAGCACACCCCTAGATAAAAGTACAAAGAATGAAATAATCATGATTCAAAAGGAGCTGACAATGGGAGAGACAAATACATATATAAAGATGTATCACATAAATGTAAAGTGAATAAATACAGATACATACAAAACAGTTAAATACTAAGTAGTTTGGGGAGGAGGGCACTAGCTGTTGGGGGACAGGAAAGGCTTCTCGCAAAAGATTATGCTTTAAAAAGAAAACTTTATGAGGTAGTAGTAAGCATGTTGAGATGACCACTGCAAAGGCATGGAGATAGAAGATGGAGTATCTTACATAAGAAACAGAGAGAAGGCCAATTTAGCTGGATCAAAGAATTTGGGGAAGAGGAGTAATATCCAATGAGGCTGAAGGAGCAGGTGAGGACCACCTTGAGAAAGGCTTTAAAAGCTACATAGAGGATTTTATATTCTATCCTATAGGCAACAGGAAGCCACTAGAGTTGGCTGAGGAGTCACACAGTCTGTGCTTGAGGAAAATTATTTTGTTAGCAGTGTATAGGATGGACTGGGGTGTGGGAGACACAAGGCAGGGAGAAAAATTAGGAGGCTATTGCCAATAATCTATGTGAAAGGTGATGAGGGCCTGAACCAAGGTGGTAGCTGTGTGAGGGAAAAGGCCAGATGAGGAAAAATATGGTGAAGGTAAAATTAGCAATTGTAGCAGCAAGCACCCCAACATCCCCAGGGTGACTGCCAACACAGGTTCTTAGATCTGCTTTTCAAAAGGAAAGCAACTCAAAATGGGTTAACAAGCTTACTTTAATCAAACAAACATATATTACCTAGTTCAGGGGAAAAAGGTCAGCCCCCTAAACTTCAGAGTTACAGAACTTACAGATCAAACAGACAGGCTTCCAAACTGTCCACCCATTATGTCAATACCAAATCACAGTTACCAGAGAGGGAAGCATCAACATCTGGGTTTTCAAAGCCGGGGGGCTCTCAACAACGGCTTCCCAGAGTCTCATCTGGTCAAATCACACAACACTTCTCAAAGTAAGCCCCAAAGCAAAGCCTCTCATCAGAGTTTATATAGCCTTCTCCTGGCTCAGAGATTGTAACAACCTCCTTGACCCACTGCCCAATCACAAAGTATCAAGGTGTGGGCTTTCCTGAAAAATCAAGCCTCCCACCACAGGCTCCAGGTGCACTTAAGCTAGGGGCAGGGAAGATCTTTAAATTTGCATTTCCATTACAGCAATATTTGACAACTGATTAGATATGTGGGGTGAAGGAGAGTAAGGAATCCAGGACAATGCTAAGGTTTATGAACTTGCTTGACTAGAAGAATGGTAGTTGGTAAAAAAAAAAAAATAGGGAAATTTGGCAAAGGGGAAATGTAGGGGGAAAGAGAGTGAGTTCAGTTTTGGCCAGGTTGAGTTTGAGGTACCTCTGGGATATCTAATTTGAAAAGTCCAATAAGTTATGGTTAATGTGGGACAGGAGCTTGGGGATATGCAGGGCCTGCATATACAAAGGATCCTGAGGGAGCTGAGAAGAGGACCTAAGAACACAACTTTGGGAACGGCCCCAGTTAGGGGTATGATTTGGATGATAAGCCAGCAGAGGGGCGATAGAAGGACTGGTCAGACAGCTATGAGAACCAGAAGAGAGTAGTGCCAGGAAAATCTAGGGGAAAAAGAATATCCAGGAAAAGGTAATCAATAGTATCAAATGCAACAGATATGTCAAGACTATCAAATTTGGCAATTAAAGAGATCATTGGCTGAGAAAGTGAGTGATGAGGTCAAGCACAGGATTTCAAAGAGGAGAGAGGAAGCAGATGCAGTAAGTGTAGACAGCTTTTTCTATGAGTTTGGCTCGGAGAAAGAGGCAGGACAATGGTTTGAGGAGATGGTAGGTCTACTGAAAATTTTTTGTTTTTGAGGATAAGGAGGCTTGGGCACGTTTGAAGGCAGTCAGGAAGGCACGAGGAGATAGAGAAGTCGAAGAGAGAGGCAATGATTAAGGGTGAAACCTGTTGTTGTTCAGTCCTGATTCCTTATGACCCCATTTGGGGTTTTGTGGCAGTTACTAGTGGTTTGTTATTTCCTTCTCCATTTCATTTTACAGATGAGGAACCAGACAAACATGGTTAAGTGATTTGCCCAGAATCACACAGGTAGTAAAGGCAGATTTGAATACAGAAGAGGAAATATCCTGACATTGGGGTCTATGTTCTATCAATTGCACCACCTAGCTGCCCTATGAAACCCCTTGAAGAAGATGAGAGATAATGGGATCAAGGGCATATTTAAAGGAGTTAAGCCTTGGCAAGGCCAAAGGCCATTTCTTTGTCAGAGGCTGGGAGAAAGGGGTAAGAAGAGTTTAGAAAGATGATGTCAAGGAGTTTTGAAATCAAGAGAATGGGAAAAGAGGGAACTCATATGGAATAGTCTCGATTTTCTGTGTAGCAAAAGGTTCTCAGCTGAGAGGCAACTGGGGAAGTTTGGGGAAGCATGGGAGACTTGAAGGAAGAGGTTTGGAACAGCTTTAGTGGAAAGTGAGATAGGGGATCACTAATAGAAGAATAAAAGGAATACCTTGCAATTGGGGCCCAAGAGAGGCTGGTGACGAATCTGTGATGTGCTCCGTCAGCATAGCGTGACTTCCTTTGTATTCAGTAGCTTATGATTAAGGGTGGAAGAAGTAAACAGATGTTAGGTGGAATTCAAGGCTGAAGTTTGGCAAGAAATATGTCATAAAAGGAAGAACCAGCAAGGGCTTCCAGAGAAGAGAACAATATAGGGTTGAAATAGCTAACTATCAGTTAATATTGGAGAGGAGAGTTAATTAAGCATATTACTGAAGGGGGGTGGCTAGGTGGCGCAGTGAATAGAGCACCGGCCCTGGAGTCAGGAGGACCTGAGTTCAAACCTGGCCTCAAACACTTAACACAAAAAACTAGCTGTGTTACCTTGGGCAAGTCACTTAGCCCCAATTGCCCTCCAAAAAAAAAAAAAGAAAAAAGAAAAAGAACATTACTGAAGGGTAGAGGGACTGGAGGTCTGGATGAGTATAAAAATTTACTTTTGAATTCTGTCAACCATGATCCCAGACAACTGGGATGAACACTGCTCACTTCATGACAGAGAGATGATAGATCAATGTGCAGAACAGGGAATGTGTTTTTGGACATGACCAACGTGGAATTTTTTTTTTGCTTGACTATACATATATGACATAAGGGTTGGGTTTAACTTCCTTCCACTTCCTTTTCATTTTATTTAAAAAGGTTTAGAAGAAATGAAATGATAGGAAGTTATGATCAGATAGCAGAATGTCATAGTTTTCAGTTAGGAAAATGGAAATCTTGTGGGTAACAGTAAGATCTAGTGGGTCCATTCTTATGTATGGCGGAGGTAAAGTAAAGAGTAGATTATGGGATGGCTAAGGAATTGGGAGGACAGAGAATCTGAAGGAACCTCTTCATAAATACTAAAATCCCCTAATATTAGAGTGAGCAGGTAGGTGGCATAGTAGGTAGAGTTAGGAACTTATTTTCCTGTTCAGATCTGGTCTTAGCCACTTACTAGCTGTGTGACCCTGGGCAAGTCACTTAATCCTGTTTGCCTCAGTTTCTTGATCTGTAAAATGAGCTAGAGAAGGAAATGACAAATCACTCCAGTATCTTTGCCAAGAAAACCCTAACTGGGATCACAAAGAGTTGGACATGAACAGAACGAAAACAACAACAATTCTTCTATTTGTTAAAAACCCGAACAAGTCATAATTACAGAAGCCAACATGTTTTACTTGTTTAAACATGGAGAAACAGTCAGATTACTCTGAGCACAGCTCCAATTTGACTTGGCAAAGCTTTACTTGTTTATGGGTTTAAAGAGGAAATGGATTAAGCAACAGTGTAAAAACGTCAAGGGGTCTATAACTTTTTGTAGCTTTTATGTTTATGTTCTAAAACAGTGACATCTGTTTTATGTGCCAAGACATTTTCCCTCATAAATGTCTTTGTGATTTCATAAAAATGTACTTGTCATATGGGTTCTAATTACCAAGGCTGCTCCAAGATTGAGTCAGTCTCAGTTGTCTCTTTCACTTATCTATATGCATGTCATATTTTCCCTGGTAGATGACAAGCTCCGTGAGGGTTAGGGGCTGCCTGTTATTTATTATCTTTGTATCCCCAGAGCTTGGCATTCATACAAATAGTAGCACTTTTGGTGTTTGCTGTATGTGCAAATATTAGAAAAGACCTACTGTTCTTTGACTGATTCAGTTAACATTATACCTTACATACAATAGGTTTGAAACAACTAATAACACTAGGATAAAATTTCCCTTCCCTCAGTCACAAACAGCAACAGCAACAATTTAATTCAAAATATCTTTTATTAGGAATGCCTGAATTTCAAGACAATTGATTAACCTTATTCTATAGATTAGCCTGAATTCCCTGAGCTCCACGGACTGGATAACACCAAAGCATCTGTTTAGAGCCAAAGCCTAACAAACAGCTACAACAGCCACAACTAATGTGGCCAGATTTCATGACTTTCATGATCTCTATAAGACTAGAGAATAATTGTCAAAAGAAATATTCATCCAACTCACACCTTTTAGCATATGTAATGGCCAACCTTCTAGCACCACCTCAGATTTGAAGAGTAAAACATGCAATCTCAGAGCACTGCCTTCCCTGCTCACCGTACTCTGTTACACTGTTTATGTTATGCCAATGATGTCTATGCAGAGTCAGGTCCTTAGTTATAGGTCGATGATTCTTTACTCTCAAAGGCAAACTGTGTCAAAAAGTAAAACCTGGGATCAGGATACTAAGCCACCACAGTATAGACAAACATTCACACAGAGAAGGGATGCTGAAGAATGCTACTCACTGCTATAGAGAGAGAGAGATGGTGGAGTCTTTACACAGAATGAGAAACACTTTGGATGTGGCCAATGTTGGAATTTGTTTTGCTTAACTGAGCATATTTGATACAAGGGCTTTCTTTTCCTTCTTTCTTCCTCAGAGGGTGAAAGGGAGAGAAATGAAATGCTTTTTAATTGAAAAAACATTAATTTAAAAAAAGAAAGACATCTGAATCATCATCAAAAGGCTAAGCTGGTCTTCAAACCTGCCTTATCACCCTAAGAAAATCATCACCTAGAAACACAAACACCCAAGGTCTGGACATCTATTGAACCAGTTAGAGAAATAGACTTCTTTATGAGTTTTCTTCTCCCTCCAAAGGGTAAAGAATTATTATTATTATTATTATTATTATTATTTGCCTTTTGGAGGGCAATTGGGGTTAAGTAACTTGCCCAAGGTCACACGGCTAGGTTTTGGTTTGTGTGTGCATTAAGTGTCTGAGGCTGGATCCGAACTCAGGTCCTTCTGACTCCAGGGTTGGCGCTCTACTCACTGCGCCACCTAGCCGCCCCAGGGGTAAAGAATTAAACAGACTTGTGTCCCTCTAGTTAGGACCAGCTGATGAGAAACTGCTCTCCCACCGATAAAGACACAGGAATATCCAGGATCTGAAAAAAAGCAGAAGACAGCTAAGCTCAGGAAGCAGGAATCCTCACATAGCAACTAAGAGAACAGTACTCAGACACTTTTTGCTTCAGATCCTTTTTGATGAAGACACAGATATTGGGGGCCTATGTATAAGACTATTTGGGAAGGTGGGAGAGGAACCCAAACTTTCTGGTTACCACACTGCCTTAGGCCCTTAAAAAAAAAAACAACCAAAAATAGACCTGTGACTTAATAAGTATGGGGGCTCTTGGTGAGTAAACTTTCTCTACCAATGGAGATTAGCATTTTTTCTGCCACTCTGGTCTCCAAGTTGTCTGGGCCACCAAGAGGTTAAGTACCTGGGATCACACAGCCAGTATGTGTCAGAGACAGAATTTCCACCCAGGTCTTCCAGAGTTTCAAGGTCAGCTTTCAAATCACTATGCTAATATGCCTCTCTCTCTAAGAATCTGTCACTGTTAATTATTTTACTGCTTTGAAAATAAGGTGCTAATGATTTCTAATGCTACACAGTATCAATGCCACTAGCCTAGAGTCCAGGAGAAAGATTAGCAAGCAATTCACTAAAAACAGGCCTTGAGATAGGAAGGCCATATTTCCTTCACTCTGAACCCCAGGGACTAAAGATGCAAGTTAAATGTTTGCACAATAAGGACTACAGGATTTCCTAGTGGCCTCTGATGAAGTTTTAAAGCTTTCACAGGTCTAGCTTAGTTTCTAAGGTAACAAAGACAACAACTTTCTGCTCTCTCCATATTTATCCTCTCTCTTAGTGTTCTAATGGGAACTCTGAGGATATTTATAAGCTTTTCTTCAACCCTTGGAAACCATTATTATTTGGACTCTTTTAATTCTCTTGCCTTGGTATCAGCATTGTAGGAAAAGTTGAAGACTGGGACACCATTGGAGACAACCTGGTGGGGGTTGCTGGTCACACCTAGGACAGTCACTTTTCTCAATTTCAGGCTGGTCCCCTCACTGGTCACTTGTACCAGGTCATTCAGAATGACATTCTGTTTCAAGCAAGAGGAAGATAAAAGCATTGATGATGTTACGGGGAGGTGGTTGTAACCAAGGACTTAAGAAATCAAAAACCCAATTCTGATCTGAGATTCATCATTTACTAGTGACAATAGGGAAATTACTTAGCCTCCCAGGGGGAATAATGCTTGCTTAGACCTCACTTGGCTGTTGTTGGGGAAATGATTTGTAAAGTATCATCTTGATCAAGATGGTAGGGCAAATCTCCAAAATGTTCGACCACAAAGTCAAGTATCCCAGGTTCCAGATGTTTCCTTTTCTTAGAAAAGGACAGATCTATCCACAGTCCTTTAGGAATAGGTTCCATTTACTTTTAGCATAAACCTTCTCTGTTGCTACTATTAAACAGGAAGCCTAATTCCAGACACCTGAAGTCACTACATTTAGGATGGGAACCCTCTTCTGATACATAACCACACTTGATCAATCAATTCCATGTTCTAGATTTGAGACTAGCCTTCCCACCAACCCCTACACCCCACCCCCCCAACTCCTGGCCTCTACTTCTGCAACTGCTTGATCTCAGCTCCAAGGACTCACTCACATTGTTAGCCCAGAACATGATTTGGGTATAGTGACCCCATTCCAGAGTACCAAGGGTCTCCCCATCATCCCAGAATAGCTCCCCTTGGGCCACACCACTTGGAGTTAAGGCCACAATCAAGGTCATCGGCTTATTGCGGGACTCTGTGGTAGTGAGGCCAGGATCCTAGTTACAGGGAACAGGAGAGAGACACTTCGTGAGATGCCTGGGACCCACTGCAATACACCAGGAACTAACAGGGGAAACCTAGAGGACATGCAAGTCTGGGGGGCCAGGTCTGCTTGACCCCAAAAAGCCTAACTAGGAGCAATGGAAAGAAGGAAGCAATCTAACAAGTATAGCTGCTGTCTCAAAGTGGAACTGGATGCCTTGGGAAGCACTGGGTTCTACTGAAGTATCTTCAGGGGAAGACTGTATATTATAGAGAGAATTCTTGCCTCAGTTATGGGTTAGACTAGCTGACTTCTGAGGTCCTTTTCCATTCTGAGACACTGGCAGAGTCAGATATGCATAATGCCTGCCCACCAGACAGCAGATACTTAATAATTAATTTTTTTAATTAAGTTTTAAGACTGCCCTCACCCCTGCCTCTATCTTCTACCCATATTTCCACAAAGCAGGCTGGGAAGACTCTTATCAGTTCAGTATACATAGCTTCCAAGGACCCAGGTTTCTGCAGTTTCTTCCTTCTCCCCACTCCCCAAAATGCAAAACTATCCTGGTTCTCCTATAGGCTTATAGGCTTATCAGGCAAATGACTAACTGCCCTCTGGTCTAGTCCCACTCTGGACTGGCCATGCTACCTTCCAACAGTGAAATCAGCTTGAGGTTATGGGAAAGATGTATGAATTCCAACACCATCGGGGATGAGGAAATAGGGGAAACACTATTAGCTGAACATAATTTCTAGCTTGATTTCTTGGGCAAGGCAGAGGTAGAAAGGGATTTCATAGCATTCCTGGTGATAAAGAGACCCAACCACTTAGAACCCCTTCTGCACCTGCAGTGGAAGGATATACCCAGCCCGGAGGTGAACGTTGATCACTGCTAGGGGTGCAGGCAAGGTAAACCACTGCCCTTTGCTATGGATGACAGAGCCATGGAGAGCAGGAGATGGACACACATTGTTAAGAGGCTCCATTGGTACCTGGGAAGACAGAGATTAAGTCAACAAGGGGCTTAAGAGAGGCGGGGCCAAGACGATGGAGTAGAAACACAAACTCATCCTGGGCTATGGCTCCAAACAATAACAAAGGGCTTAGGCACTAACAAAATCTCTACCTCTATCAGGAACCTGTCTGATTCTGTCCCTGCCTCTGAGGAGACAGACCAAGTACACAGTGTCTAAGTCAAGAATGGGATGTGAAGACAATGCCTTCTACTAGAAGCTATGTTTACTGTAGTTTTCCAGCAAAAGACTTCAGTAATGGTGCATAAAGGAATAATGTCTTTACTAAATTAGAGGAAAATGTTAATAACTCAGCCTTTCATGGACCCTTCTCCTGCCATTGTTCATCTGGCAAATGTGATGGGACATCCCATCTGAAGCCTCTTTTTTTTATTTTTATTTTTTTGCTTTTTGGAGGGCAATTGGGGTTAAGTGACTTGCCCAAGGTCACATAGCTAGTTTTTGTTAAGTGTTTGAGGCCAGATTTGAACTCAGGTCCTCCTGACTTCAGGGCCAGTGCTCTACTCATTGCGCCACCTAGCCGCCCCTCAACCCTCTTCTTGACTTGTTGAGTGAGGCTAGACTCTGAAATGCCCACAGTTACAATACATGTTTTTAATGCTAACATATTCACCTCTAAAAGTGGATACCATGTGCCTGAGGGAAAGTACCCATTTACTTCGATCTTTCCAACTTCAAGTACCGGGGTAATGAGGAGAGCTGCCCCCCACAGGAACTGTCGATCCAGGGTCCAGGTGTTTTGGTCCCAGGGAAACCTGTAAAAATGACAGGTCCAATAGGCATGCAGGGGGAGAGAAGTGTCACATGAATCAGGGAGACTCTAGGTGTTGTTCCCTAAGCAGCACAAGATACCCACATTTTACAAATGAGGAAGCTGGGTCTTAAGCAGGGAAATGACTTGTCCACAGCCGCCTGGTTTGGAACACGATTTCCTGACTCTTGGTTTAAGGTGTTTTCTATGAAACCGGTTTAAGAGTAAATCAATTTGAGACAGGTCAGCTCAATCTCTCCTTTAGAGGACAATCCAGGAGACTGCAGAAGTGGGGCCTCCCAAGTCTGGGTGGCTGGGATGAAGTGGAAGCCTGGAAGGGAGGCGAGGAGGTAGGCCCAGGGCCCCCGGAGACACTGAGGCTACGCCCAAAGTAAGAGGGGCGGCGAGGATGCTTACAGGTATGGTGGTGGTGCGGCGTCACAGGTTATGCTTCAAAAATCATATTATCTAGCTAAGTACAAAAAGCAACGAAGACTTAGGTGAACTGAACCAGAGGAAAAACAGCACGTCTGACTACAAAAATATAAACGGGAACAACAACCTATGCTACGTTGCTTGCCCAGGCCAGTATAAGGAAACGCTGTTGTTACCATTTAGTGGAGGCACAGGTGCACACAGACACAGCTACTTTGTTGGACGGGCTTTTAAAAACCTTTTTCTTTGTTACAGAGAACTGTTCGATGCAGAGGAAGTGTGATGGAGAACGCATGTAGTGCAAAAAAGCCCCAAAGGCATCGATCAAAACATAAAAGGTGGGCACGATGTCTCCTGCTTCTAGGAGGTGGCCTACATTCTTAGAACAGGAGTGAGGAGTAGGAGATTCCAATACTCTACAAACTATTTGGGAAAATTAGTGAAGATTGATTCCTTGCTTTCTGTAGCTCTGCTTTCCTGTTTCACGGATCCTGCCCAATAAAAGATTCTAACTCACATCTCATCTCTCTACCTGCTCATTCAGTGGTTTGTCAGTGACACCGCCCCTGTCTGAACATGGCTATCAATACCAGCTGCTTGCTATGCCAGGAACATGCCGTGTAAAGTGGACAGCAGTTCTACTAGACATAGGAAGGAACCTAAAATGGGTTGCCTTGAAACCACAGTCACACACGGTCTATTCCCTCCCTCCTCAGGAATACTTACTCCAAAAACAGGGGCCGAGCCACAGTCTCTCCATGAGAATGGGCTTTGTGGAACAGGGTATAGAGATAGGGCAGGAGCATGTAGCGCAAGGTAAAGACTCTCCTCATAGCCTGCTGAGCCTCCTCACTGAACACATACGGCTCCTGGGGCTGTGAAGGAGAAGCAGCAAGAGGCAGGCATGACCCTCCTGTCCCAGAGCTCTCCTCAGACCGAGGTCACAGACCATGCAGAGACAAGTTACTTAAAGAGCCTTAGGAAGCCCTGGAGGCCGGATGAGCCAGTGGTTAAGCTATGTTTACTTATTTGCACAATTAGCTCAGCACCCACATTCCTCCAGCTTCTCCAAGCTGAGTATCACCAGTTGAGAATCCTCCCTTCAGAGCTAGAGGAGGCTGCCAGTTGCTATCCCCAGTCACACTTCCCCTCTATACATGGGAAGCTAGAGCATGTATGTCTATCCAAGCAGGGAAACCTTCTTTCCAACCCCCAAAGTCTTTTGGAGCCTCCAGACTATACTTTCAGGTCTCAGGCAGATATGGAAGGAGTAAAGCATATGAAAGCTTTTCATCCCAGGCCATACCCTCCTTTTGTTGTTCAGTTCTTTTCAAGTCATGTTCAACTCTCCATGACCCCATTTGGGGTTTTCTTGGCAGAGATACTGGAATAGTTCACTATTTCCTTCTCCAGCTTATTTTACAGATAAGGATACTGAGGCAAGCAGGGTTAAGTGACTTGCCCAGGGTCACAAAGTTAGGAAATGTCTGAGGCCAGATTTGAACTTAGGAAGATGAGTCTTTTTGACTTCAGGCCTATCACTCTATCTACTGTGCCACCTAGTTGCCCTCACTTTCCTTACCTGGTTATATTTGTCATTATGGTTCCGCATGAAGGGATAGAAGGCCCCCAGCTGGGTCCATCGCACACACAGTTCCTCTGTAGTATTGCCCAAGAAGCCACAGATGTCTGCTCCCACCAAAGGTACCCCATACAAGTTAAAGAGTAGCACCTCTTTAGAGAAGGAGAAAAGAAAACTAAGATAGGGAGCCTGAGTTGTTCAAGGGAAGGACTGACTCACTCCCAAGGATACCCATCGTAGACTGTCTCCCCCACCAACTCCCTAGACAGAGTAGGCACTTCATGAATGTTTATCTAAAAATAACCACTACCTTAATCTAATGATTAAGACCTGAAAAGAGACAAAGCATCATCTCTTTCTCTCTCAATCTCTCTCTTTCCCTTACATTTCCCCTACCTCTCTCTCAACAACCCCTGCCTAGTGACTACTAATAAGGTAGTTGTCCTTTGCAAATAGATGAAGAAAGAAGAGTGATGAGTCATTTTTGGTCACAACTGGCCTCTCTTGTGAACTATTAGATGTTGTGAGATGGGTGTCAGAATGAGGTACATTCACAGTCTGAGGTTACAGACACTAAATATGAAACTAACCATTTGGAGATTATACCCATGACCCTGGACTTGTAAGTACATGCTTTCTTTGATGCTGATTAGTCATTTCAGTCATGTCTGACTCTCCAGGATCCTAGTTGGGATTTTCTTGGCAAAGATACTGGAGTGATTTGCCATTTCCTTCTCCAGCTCATTTTACAGATGAGGAAACTGAGGTAAACAAGGTTAAGTGACTTGCCCAGGGTCACACAGCTATTATGTGCCAGAGATCAGGTTTGAACTCAGGAAGATGAGTCTTTCTGACTCCAGGTCCAGCCCTCTATGCATTATGGTGCCACCTACCTGCCTACCTATTTTCTAACCTTCACATTAAGTGAAACTTGATAGAGCCAATTGCTAGCTCTTGGGAGTTTTGTGTGGAATCTGTAAGGCAGTATCACAGGATGATGATGGTGACAGCAGAGCATGGTCATTTTGACGGTGGGGAAGGGAAGCTGATTCAGCTACTGAAGGTCACTGTCCCAGTCCTGGTCCCTTTCTGGAATCAGATGTAAAGACCTTCTTGCCTTGAAATCTACTGCTACTCAGGAAGGCTGTGTCTGTTTTGCCCTATATCCTGAACCATATAGGAAAACAAAACTACTCTGGCAGCCTATTACCAAAAAACCGCCAGGTGGGCAGAACATGCTGCTTCCCAAGGACCAAGGCCACTTCCCCAGCCTAGGAGGGGTTTGGAGCTTCCACTCTTCACTGGGACTCTGTTTAGGGGTTCACTCTGCCTTGTGTCAACAAATCAACTAAGAAAAATAAAACTCAACCCTCCAATATTGCCAAGTACCCAGGGAGGCAGAATCTGTACTCTATCCTGCTATACCAAAGCATCTGAGAAAGAAAACACAATACTTCGCCCTTCCATAACCATAATGCATCTCAATACTAGTCTTTTCACTGAAGGATCAGAGTCTCAGACTCAGACACCATACCTGACCAAGAGCCAAGTTCACACTCCATGTAGGGTGGCTCTCTGGGTCCCTTACATAGTAAATGGTTATAAAAACATTTGTTGATAGAACAGCTTAGCAGGGTACAGAGTTGGTAGCAGTATCAATTCCTGGCCCTGGTATGCCAAAAGTTGTGGTTGAAAAGTGAGATGAAATAGGCAGAAGGCAAGTATCTAAGAAAAAAGGATCGATTTCTTATCCCTTTCCTTCTAGGAATTCATCTAGCAGCAACAATTTGGAAAAAGCATCAGCAATAATCCATGCTTGGCTTGCTCTATCATAATAACTCATCTCTAGGAATGAACTGGAACAAAGAGCAAAGCAGGAAAAGTCTATACAAAATTTGGTAAGGCTGGAATTCAAGCTCTCTGTTTTTATTATGAAATTATTATTACAGCATACAAAGCAGTGGGCTACCCATTAGGAAGTATGAGTTAAATTTTTAGTTAGAATAGTAATTAACTAATGGTATGACTTGAAACAAATCATTTAATCTCTCTGGGTCTTGGTTTCCTCATTTGTAAAATGAGGTATATGGACCAGAAAATCTCTCTTCTAGATCTAACATTCTATGAATCTGTCAGAATAATGAATAACATTTATATAACCTGTGGATAACTTTAATGCCCATAGCCACCCAAATTAAGTAGTGTTTTTTTTTTTTTAGCAGTACCTTAGTTCCTAAAGATAATGATTTCTTGCATCCTGGGCAGAGATAAGAAAAATCAGAAGTTCTGCTCAGACCTGTTTACTATTCAACCTAATCAATCACTTCCCTACAATTTCTGGGAACTACTGACTTGCTTCAAAGATAGAACCTTTTCTGTACAGTAAGAGAAAGTTCATGAGCCTTCTTTAGCTCTACTATGAGCCACTGCTGGGCTGTTAACCACCAGGATAGCAGGATCTGATCTGAGATTGGAGGCTTCTTCTTGTATATTACATGTTCTACCCCACCCATTCATCCATGCACCTGGGGAGTTGCCCCTCACTCCTAGCTGATCTGAGACCTCAGGCCTGTGTTTCTCAGAGAACTGGAAGAAAACTTAAAACCCAGAGGAATCAGAGCAATCTTATTCTAGCTCTAACCTTCTCAAGACCTCTGCTGGCTGCAAAGAATATCCTTCAATAAACCTATTAGGACACATAATTCTTTTTCTTCCCTGGGTGTAGCAATTAGTTGATTGCAAAGTCACTCATGTAGGTGGCAAATGCTGCTAAATACAGGAAATAATACAGACAAAAGAATCTAATTAATTGACTTTTCAATTAATTATTATAAACCCCTAAATACTCCTAACCCATCTGCTGAGGTAGGTACAAGTATAATTGTGTCCAATTTACAGATGAGGAAAATGTGGCTCTACAGGTTGAGGGCCTTGCCCAGTTACATGGCTATTAGGTGCCCAAGGCAGATTTTGAACGTAGATCTTCTTGACTCCAACACTAGCGTCTATGCCATACTTTAAGACTGGGCCAAACTTCACCCCCTACTGGAGTTGGATTCCTCTCGCTGGGGTTCAGGCATGATGGTTCTGTTGGTAGCCCACAGCCAGACCTGTGCTCATTACCTAAGTTTCAGCTGGTTCTGTGATTACAGAAAGACTTTTAAGGGGGTTAATCCCCAGGGTACGGAACAGACAGGACTGCAATGTGGGAATGAGAGGATGCTACTGATCAGAGGCAACACTGGCCAAAATGGTGGCAAGAGTTTCACATATATACTAGTGAGGTGGTCACTGGAAACCCAATTCAAAATATAAAAAGCATCCACCAATCTGACTGCCTTCCTCCTGCTTTGGCCCTGGTAGATCTTTCCCTCCCTGTATCTATGATTCACCTGCCATTGCTCTGGAACTTGTCCCTGGGAGGAACCAAGGGGACCAAGGGAAGGGTAAGAACTGTTACCATATTCTTGTCCTGTGCCTGATAACTGTATCCTTCTAAACTAAATATACCTATTTTTTTTTTATGACTCCTTGCTTGAACTAATACTTCAAGACCTGAGGCTGGGATGGCTAATGGCAACCTCTTACAAGAGCTCCCCAGGAAAGTCCCTTGTTTCCTTACCTGGCACAGAGTAGTACAGCTGTTCCCAGCTGCTAAACACATCTCCTGTCCAGTGGCCAGCATAATGGCCATGGCCAGCAAAAGTAGATCGAGATATCACAAAGGGGCGCTTCCCCCGAATCTTCACCAGGGCACTGTTAAGGGAAAGGCATGTTTGAAAGTAGGGCTCTAATTTATTCCCAAGATCTCCATCTGTGACTATCAGTATGACTCAATATACCTGAAATCCAAACTCTAGAACTTGGATGTTACAGACCCCCCATAATTCATTTCTAAATTCAGGACAACTCCACTGACAGAAATACATTTAACTTCAGTCTAAGGTACACCAGCAGCATGTAGAATGAAGGCAGTGTTAGGGCTGTTAGTGTCCTGCATGGGATTTCCTACACATGGAAGGAATCAGAAGAGATCACAGATACGATCCATCCTAAGCTCAGGTCCCCATGCACGATTCATCCTCTACAACGTTCCTCCATGTGTTAGCTTGAGCAACACTGAGTCACTCCACCTGACAGCCTTAGTCAGGCAGCTCCATTTTCCAACTTTTCAGGGAAAACAGACCTGTCACAACCTGATGACCTAGCTGGACCAGCAGGCTGAATGTGCCAGCCTGAAGCGAGGGGCTGGGGAAGGTGGACAGTACCCCCCACTTCTCTTAACCCTAGGCCACCTACTTACTGGTATTAAAGGGATGAAAAAGAAGCAGAGGGGGTGGTGGAGGAGCTGGGGGTCAGTGTTTAACTTACTCATGGGAAGCAATGGCTTCAGTCAGTCCATAAATAGTGTGCAGATTGTAGTGGGAAGACAAGTATTGACAGCTAGAGGCACAGATGGTTGCTGCCCTGAGGGTGCCTCCAATCACACCTGCAATGAAAAAGTTAAAGGAGTCCATAATGCCTGCACCCCACAAACTAGGGTAAGTCCAAACTCTTGCTACCTTTGGACAAACTGCCTGTCCCTGGCTCCTTTGGTTTTAGGAAAAGCTGAGTCCAAGTCCTCTTTCTATTTAAGAATTTGTTGTTGTCAGTCAGTTGTTTCAGTCATGTCCAGTTCTTTGTGACTCCATTTGGGATTTTCTTGGCAAAGATACTGGAGTGGTTTGCTATTTCTTTCTCCAGTTCATCTGATGCATGTAAAACTGAGGCAAATAGGGTTAAGTGACTTGCCCAGGGTTACACAACTAGTAAGTATCTGAGGCTAGATATGAACTCGGGTCATCCTGACTCCAGGCCCAGTGCTCTATCTGCTGTGCCACCTCACTGCCTTACTAAAAACACACTCTGTCGATGAGCAGTTTAAAGCCCTCAGCCATCCTAGCTGTTCACCTCCTGTGTCTCACTCATTCAGACTATTCTCTATAATTACCCAGGTTATCGAATGTTGGTTAAACTCAGTTGGCAGCTGGGTGAGGCAGTGGATAAGAGTTGAATTCTTGAATAAAATGACCAAACAACAACAATTGGCCAGATGGACAGGGCCTGGGTACCTGAAGATCCTCAGCTGGGACAGGGAGGGATGACGATTACCTGGCACATAGGGAGGATTTTCTAGATCATTGTTGGGGCAACCTTCCACAGAACCTGGTACAAAGTTAGACGGTTCATTCATGTCCTGGAAAGAAAGAAAAGCTTTAGGAAGCACTACAACAGCTACCCAGGGATTGGAAGATAGTGGGGAGAATCAGGGGGTGTGTAGGGCAAGATTAACTAATGCAAACTCTAATGCAACTGGCAGTCGAGAGCAGTGAATCAGGTGGAAAAGGAGAAAAGGTCAAGCCACTTACGATCCACATGCCATCAAAGGGTACTTGAGTGTGGAACTCCTCCAGCATGTCATACCACCAGTCACGGGTGTGGGGGTTGGTGAAATCAGGGAAAGCAGTTTCCCCAGGCCAAACCTGGAAAGCAGAGGAGAGAGAGAGAATGGCAGGTACTCCAAGTCTTAGCTCCTTTGAGTGAAGTCAGGCCTCCAGTCTTCAGCTGCATGTTGTTTGGGAGGAGCCTCAGCATTTCATTCCCAGGCAACATCTAAGTTAGCACAGGACAGCTCAGCCCTCAGTCTCAGACCCTTTAAACAACACCAGGTCACTCATACCAGCCCAAGCAGGGACTTTATTCTTATATTCTCAACAGCATCTGTCACAGTGCCTCCCCTGTGAGAAGAGCTCAATAAGTATTCACTGAATGAGTGACTGCATGTCACAAGGGCGATGTATTATGTAGTTAGTACTTTAAGACTTCTGAGACTCTTTAGATGCTATTTCATTAATCTGATCCTCACAACAACCCTAGAAGGGAAGTGCTATTGTTGCTTCCATTTTATAGATGAGGGAAACTAAGGCAGGCAGGCAGCTGTTAAGTGACTTACCTGTAACAAGTGCCTGCAGGATCTGAACTCAGGTCTTTCTGACTTCAAGCCCTGAACTCGATCCACTGCCTATACAGACTGCTTGGAAGAGGGCTAGACACCTAAGCTAGGAATCCAGACCACAGGAAATTTTTCCCACCCTCTGCACTTCTCATGAAGTCACTTTGCCCACTGTGTACCCTGGCTTGCAACTTATCCTGAACATGGTAATTCACCTGACTACTGCTTGACCTGTCATCTTTAAAGGGCTGTGTAGAGTTCCTTTAAAGGAAGGGACAGAGTAACATCAAATGAGGCCCTAGGTCTAGATAGGGCAAGTTGTTCACTACAGATGTGTAGCAGAGGTCTGGACTTAATAGTTTTCCATCCTAATCTGTGCCCTTCAAGAAATGGATCCCCTGTATTTGGGGCCCAGGGTTGTTTGCTAAATACAGGTTATGACTCAGATTTCCATATTGCACCACCATGATTATAAGTATTAACATCTAAATATTCTGGCCTTCTTTCTATATTACCAGACCCCTTTCCATTGACCTTAAACCCCCATGTTCTACTCCACTGCTGCCCCAATTCTAGCTTTCACCTTTCCAATCAGAGGCTGCCCTGTCGCATTGGTGATGAACACTCCTCTCTTCAGGCCTTCATCATAGGGTCTGTAGCTCCCAGGGGAACCAGAGCTGCTGATGGCTGGATCCTGATGGACACAGAAAGAGGGTGGCTCATTTCATATAAATGTGATACAGAATGGTCAGAAGCCTTTATGTTATTCCCTTGGAGAGCTGGTCTCTCCAAACCCTTCCCCTCCCTTCTGAAATGGCAGCCTTTAAGTCAGAACTCAGGCAGACTCAACACCATGACTTGCCTCCCAGTCCCAAGGCCCTTGAAAGATCTCATTCTTCTCAAGTAGTCACGTATGGCATGATACATTTATTCAAACACTGGGGGGGTCAATTAATAGTGGCTGGTACTATAAGCAGCCTTCTCATCTGACCTCTGTGGCAACCCTCATTATTCCCATTTAACATATGAGAAAACTGAACAGGAAGGTGAAAATGACTTGCTCAGAGTCACACAGCTAATAAATGTCACAGACAGGATTTGTGTCTTGGTGACTCTAGAGCACTCTCTCCACTGTGCTATCCTGCCTGTTCCTCCTGACCAGAGACAGCAAATTAGCTATAATCATAATGAGAAAGCCAGGGTCTGAAGCAGAAAGGTAATTCTATCAGGCCAGTGTTGAGACTCTTGGCTCTGGGTGACCCATCATCAGCTCTGTTGTCCTGTCAACAAGATTACTGCCAGCACATTGTGCCTGAGCCACTAGTAACAGCCCCACGTAACCCGGGGGCAGAGGGCCATTCAGGGCAGAGTGATGGTATCTGGAGGCTGTATCTCAAACAATTTCTGTATCATCCAGTGCTTTAAAAACTTCTCCTTTTCTTCACTATTCCATTCTCTATTAGAAAGGAGGAAAGAGAAAATTTCATCTTGACCCTAGTGAGATTCTCTGATAAAAAGTTTAGTCGTATGGAAAGGGTGAAATGATCTGCTAACATGAGGTCTGGAGAGACCAGAGATGTCATCAGTCTAGATACTCAAAAGTTGTATTACAGACATATACATACTTCACTTACACAATAATTCAAATAATATTTAAAGAATGGGAAAGCTTGATTATAAAACCATTATAAGCTTAGTTTTACATGCAAGAAAATACCCCAGGGGTGGCTAGGTGGCACAGTGAATAGAGCACCAGCCCTAGAGTCAGGAGGACCTGAGTTCAAATCTGACCTCAGACACTTAACACAAAAACTAGCCGTGTGACCTTGGGCAAATCACTTAACCCCACTTGCCCTCCACAAAAAAAAAAAAAGAAAAGAAAAGAAAAGAAAATGCCCCAAGGAACAATGAATTCTATTTCTTCCTCTGTCGAGAGGAAGACTGGAGGGATTGGAACAGATAATCTCTATGGTCCTATCCAACACCGAAATTCTGAGATTCTTTGACCCCTCTGCTGCTTTTTGTTAATAAACAAATAGGCATTAGTAGTAGTAGTAATTAGTGTCCTCCTACTATGTTCTTTCCACTTAATATTACTATGTACCAACACAATTTGTGTAACTTGGCATTTTAAAGTTATATGTGAATCTATTGTGAAAATATGCTATCATCTTTGCTTATCCATTTTCTCTAATGGGGAGCACTTGGGCTGTTTCTAGCTTTTTGCCATTGGATGGTACCATTTGCACTTTTGTATAAATTATGTTTTATTTTTTAGAGTTATTTCCTTGGAGTATATAGTTGCCAAAGTACAATTCTTCAGTCAAATGGCTTGAAATAATTTCACAAGGAATAACAGATTGCTATTAAAAAAGAACACTATAACAAAATTTCTGACTAATTCACAAAATGAATAATCCCCACTAATTTTTCATCAGGCATTTTGTAGTATAGGCATGCCTGTCCTACATTTCTTTAAATTTAAATTTTAAACTTAAATTTAAATTTAAATGGTTCTCCATTCTCAGATCTATGCTTACTGCGATCATGGGAAGAACTAGAAGAGCTCTGTAAAGGTTTACAGATTTCTGAATCTCTCTGCAAGACAGTGCTGGGCATGGTACGGAATTGTAGTCTTTGCCTTTGAGGAATTAGTATTCTAAAGATGATTTAAGGATGAGGGCAGGAACAACATAACTCTGAAATGTTGCATACGACATCTACAAGGACATGTGACGGTGGGAAGAGTGCTGGATTTGGGGGACCTGGGTTTGAATTCCAGTTCCATTTTATAATACCTGGGTATTAGAGGTGACGACACTAAGCAAACCACTTAAATGCTCTAGTCCTCAAACTTCCCTAACTGTAAAATGAAGGGGTTGGACTAAATGACCTCTAAGAACCTCTCCAGCTTTATAGCTATGCTCTTATGTTTAATAAATTACTCTCAGTGATGATGAAGAGGTAAGAAAGAGAAACTAGAAATCTGGGCATTTCCCTTAAAGGAGATGAATAGGAAGGGTGTGTAGGTCTAAGTACTGAGAATGAGGCATTGGGAGGGGAGGGGAGTTATAGGGAGAAGAAACAGAACTCACCACAATCATAATGTACCGCCGGCCACCCTGATGAAACTCCTGCACCATGGCTGGATAGTCCCAGAAGTTGTCCTTGTTGAAAGTGAAGTCCCTCTTGGCATCCATATAATCTATGTCATTCCACTGGACATCCTACAGCAAAACCGTGGTGGTCCAGTTTGCTGGTGCTACTAGTGAAACAGTTTCCCAATCCTGCATTACCTCTACCACCACCAGCCTACCTTTGGGGTTCCTGTGGATGCATTATCATTTCTTTCTACCCCAAGACATCCCTGGGAATACAACAGAGGACTTACTAGGGGAAAATTAGCTGCTGTCATGTTCTTTACCACCTGTCGGGTGACAGTGGTGGAGGAGTAGCCCCATCGGCACAGGTGGAAGCCCAGACCCCAGTAAGGTGGCATAAATGGGTATCCTGCAAACCAATACCAAAACTCACTAAATCTATGCAAGCAGCTAGGTGGTGCAGTAGACAGAAAGGAAGGAGGGGCAGGGGACTGAAGACTTCCCCTCCAAGTCTTTCCACTCTGCATTGCATATCAGCTTAAGCATTGTATGCCTCATCTACATTTCACAGGTAGGGCAACTGAGGTGGGGTACAGGAGACATATTTGTCCTTAGAACACAAAGTCAGGTAAAAGGGTGGAAGTATAATAAGAAAACAAAACCTAGACTGCTCAGGTTATACTGAATGAACCCCCAAAAGATCAAGTTTCCCTTTGCCCTTGATGATTAGTGGTAGTCAGAGAGCTAGCAGGGACTCCAAGGTCCCAGTTTTCACAGTCTACTGGGTGCAACATAATAAAGGAACTAAAAATACTCCATGCCCAGTGTTAGACCTCTTACAGATGCTGGAGCCCCCCATCTACCTAGAGTCTCCTGATGCTGATCTGTGCTGGGTGAAGATGAAGGACCCTCAATGACTATTCCTATTGGCCTTTTATAAAAAGGACTGGGGAAGACAAGGCCATACCAACAACTTCCAAGTACTGCTGAACCACATTCTTTGGCTCAGGTCCCAAGAAGACGTAGAAGTCCAGGATGCCTCCTACTGCCCTCCATGTCAGGGCAGGTCTTGGCTGTAATATCACATCTGTAAAGGCAAGCAGTCTTAAGGAGTTAGCAAGCACCTGGAAACCACAGAGGGGAAGAGTCTCTTTATATCTTTCTTTATTTTTTTGCTTTTTGGAGGGCAATTGGGGTTAAGTAACTTGCCCAAGGTCTGAGGCCAGATCTGAACTCAGGTCCTTCTGACTCTAGGGCCCGCACTCTACTCACTGTGCCACCTAGCCGCCCAGAGTCTCTTTATATCTTAGGCTTTGAATCTTATGGTGTCCCCAGAGCAATGGTCATCATGCTTCCTCATGCACTCACTCTCTTGAGAAGAAAACTGAAAAACTCTCAAGGAGAAAGGCAGAAATACAGAGAATGAAGAACAAGAGGATGACCTGAATTTCACTGGCTTGGTGGTCTGTTAGGTAAGTTGAATTTTTTGCTTTCTTCCTGGATGGGATGAGGAATAAAGGAATGGCCAGTCCTTGAGTGTCTCTGTCACATCCAAAACCCTATCTCCAAATAATATGTCACAAGTGAGGTTCTTGAACATTCCCCCTACTTCTGGGTGGAAGGTAATCCCACACAAAGAGTATACAAATGATACTGAGCAGTGCAGTCTTTCTCTTTATATATATATATATATATATATATATGTAAAATGTATATAAAATATAAAGGACCTTCTCTTATAAATGCCCCAAAGCACTTCATACATATATTCTTATTGATCTTCAACATCATAAGGCAGCTACCTAGAAATAGGGAGGCTTATATCCAACTGAAAAAAGAAAATGGGGCAGAGAGGGATGAACTAGCCAAGAACAAGCAGTGATGGAGTTATGAAGAGAAATCAAAAAATACAACTCCTGCTCCAATGCACCAGGAACACTATCAAGAGTGGGTAGGCATACAATTCTAAGTTTTTCCCACCCAGAGACAGGCCATGGGTACAATGAAAAGGGTTCTGGCTATGGAGTTGGAGGACCCAAGTGGGAGTCCCAGCTCTGCTACTTAATACCTATTTGACCTTGAGCAAATCATTTATATGGGTCTTAGTTTCTTCATCTATAAAACTGGTGGAGGGAAGTGGGGGTTGGACTGGATCAGTTCTTAACTTTCTTTGGGTCATGGATTTCTTTGGCAATCTGGTAAAATCTATGGACCCCTCTCCTGGAATAATGTTTTTAAATGCAAAGGATACATAGGATTACAAAGGAAACCAGACACATTAAAACAGCTAACAAAATATATATTTTAAAAAACCTTAAAAACCATCAGAAAGAAAAATGTAGACCCTAGGTTAAGAACTCTTGGACTAAATGATCTGAAGCCTTTTCTAGTTCTAAATGTATGATTTTACCAGAAGTCCTTAATTACTTACCCATGGCATTGCTATTCAGCAGGAAGACCCCATGGGCCAACCCTCCATCCTCCAGGCATAGGTAAAACGGGTGGGAACCATAGAGATTGGCATCAGGCTAGGGTGGAGAAGTTGCTAACATTAGTTCCCACCTAACCAAATCTGCTGAAATCCTGACATCCTATCTCCTCCCCCTAAACTAATTATAAAAGTGTGATTATTATTTTACTAAATGTAGCTATACTCTCATGAGATATATGGGGCAATGTTCTTGTTTAATGACAGGAAAGCAATGGAGACTTGGTATATAGTATCCTTCCTGATCTCTGGGAACTTACTATAAGTCTCTGATTTGCTGTAAGTGCATAACAAAGGCTTCTTGGTGGAGGTGATGTTGTAAGCCTTGCCTCCTGAGACTGCTGCTGGTTCTTATTCTGAAGGATGGAGTGATTTCTTACCACCTCTCAAATTCCAGTAGTGTTATTAAAGGGCTAAGGAGGAAATTTCCACTTAGGTTTTGGCTAAGTACAGGACGCAAGAGACAGAGGTATGTAACATTTGTATGGACAAGTTCAGTGAAGAGGTTTGGGGAAGGGTGTTAATGAAAGGCAAGTTGGTGATGAGTCAACAGTGTGACATGGCAAGTCAAAGAGTTCACTATCAGACTCCAGTAAGATGGCATACATGGTTATCTTACAAACCAACACCCAAAACCCACTGAATGGCTGAAGAGCAAAAAAGAAAAGACAATGGGACTGGAGAGAAATTGCCTCTACATTAACGCACCACTAATAGACGTGTAGTTTCTAGAAAGAGGGAGATGGTTGCTCCATTCTTCCCTGTGTCAAATCAAATACTTAATGGTATATTTGCCAACTCAGAAGTTCTATGATCATTGATTAACTGGGTGAATCCAGGGAAAGGTGATTGTGATAGCAAGGGAACTAGAGACTGCAATATGAGGATCCATTCACAAGGTGAGAGTCTTTCAACCCAAGGTAAGAGAAGATGGGCAGGGAAGATAAGAAGTATCTTGAAGGGCTGTCAGATAAGAGTATGGATAGACAGCCTTGTTCTTATAGAAAAGCAGATTTTAGAATCAATTCCTATTATATTGGAGGCACTATGCTAGACCTTTGGATACGAGACCCCTACTTACTTCCTAACAATTAGAACTATCCAAAAGTGGAATGGATGGAAGGGCTTTGACAGGCATTGGGTTCCCCATCACCAAAGTCTGGCCACTTGTGAAGAACAACATGGACATGATATCGGTTTAGGAATAACTTAAGACTAGATAACCTCTGAAAAAGGGTCTATAAGTTTCACCAGACAAAGGAGTCCAACACACACACACACACACACACACACACACACACACAGAGCCCAGCTCTAGTGAAAGGAAAAGGGACTGCTTCTACCACATCCAGCTGTGTACTCTGAGGGCTGGTGTAAGAAAGCCGCCATTATCCTTCGGACTCCATTTGCTTTGTTAGAAATCTGAATGGAAATTACCTCTTAGACTCTTCTACTAGAATTAGCATGGTCCACAAACACTGGATGGGAAATGTGTGGATTTGTGGAAATGTGTAGATAATACCTCATGTTAAAGGGAAAGAGGTTTTTAGAGGACTGAAAACTCAATTTAAGTCAATAGTGAGACAGAGTAACAAAAAAACTGTGATCTTGGATTTAGAGAAGTACAATGCTTACAAGTCATTGAGCAATGAACACTCTATTTCTTTTTCCCCTCCTAATCTCCAGTTAAACTGAAAAAAGAAAAAAGAAAAAACGTCTTTCTTTTCATGGCTCTCCCCATTTACCTTGGGTGCCATGTCTCTATTCCAGAAGGTGATCTTGGTCCAGTTGGTGTTGAGTATTAGGGGGGTCTGGTGTTCCCCAAGGCCAGTGATATATGGAGATGGGAGAGAGCTAGTAATCTGGAGAAACTGGTCAGCAAAGAATAGGGGAGCAATGGTTGTATTCAGCCTGCCAGAAAGAGACCAAGATTTCCTATTAAGCCATCTGGTCCACAGGAAATCTCAAGGAAAATAGGAATCTGAGAGTTACCTGCATACACTGGGGGAAATGCTCCCAAAGGGACCAATTTAGGTGTGTTCTGGGGCCTGTGGGGGAACCACTTTGTTCATCCTTTTCCTAAAAATAAGAGAACAGCAGTAGCCCAAGTTATGGGACACTGCAAAGGACTCTGGCCTCAGGGGTACGTGGCAGACTTTTTTGGGGAGGTGGTTACCCTTTAGATAGGCCACATCCCTTTCCAGTAGAGCAAACTACAGATGACTCTGGGATAGAAAAAATTATACCTGGTCAAGCACAATGCCTCACTTACCATCCTTGAAACCAGAGTTAGCAGGAGCTAGAGGGGGTGACAAAGGCAGCAGTGACCATAGCCCATGAAGACTATACTATCTGTTTTTAATTAACTAGTTGTTAATTCCCCTCATGACATTAGGGAGTCAAGCAGCCCTATTTATTAAGCTAGAAAATAGTGCTCTTTGAGAGTTCTGGCATTTTAAGAGAAGTAACTGAGGTGACAACTCCTCTCCCCTCTGACTGGCTCCTTTGTGGCTCTGTTTGCAAATGAGGAACTGAACATAATGACTTCTTGAGAACCTGCTCAACCCCAGAATCCACAATCTAATTCTATTCCAAGAATGAACAAAATTATTTCGAATCTCTGCTAAGACACAAGGCTTACTCTCAGGACAAAAACATCTTATGAGAAGACACCAATCAATTAAAAATATGGGCAGAGACTTGAGGGGAAAAAGAGAATGGGAGAGCAGTCAGCTATTTCTGTGTAAGAGGGAGAGGAAGGTTCTTCTGTGGCTGTCCTTACTACTGTGCTACGCCGATTTAGGAGAATAAGGATGCCTGCTCTTCTCTTGGCTTTTCCCCTCTCCTACATGCAAAGGCCCCGCTCAATCCAAAAAAAGGAGCCATAGAATCTAGCAGTGAAACTGTGCTCAGAGGGAGACACACCATCCAGCAGGTGCAGAGTAGGTTTGAGACAAAGGCACAGCTACATACAATGGCAGTCATTTGATGCCAGAAGTGGCTTCGAGGAGCACAACTTTTGGCAGCAGAGAAGGGAGCTAGCTATGGACTCAAGAAAGTTCTACCCCTGGCTAGAGAGGGCCACTGCAAAGAGGGGTAGATCCCAAGAGAACACCTGAGCAACCCAACCCACAGAAATTGAGCCCCAGTGAAAGTTTTGCAAGGATTCCATCAGTAAAGAAAAGGCATCACGGCCCTGTTGTTCTAAAGCTGTCAGTTGCCTTGGCCATGTGTGTTCCTACATGTAAGCTTCACTACCACAATACTCAAGTTTATACTAACTCTTTCCACAGACACTGTATTTTGTGGGAGAGTGTAGCCCTGGTTTCTGGGGAGGAATGCTTTATAGCTACTGTTAATTATTAGAACATTTACTAGGATAACTTTGCCAAGAGCTGTGTCTATTGGCCTACTATTAATGCAAACGCCAACATATGAGGAATAATAAGTTGTAATGATAGCAGTAGGTACTCACAGGATCTCTTTCTCCCTTCTCCAGAAATAAAGGGCATAAGCTGCCCTCTAGGGACTCAAACTGGGAGTCTGAGTGTATATTATCCCAGAGCGAGTGCTACATTGGGAAGAAGCCATGTCTCTGGAAGAAGAGTCCAAGTTGTGTCTTCAACTCTCAGACGTTTCTGGGGTGAGGTCTGAGGATGTAACCTGTCCTAAAGGTATACAGGCGAAGTGGAACAGCCCCCCGCAAAAGTCTGCCACATGCCCCTAAGGCCAGAGTCCTTTACAGTGTCCCATGACTTGGGCTACTGCTGTTCTCTTACTTTTAGGAAAAGTACAAACAGAGAGATTCCCCTACAGGTCTCAGGGCCCACCTAAAGAGAATCCTTATGCTATCCTTATACTATCATCATAGTAGGAGAAATGACAATAACCTCACATTCATATTAGTGTTGGAGGTCTGCAAAACACTTTCATCAAAACAACTCTATGAAGTAGGTAGTGTATCATGACCCCACAAGTCACTGTGAATGGAGTACTGGGCTCAGGAACACCTGAGCTCAAACCCATCCTTTCTTACCATCTGTAAACTTTCACTGGGGCTAAACATTTCTGTGGCTTGGGTTGCTCAGGCCGTCTCTTGGGATCTGTCCCTCTCTAGGCAAGACATTTAGCCTCTATCTGTCAAAGTTTCCTCAACTGTTAAAACGGAGATAATAACAGCACCTACCTCATAGGGTTGTTTGAGGATCAAACGAGATAATATTTGTAAGATGCTTAGTGCCATACTTGGCACAATCCACTTTTTACAAATGCAGAAACTGAGCATCGAGACTAGATGAACCGTCCATGGTCATTCGTTGTTCTGTCTGCCTCTGTGACCCCATGTGAAATTCTTTCTGGCAAAGATTCTGGAGTGGTTTTGCTATATGCTTCTCCAGCTCATTTTACAGATAAGAAAACTGAGGCAAACAAAGTTAAGTGACTCAGTCATACATCTGTCACAAGTATCTAAAGTCAGATTTAAACTCAGATCTTCTTGACTCCAGGCCTGGCACTCTATCCACTGTGCCACTTAGCTACCCATGTTCAAACAGTTATTAAATATCTGAGGTAGGGTTGAGCCTCATGTCTTAACTTCTCTGGGCCTCAGTTCTTTATCTATAAAATGAGGATATTTGACTAGATGACCCCTCATATCCCTTTTAGTTCTAAATCTTATCATCCCAACTCAAAATGCCAGCACTATCCACTACACCATACTGCCTCTCACACTTCTAGGTCTGTAGTCAAGGAGAAACAAATGGATACTCACAACACCATTCCATTTGACTTCCTAGATATGACCAAACCAAAGGGATTGTTCTCAAATGCCACACTGTAGAGCTGAGAAGGAGCCCTGCTATTGACTTTAGGGGTTTCCATGGGAACCTCATACCGATGATTGGCAGGATCTTTGATCTGGGAGAAAAGGAAGGAAGAATTGTAAGTGCAAGTCACTGACTCATTGACGAGTAGGGAGATGCACAGTGCTAGCCTCAAAACCTATTTCCTAAACAATTACAACCAGTAGGTCTACCCTACCCCAAACCTGACACTGGATTTTAACTTTCACCTACTGTAAAATGCAGTCGGTTTTCTGTCTCCATCCAGACCTCCAAAAGCAGGGTTAGGATGTCCTTAGGGAAGAAAGTAGGCACTGCACGAGTTAGTGTGGCAGTGTAGCCTGTCCTCGTGGTGGTGAGGTTCTCCAATTTGTAGCTGGGGTAACTGGGTGGGAAGAAGCACCATGGCGTCCATATCTGAGAGAATCCCTGCTGAGCCACTGGGACATAGCAGCAGCCTCGGGCCTCACACTCCTCCTGAGTGAGGGTCTTTTCTGGGGCACAGTCAAAGCGGTAATCAGGGGAGATGTCACATTGCAAAGGAGCTCCAGCTCCTGATGGGGCTGGGCCCAGGGCTTCCACATTGCCTTCTGCCTCCTGACCAGCTCTGTAGATGCCCTGTTGTGCTGAGATGTCTCTTTGTTCTCTGGGAACCACAACTGATACATGGAGAAAGGAAGCCCCCAGGAGAGCAGTGACCATTAATACAGCAGCACCACAGCCTCCTAGAATCAGCCATCGAAAGTGCCAGGAATGTGGCAGCCCTTCCAAGGCCATGACTTACACCTGAGATGGCTATGCTGTTTCTAGATCCAGCTGTATCCTGTTGAGACAGAGAATTAATGAAGACTTGACGTCATGAAGGTTAAGACCAACTCAAAGGAAAGTAAGCTTGATTCAATAATTACTAATCCACAGACATTTTCTTGGTATCTCAAAGCATTTACCAAACATAAACTTCTAGACAAAGATGCTAGTAGTCTTGACTTTCTATAATGACCAAATGAAGAAACAGAGGCATCAGACTTATGATGACTTGTTCAGAGCCAAGATATGAGGTAGGAGAGTGAAAATAAGGTAAGAAAGGTAAGGGAAGTAAGGAAGACTACTACAGGCTGACTACTTTAACATGACAGATAAGTCAAACTAAGAACGGAAGTTTTAGTAGGACAGAGGTCAATACAGTCAATAAATAGCTAATAATGATAGTTCAAATTTACATAAAATATTTGTATTATAAAAGTATTATCTATTTTAATAACTTTCACATCTAGTACTTTAATATTTGCAAAAATACATACCTCACATGAGCTTAATAGTTACTCTCTGAGATGTGCATAATTTCTATTTTGCAAATGATGCTAAAACCCAGAGATTTTATTCTTGGTCATACAGCTTAGTAAGTGGCATTTGGACAACAATGAGCTTCCCAATTCCAGGCCCAGCATTCTATCCATTGTGCCACCTAACTGCCTCTGTATAACGGGGATAGTAGCACCTATCTCCCAGCATTGTTGTGAGGATCAAATGAGATGATAATTATAACGTCCTTAGTACAGTTCCTGGCACGTAGTGAGCGCTATATAAACATTAGCTATTATTATTATTACACTAATTTGACCATGTCCCTTTCCTGCTCAAAATTCTTCTCTTGGCACCACACTGCCTCAAGGATGAAATACATTCAGTTTGGCATTTAAAGCCATCCGGTCTGACTCCAGCCTACTTTTCCATAGCCATTTCGAATTATTCCCTGTCAGACACTTTGTATTCTAGCAAGAGAACCCACTTGCTGTTCTCCAACCTGCACATTCCATTCCCTCTCTTTGGACCTTTGTGAAGACTAGCTGTTCCCCATAGCCAGAATGCATACTTCTGTCTCTCTTCTGCCTCTTGGAATCCCTGATTTCTTTCAAGGCTGACCTCAGATGCATCTCCTACAGAAGGCCTTTCTTGATGGAGAGGACTGAGTGCATTCCGGCATGGGAAACACCCTGTACAAGGCCCTGATGCTGGGAGATAGAATACTGTATATAGGAAACCCCAAGGCCAGCCTTCCTGGAAACAGTATATGTGAAGGAGAGTAACTACAACAGAACTGGAGGGTGTGGGAGAGGCAGGACTAGCAACTAGGGGAGTTGGGACTGGAGAGGGCACTTGGGCCAAATCTTGAAGAAGGCTGATATTCTAAAAGACAGTGAAAAGTACACTCCAGGCATTGATGCAAAGACAGAGACAGGCAATGGAAAGTCTACTGTGAACAACAGCAAGTGGTTTTAATGTGTAAGATGATTACTATGGATGGGGTGGGGGGTTAATGTGAAATTACTCTGTAAAGGAAAGCTGGGGCCACATTGTGAAGGCTTTAAATATTAAGTAGAGGAATCTGTATGTGATCTGAGACTAGGTAAGAGGGAGCCAGACACTGGAGCTTCATACTAGAGCAAGGGAGAGATCTCAGTCAATGGACATTTATGAGGCACCTACTATGTGCAGTCCTACAGTGTGCTGAGCAGTGGGGAAGGAGCCTGAAGTCAAGGAGGTCACAATCTAATGAGACAAGAAGCAAACTAGTATTGTTGGGCCGTGTCCAACTCTTTGTGACTCCATCTGGGGTTTTCTTGGCAAAGACACTAGAATGATTTGCTATTTCCTTCTCCAGCTTATTTTACAGATAAGGAGACTGAGGCAAACCAGGATAAGTGATTGGAGCAGTCACAGTCTGATGCCAGATTTGAACTCGGGTATTCCTACCACTGCACTGTATCCACTGGGCCCCAATATGTAGTCAGAGAGGAGGTGGCGTTCCTTGTGAGGTGCTACAAAGGCCACAGGCTTCAAGCAGCAGCTCAAATCGTCTCAGATCACATACAGACTCCTCTGTTAAAAAAGCAGCAACAGTGAGGGGGAAAAGGGGGGCAGCTAGGTGGAGGTGGCCCTGGAGTCGGGAGGACCTGAGCTCAAATCCGGCCTCAGACACTTAACACTTACTAGCCGTGTGACCTTGGGAAAGTCACAACCCCAACTGCCCTCCAAAAAGAAAAAACACCCCCCCAAAACAAACCACGCCATTGCTGATGATTCCTGGGTTGAGTCTTAGGGTCTGGGAGGAGTGGGGGGGGGGGGTCCGTTGAGAAGACGAGCTCAGTTTGTGGACACAGAGTCTCAGACACCGCCTGGTCATCAAGGTCGATGCCTGAAGGCAGCTAGAGGTGAGAGACGGGCCAGCAAACAGACGGGGCGGGGAGGGTTAGGGGCAGCCTCCTGGCTATCGGGGACCTGGGGAGCAGCGGAGGAGGGCGAGCCGCGGGGCAGCTCCGAGAGCTCCGGAACCACTTACCTGGGGCGTGCGCCCCCCGAGGGCAGCCCTGCTCCGCTTCACCCCAAGCCTGCCGCGTGACCCCCGCGAGCCCCGCCCTCCGCCCGCCCACGTGACGAACGGCAGAGCTCGTCAGGGCTGGTTATGCGCAGTCGCGACCACCTCGAGGAGGAGGCGAGGGCCCCGCTCCCGCCCTCTTAGCGGCTCCACCACCCTCACAGCCGCCCCCGTTAGTGCTGCCCTTTGTGCCCCGCCCCCTGCTCCGGCTCCTCTCTCCGGGGCTTTTTATACCCAGACCCGGGGGGCGGTGTCTCGCGCCCCCTGGCCCGCGCCTTGGGACCTTTCCGCTTCCCTCTCCGCTCCCCCCGGGTTTGCCGGCGTCCTCCTCCGCCTTCCATTAGGGAGACCGGGGAGGAGAACGGCCCGGGAGGCGGGCGGCTAGGGGACCCATTTAGTTAGGGCGTAGAGAGAATCCACGTCAGCACGTACGTTCAGCTGAAAGAAGCGTACTGAGCGCAGCGCAGTTTGTAGTGGGGATGGGAGCCCAGGCGTCGAGGTCCGGCGGGCTTGGGGGGGCGCGGTGGCTTCAGAAGGGTGACGAGCCTTGCCCAGGCTTAGGCCGGGCCTCCATCCTCTGAAAGTCCCGCGCTTTGGGTCTTATTTCACGTTCTCTTATCCTGTGGAGTGTGCAGATGCCTGGTGCCTGCCGAGCCGCTGGCCAGGGTGCCAAAGCGCGCATCTTAGTGTGTGCTGTTGTGGACCTGTGACCCCACTGATCACCGCTCTCTAAAGCTAGTGTGAGACTGTTTGGGCGATTACTGCTTCGTAATGTACCTGAGATCTGCAACTAGTAGTCACTCTCCTTAATACCTAAAAACGACTTGATTCCCTTGATGTTCCTGAGCAAATGAATAGCTACTATTTTTTTCTAGCTCTATAAAATAAGTCCACGACAGTTTGATTGTCATGGCACTGAAAAGGTAAATTAACTTAAGTAGCATTGTAATTTTGACCATACTGGCGCAGCCTACCCACGAGCCATTAATAATTCTCCGATTTCCTAGATGCTTTCATCTGTGTGAAGTGTTTTATAATTGTTTATAAAGTCTCTGAATTTGTCTTGGCAGATAGACCCCCAGGTTACTTTATATTGTCTGCACTTGTTTTAAACAGCGTCTCTCTTTCTATTTCTTGCAGCTGGGTTTTGTTGATAACCTAGAAATGCTGATGGTTTATTTGGCTTTATTTATATCCTGCAACTTTGCTGAAGTTAAGTGTTTTGACTAGTTTTTTAGTTGATAGTCTGTGTATGCCATCCTATCATCAGCAAAGAGTGATGTTTTTTCCCCCCATTTCCTACATTTATTCCTTCAGTTTCTTTTTCTTGTCTCATTGCTATAGCTAGTGTTTCTAGCACAATGTTGAATAATAGAGGTGATGACGGACGTCCTTGCTTCACCCCTGATCTTACTGGGAAGGCTTCTAATTTACCCCCATTGTAGTTAATGCTTGCTCTTGCTTTAGATAGATGTACCTTATCATTTAAAAAAAAGGTTCTATTGATTCTTGTGCTTTCTAGCATTTTTAGTAGGAATGGGTATTTTGTCAAAGGCTTTTTCTGCATCAGTTGATAAAATCAAAATATGATTTTTTTTGTTATTGATAGGGTCAATTATATTTATAGTTTTCCTAATAGTAAACCAGTCCTGCATTCCTAGTATAAATCCCACCTGGTCATAGTGTATGATCTTTGTAATATATTACTGTAATCTCTTTGCTGGTATTTTATTTAAAATTTTTGCATCAATATTCGTTAAGAAAATTGGTCTGTAGTTTTCTTTCTCTGTTTTTGCTTTCCATGGTTTGGATATCAAAACCATTTTTTTTTGGCATAAAAGGAGTTTGCAGGACTCCTTCTTTACCTATTTTTTCAAATAGCTTATATAGTGTTGGTATTAATTGTTCCTTAAATATATGGCAGAATTCATTTGTGAATCCATTTGATTGTGGGGATTTTTTCTTAGGGAGCTTGATGACTTATTAAATTTCATGTTCTAAAATAGGGTTAAGTATTTTATTTCCTCTTCTGTTAATCTAGGTGTTTATATGTTTGTTCATATAAAATATTAATCGATTTTACTTAAATTGTCAGTTTTACTAGCATATAATTGGGGGAAAATGACTCTTAATAATCGCCTTAATTTCATCTTCATTGGTGGTGCATTCACCCTTTTCATTTTTGACACTAGTATTCTGATTTTCTTCTTTTTTAAAAAATCAAATTAACTAATGGCTTACTTATTTTCTTGGCTTTTTCATAAAACCAGCTCCTACTTTTATTTATTAGTTCAATTTTTTTACTTTAAATTTTATTAATCTCTCCTTTGATTTTCAGGGTTTCCATTTTTGTATTTAGTTGAGAATTTAAAATTTATTCTTTTTCTAGTTTTTTTAGTTGTATGCCCAATTAATTGACTTTCTCTTTCTCTCTTTTATTGATGTATGAATTTAGAGATATAAAATTTTCCCTAAGTACTGCTTTTGCTGCACCATACAAATTTTGGAATGTTGTCTCATTGTTGTCATTCTCTTAAATGAAATTATTTTTTCTATGATTTGTTCTTTAACCCATTCATTCTTTGGAATTAGATTATTTGATTTACAACTAACTTTTAATCTTCATTGCCTTTGGTTCCCTTTAGCAAGTTGTAGTTTCTCTGCTTATCACTTACAATTAGGCCTATTTTTTGCTTTCTTTTGTCTGAGATCATGACTGCTATGCCTGCTTTTTTTACTTCAGCCCCGTATTTAACTCTGTATGTGTCTCTTTCTTTCTCTTTCCTTATAAATGACATATTGTTGGATTCGAGTTTCTAATCCTTTCTGCTATCTGCTTGTGTTTTATGGGCGAGGTCATGTCATTCTCGCTCATATTTATTATTACTAAGTGTGCATTTCCTTCCGCCTTATTTTCTTCTGTTTATACTTCTCTCTCTTTTTACCCGGCCCTTCCTCTAAAGTCTGTTTGGCTTCTCTTATTTGTCCTACCTTTTATCACCTGCTTCCTTTCCCCTCCTTCTTCCATATTGGGTAAGAGAGATTTCTATTGCCATTTGAGAATACATACATACATACATACATGTATACATATATACACGTGTGTATCTATATACATACACACATATTATGTATATGTATTTCCCTCTTCACATTAATTTAGATGTGAAGGTCAAGCATCGCCTGCCCCCAACCATTTCTCCCTCCATTATAAAAGTTTTTCTTTGCACCTCTTTTACCTGAAATAATTTTTCCATTTTTTCTCTTTCTTTCCCTTTTTTCCCAGGGCATCCTCTTTCTCACCTATCCATTTTTTTTTACATCATCCTGACATAATCAGGTCACTTTCTTACCCTTTTTCTATTTTGAATCCTTCTAACTGTCTTAATGATAAAGTTCTTAGTAGATACATGTATCATCTTCCCCAAAAGAAAAGTAAACCATTTAACTTTATTGAGTCCTTTATGATCTCTTTTTCATGTTTACCTTTTTATGCTTCTCTTGAATCTTGTATTGGAAAGTCAGATTTTCTATTCAGCTTTGGTATTTTCCTCAGGAATGCTTGAAAGTCCTCTATTTCACTAAATATACATTTTTTCTCTTGAAAGATTACAGTCAGTTTTGCTAGGTAGGTTATTCTTGGTTATAAACCCAATCTTTTGCCCCTCAAAATATCATATCCCAAGCCCTCTGCTCCTTTAAAGTGGGAGTTACTAAATCTTGTGTAATCCTGACTGTTTTTGATGATATTTGAATGGTTTCTTTCTGACTGCCTTAAGTATTTTCTCTTTGACATGGTGTAGCGGCAAGCACCCCAATATCCCCAGGGTGACTGCCAACACAGGTTCTTAGATCTGCTTTTCAAAAGGAAAGCAACTCAAAATGGGTTAACAAGCTTACTTTAATCAAACAAACATACATTACCTAGTTCAGGGGAAAAAGGTCAGCACCCCGAACTTCAGAGTTACAGAATTTACAGATCAGACAGGCTTCCAAACTGTCCCAACATTACATGCATCAATACCAAATCACAGTTACCAGAGAGGGAAGCATCAACATCTGGGTTTTCAAAGCCGGGGGGCTCTCAACAACAGCTTCCCAGAGTCTCATCTGGTCAAATCACACAACACTTCTCAAAGTGAGCCCCAAAGCAAAGCCTCTCCTCAGGGCTTATATAGCCTTCTCTTGGCTCAGAGAATGTAACAACCTCCTTGACCCACTGCCCAATCACAAAGTGTCAAGGTGTGGGCTTTCCTGAAAAACAAGCCTCCCACCACAGGCTCCAGGTGCACTTAAGCTAGGGGCAGGGAAGATCTTTAAATTTGCATTTCCATTACAGCAATATTTGACAACTGATTAGATATGTGGGGTGAAGGAGAGTAAGGAATCCAGGACAATGCTAAGGTTTATGAACTTGCTTGACTGGAAGCAGGGGCTGGAGCAGTGTGAGGGAAAGGACACCCCCCTCCTCCCAAGAGAACTTTATGTGATAATACTTTGTATTTTTGTGAATTGATGTGATAATGCTTTGTATTTTGTGTTTAAGGCCCAGTGGCCACTTTGGTAACTTTAGATGTACCTTGAAAATGTGACCTAAGAGATGTTTTAGTGCTAATTCAAATGTAAATTGTGTATGCTAGGGGCAAGAAAGATCTTGGGGCCGAATGTAATGGAAATGCATATTTAAAGTTCTTTCCTGCCCCTAGCTTAAGTGCACCTGGAGCCTGTGGTGGGAGGCTTGTTTTTCAGGAAAGCCCACACCTTGACACTTTGTGATTGGGCAGTGGGTCAAGGAGGTTGTTACATTCTCTGAGCCAAGAGAAGGCTATATAAGCCCTGAGGAGAGGCTTTGCTTTGGGGCTCACTTTGAGAAGTGTTGTGTGATTTGACCAGATGAGACTCTGGGAAGCCGTTGTTGAGAGCCCCCCGGCTTTGAAAACCCAGATGTTGATGCTTCCCTCTCTGGTAACTGTGATTTGGTATTGATGCATGTAATGTTGGGACAGTTTGGAAGCCTGTCTGATCTGTAAGTTCTGTAACTCTGAAGTTCGGGGTGCTGACCTTTTTCCCCTGAACTAGGTAATGTATGTTTGTTTGATTAAAGTAAGCTTGTTAACCCAATTTGAGTTGCTTTCCTTTTGAAAAGCAGATCTAAGAACCTGTGTTGGCAGTCACCCTGGGGATATTGGGGTGCTTGCTGCTACACATGGGGGCTCTGGAATTTGGCTAGGATATTTCTGGGAGATTTTATTTTAGGGTCTCTTTCAGGAAGTGATTGGTGGATTCTTTCAATTTTTATTTTACCCTCTGGTTCTAGGATATCAGGTCAGATTTCTTCAATAATTTCTTGAAATATGAGGTCTAGGATATTTCTTTGATTGTAGCTTTCAGGTAATCTAAATTATTAAATTATCTTTCCTTGATCTATTTTCTGATGAGATATTTCACATTTTCTTCAATTTTTTCATTCTTTAGACTTTGTTTTATTGTTTGATTGATGTCTCACAGCTTCCATTTGCCTAATTCTAATTTTTTTTTTTTTTTTTTGCTTTTTGGAGGGCAATTGGGGTTAAGTGACTTGTCCAAGGTCAGTTTTTGTGTTAAGTGTCTGAGGGCAGATTTGAACTCATGTCCTCCTGACTCCAGGGCCGGTGCTCTATTCACTGTGCCACCTAGCTGCCCCGCTAATTCAAATTTTTAAGAATTATTTAATTTATTTAATAAATTATTTGATTTATTTATATTATATTATATGTAAATATATAATTTAATTGTATCATATTAATATATTTGTGTCATTATATATAGTTATATAATAATATAATATAATAAATATTAATACGTTTATATTATATGTAATTAATTATATAAATATTAATGTATTTATATTAATTATATAATAATTTATTTAATAAAATATAAATAATAAATGATTTAATTTAACAATTCTAATTTATTTTCTTCAGTGAACTTTTGTACCTATTTTTTCCATTTGGCTAATTCTGCTTTTTTTTTTTTTTTTTAAAGCAATTAGGGTTAAGTAACTTGCTCAAGGTTACATGGCTAGTCATTATTTATGTGTGGGTGCTCATTTTCTGAGGCCGGATCTGATCTTGGGTCATCCCAACTTCGAGGCCTCTTACTCACTGCGCCACCTAGCCGCCCCTTTAGGGCAATTGGGGTTAAGTAACTTGCCCAAGGTCACACCGCTAGGTTTTTGTTTGTGCTGATTAAGTGTCTGAGGCCGGCTCAGAACTCAGGTCCTTCTGACTCCTGGGCCGGCGCTCTATTCACTGCGCCACCTAGCTGCCCCTTAATTCTGCTTTTTAAGATATTATTTTCTTCAGTATTTTGTTTTGCCTCTTACCAAACCATTGTCTTTTCATAATTTTCTTCCTTTAATTTCTTTACCTAATTTTTCTATTTTCTATTCTTTAATTTTGAAAATCATTTTTAGCTCCTTTAGGAATCCATGTTGGATTTGTGTCCAATTCACATTTTTTTTCCTTTGAGGCTTTGCTTGTAACTGTTTTGACTTCATTGTCTTTTTCTGAGTTTGTGTCTTGCTCTTCCCTGGCACCATGTTTTGTTTTGTTTGGGTTTTTTTGCTTGTTTGTTTGTTTTTATGGTCAGGTTCTTTTCATGGTGTTTGCTCATTTTCCCACCCTGTTTCTTGATTTAGAACTTTGTGTTAATATTGGGCTCTATTCCTGGTGTGGGAGGGTAGAGGATCACTTCTCAAGCTTCATACTCTTTCTGTACTGGGGGTTTAGAAGTTTTTGGTGCTTCCAAGTTAGTGTGATCTGAGGAGACATGTGGTCACTGCTCTCTTGGTCAGTACTCCCATCCTTATCCAGGAAAGGATCCTGATTTCCTAGGACTGCAATAGATATTGCTCTTCAGGGCTTTGCTCCCTCCTGACTGAAATTGCTCCTCTCTGCCTTTGAACTATAACCCAAAAGTGGGTATAGATAATGGAATTGTCAAACAGAATCTGTTCCTGTCTCTAGTGCTAGTACATGGGGCCCTTGTAATCTCTCTCTTGCCAGTTTTCAGGTCCTCTTATCATCTCTGGCTTGAGAGTTCCCAAAACTGCTGCTGCTCCTGTCACCACTACCTAATCCTACCACTGGTGTTTCATCTCCACGGAATCCAGGCCAGCTTCTACCATGTCACAGATCTCTTTGACCTCCTAGGTTTTCTTGTGCTAGAAGAATGTTCCACTCTGACCTTTTGTGGGCTTTGAGGTTCCAGAACTCTATTTAAGGCATTATTTTAAAGTTGTTTGGAGGGGAATATTGGGAGAGCTTGACTGCTTCTCTGATCTACCATCTTGGCTCCACGCCCAGAAGTCTACCTATCGAGTGTTTCAAACTGGATATACTAGACAGATATACCAAACAGAACTCATTTTTCCCCTCAAATTTACCTTTCTTTCCAGACTTCCCTATTTCTTTTGTAAATACCCCTATCCTAGTCACCAAGCAGCAAGAGCCTGGAGTCCTCCTCAAGTCCTCACTCTTCCCCCACTCTTCATATCCAGTCAGTTGTGAAATTTGGTTGATCATGTTGGTTCTTTTGTACAATATCTCTTGCATCCTCTCCCTTCTCTTTACTCAGTCTCTTTCCTGGTTCAAGCCCTCTTCATCTCTTATGTGGACTAATTGGAAAAAACCTAATTGGTTTTCTTGCCTCAGGTCTCCCTTTTCTAATCATTTCCCCAAACTGCTGCCAAAATGATTTTACTGAAGCCAATATCTAACCAAGTCACTCTCTTGCTCCCTATCATCTCTAAGATCACATATAAACTCTTCTGTTTGGCATTTAAAGTCCTTTACAACTTGGTTTCAACCTGTCTGTTCCCACTGAAATGTTTCATGTATTCTGTGGTAAAGGCAAACTGGCCTGCCTCCTTACATACCTTCTACAGGACATTTCTTCTTAGAAACCTGGGTTTCTTTTAAGTTGCAACTCAAAACCCAGCTTCTATTTGAAACCCCTCCTGATCACTCAGCTGTTATTTCTTAGCCCCCACTTTAGTATATTGTATATACATATATAGAATAAATATGTTATATGGACATATCTCCATTGTTAGAATTGAGGATAGGAACTATTTCATTTCTGTGAAATAATTTTATGATAGTGGAACAGTTGCTAGAGTGTTGGGTCTGGAGTCAGGAAGACCTGAGTTCAAATTTAGCTTCAGTTCAAATCTGTGTGACCCTAGGTCACTTAACCTCTGGCTGCCTCAGTTTCCTAAAATGGTAAAATGGTGATAATAATTGTACCTACCTCCTAGAGTTATGAGGATCAAATGAAATATTTGTAAAGCCCATGTCTGACACATAGTAGGTGCTACATAAATGCCATCATTATTCCTATTATTCTTACATACCCAGGACCTAACATACTGCCTGTCATACATTAGGTATTTTTATTTTTTTTAATTTTTTTATTAGGTATTTTTAAAATGCTTATTAGTTGCTTCTGAAAATGACAAAAACAAAAGACAAATCCTACATTAACTTTTTATTTTGCTACTGAAAAATGTTTTAAGGAAAAATCTCTCCATTTTCTCTTTGTGCTGCATAGGGTTCAGAGTAGTGGGGAATTCGAAATTGAGAGAAGGGGAGAAAAACATAGCTTTTGATGCAGGGAAAATTAATGGGAAAATGTGGCAAAATACATTTCTAATGTAAAGACTATGTATAATATTATTTTACTTCTCATCTGTATTCATTATATAGTCACTATATGTTTAATTATAATTTAATGCATAAGTTTGATATGACAGAGGACCTTTTTTATTTCACATAGTTTTAGTGCCTGTGAGAATTCCATCTGTGGGAAGAAATGATTTCTCAGACTTGTTATATGGGCCTCCAAGGAGTAAAAATCATTGTCTTAGTTCTCAAGAACATTAATAAAGCCCATGCTTTCTAATATTTTAAAGAAAGTTGCATCAGCAAAAGATATAGTTTCTTTAAAGGATCTTTGCTATCAAGACATAAGTTATTCTTTTCTCTCTCATGCTGTAAGCTTCTAAAATCTGTGGTGACAAAAGGACAAAACATTTCCTTGGGACTGTTCTGATATATAGAATACATATATGAATGAATGAAACTACAATTTCCTTTATTTTAATTTTTATAACAGACATTTTGGTTTGTTTTCAGGGGATATTTACTTGGATTCAAAGAAGTGAAGAATTCATAGATTGCTTGACTAAAGATTTTTTGGATTTTTGGGTTTTTTTGTTTTTAAGATCAGGAGTAGAATTTATTAGGAAAAAAAAGCCAGGGCATTCTAGAGGTATTTTAAAATCTTGCTCTATTGACCTGGTCATTTTTCTTAAAATACCCTCAGTATGTGTGGTCTTTGTTTACAGAGAAACAGTTAAAATATAGTTCTGTTGAGTTAAAATTCATAGATTTCCTCTCTGGTGTGCTGCCTTTAGGAGATGTGGCCCACCCTGTCCTCTAAGAAGGCAGACGTAATTCTGGCTTGGCTGACATTGCCTGGTTGAGCTTTTGGAGTGGCGCTTGGAAATGGGGATATTCTGTTTTAATATGGTCGAGAATGCTGCATATGAGGTTCATTCGGTCTTCATGTTTCTGCCTTTCATTCTGCAGAGATTGTTTAGATCGGAACAGGCATACATATTTTCCTTCCTTTGCAGCCTGGAGATACTTAGCACGGTTCTGAAGCATTACAAGTTCTGTGAAGTTCTTAGAAAGGAAAAGAGAGATATTTATCAACCAAAAGTAAAATAAAACACCTCAGCAAATGATAAACATGAGAAGACTCAGTAATTAAAGGCGTGATCACTGAAAAATGAAGTCTTTAGACCAGAAACGTTCCCACAGATTAATTAACCAAGTGGATCTCGTTTTGTCTTAAATAGAGTGAAAGAAGAGAAACATGTCCTATCACAAGTTCAGATCTGATTCAGTGAAATCTAATACACAGAGTGAAGAAAGCAGCAGAGAAAGGAAGGCAAAAGCCAGACTTAGCAAGAAACCCATAAAAAGACATGTCTTTGTAGATATTAGAGAAGATTAAAGTGACATTTTGAATGTTTTTCATTGTCATTTCAACTTCCCTTTACTACTACTGTGTTGATGTCTCATTGTGACATTATAGTGAAGCTGGGTTCTTAAGGCCTATGCCAGTCCGCATTGATAGAAGCTCACTACCCAAGGATCACCAGTGTTTTAATTTAGATCAGTGAAGGAGAAATCACAACAAGGAAATTAAAAATGTCCTTGAAGTCATCACCCTTATCTTTATAAATCTATTAACATTGAAGGGATAAGGAAAGAGAAGGGAGAATAGGTAATAGCTGATGTCTGCATAATGGTGATTACTGTTTTTTCTTATATAAGGGTAAATAACTACTGACCAATCATTGGGAAAGAATACTTTTTTAAAATACCATAGATCAATTTGCAGTGATGGTAACGATTTGGTGACTATCTCTTGGCCCATTTTCTTCATGATCATGTATTTTCATGAAAGCTGACCAAGGAGAGGGGTACCCTTGTGGTCATAGGACAAAATGAAGCCAAGCAGGTCCACAACATAGCAGTATAGTTCTGCTATAGATTCACTATAGATTCATCAACATTAGGTTCCAGCTACATTGAAACTTCACTAGCCATGGAGAGTTGGAATGTTCAAATGAAACAGTCTAAGAAGAGAGATATTGCAGCTCCTCCAAGAGGACAAGCTGCAGTTTGCTGACTGGAGAAATTTGTTGTATTCGTTCCAGAAGGGAAACTTTATTCTTGAAACATACAGCTTAAAAAGATCAAAAGGAGAGCAAGGGGAGGGTTAGGGTGGGAGAGGACAAGTTTTTAACAAGGAACCAAAAATGAGGCCATTAAAATTCCATTTTTAGTGTTTTAGGACCTATGCCTTCCATGATTCATTTCATAGTCCCTGGCTTGTGGTTTTTATGAACTTTATGCTATATATGAAGACATTTGCTCCTGAAAATTTTATAACTACAGGTTTTGTCCTTCTTCTGGGGAATAAAAAAAAGCACTAATATTACTTACTTGAAAATATATATACAAATATATTAATAATTAAGGTCTTTCTCCTTTTGTTTGGATCTTTGTGTATTCAAAATTTGTTCTACTCTACCTAATGTAATCTGAGTTAGTATTCAAATATAGAACCCCACCACTATCAGAAGACCTTTGATACTCAGTTGTGAAAACAATGGTCTCCTGATACTGGCTATTTAATACAGAGGTAGAACTCTCTGGGAAGATCCATGCCCATATTAATTGACTACTATCCTAATGGACATCTATACTTCCATTTCTAATTATATAATTCAAAGCTAAGTATCCATTTACATCCTAATGGTCTCATAGCATCTGTGATGATAGAGAAATCCCTCTAAATTCCCTATTAGTGTTTTTTCCAACCTAAACATTTTTAAAAGTCATATACTTTTTCAATCAACACTTTCTCTCCTCACTTCCCTCCTCTACCAACATATAATGAAAGGAAAACAAAAGCCATCACAAATACGTATAGTTCGACAAAACAGATTTCCACATTGGCCATGTCCAGAAAAACATGCCTCATTCTGCACTGAGTCCTTCACCTCTCTATAAAGAGTTGGGTAGCTTGTTTCATCACTGGTCCTCTGGAATCATGGTCTTTACGATGATCAGAGCTCCTAATTCTAATAAAGTTATCTTTACTCTATTGTTGTCATTGTTCTCTTGGATAAATGTTCTTTTGGCTCTGTTCACTTTACTCTGGATCAATTCATTCAGGTCTTCTCAGGTTTCTCTGAAACCATCCCCTTCACATTTTCTTACAGCACAATACTATTCCATCACATTTATGTACCATAAATTGTTCAGCCATTCCCTAACTGATGGGGTGCCACTTCAAAAAGAGCTAAAATATTTTTGTACATACATAGAGTTTGTTCTGCTTAAGACTAATCCTTTCTTTTACTTATCTTTCCTCTAATTTCCCCTATTCTAATTCCCGCTTTCCCACCCATTTCCCTGAGTGAAATCTATTTCTGTGCCCAATTGTTCATGTATTTGCTCATTCCTTTAACCAGATGAGTGAGGTTAAAGCGTCAGCTGTTCCTCTCATCTGTTCTTCCTTGTTTGTATACTTGCACACAATGATTATGTGAGGTAATTTTCTAACATTTCTTTCTCTTTACTCCCTAGTATAAATACCCTAGGAGTAGGATCTTAAGGTCATTAAGACATAACAGAACTATTCCCAAGCCTTGTCTAACTAGACTCCTTTTACGACACTGATGATGATAGGGTTCAGTGTCATCTCCCCACATTTGAATGTAAGTCCTTTATGATTATTCATGTTTACCTTTTTTATGTTTCTCTTAACTCCTGTGTTTGAACTTCAGAATCTCTATGGAGCTTTGGTCATTTCATGAAGAATGCTTAGAAATCCTCTATTTCATTAAAGATTCAAGTTTTTTCCCTCTGTATTTTTAATTGTAGATCTCTGTCCTTTGCCTTTTGAAATATTGTATTCCAACCTCTCTGCTCCTTGATACTGATGGCTCTTAAATTGTGCATAACCCTGAATGTGGCTCTGTGGTACTTGAATTATTTTTTTCTGACTATTTGCAATATTTTTCCTTAACCTGGGAGTTCTGGATTTCTGCAGGAAAATTTCATTTTGAGGTTTTTTTTTCCAGGATGTAACCAGTGGAATAAATAGTCCATTCTTGTTTTCAGGGAGTTTGTTGCTTGGGCAAGGTCTCGTACCTCATTCAAACCCTTGCCATTTCTTTCTTCCATAGTTCTACATTCTTTTCTGATTTTTTCTCCTAACATTCTCGTTTCATTTATAAAATTTTTTTAAAAAGAAAACTCTTCTTTATATCCTCTGGGAATTTTAGTTGAATTTGTGCCCAACGGCTCCTAGACAGGTCGAGTTTATTCAACCTGTTTGAAATGACAGGATGCCAAGTGGTTGTATTTCTCTACTCCCCTCCCCCATTTTCACATTAGCTTTGTTGTCGGAAAAAAGGCGATAAAAATGAATAAAGAAAAAAATGTTTCAATCTATACTCGAGTCAGTTCTCTCTCTGGAAATAGATAGTGTTTTTCAACATGAGTCCTTTGGAATTGTTGTGGATAACTGAACTGATCAGAGTTGATTACCCTTGCAATATACCTGTCACTATATACATCGTTCTCCTGGTTATGCTCACTTAATAAGTTCATATAAATCTTCCCATGTCTTTTGCAAGCATCCCCATCATACATTTTTTTACAGCACAATAGTATCCTATCATAATCATATACCACAACTTGTTCAGCTATCGCCCAATTGATGATTATCTCTCTGATTTCCAATTCTTTGCTACCACCTAAAAGAACTGCTATATATATTTTCATACACATAGGTCCTTTTCCTTTTTCTCTAATGTCTTGGGGGTATAGACCTAGTAGCAGTATTACTGGGTCAAAGTGTACATTTAGTTTTATAGCCCTTAGATTTTTCTGCACCTATTGATATAATCATATGATTTTTGTTGTTTTTGTTATTGACATGGTCAATTATGCTTATAGTTTTCCTAATATTGAATCAGACCTATATTCCTGGTATAAATCCCACCTGATCATAGTATATAATCTTTGTAATATATTGCTGTAATCTCCTAGTATTTTATTTAAAATTTTTACATTCATTAGGGAAATCAGTATATAGTTTTCATTCTATTTTTGCTCTTCCTGATTTAGGTATCAGCACCATATTTTGTTGTAAAAAGAACTTGGTAGGACTCCTTTGCCTATTTTTAAAAACAGTTTATATAGGAATTAATTGTTCTTTAATTGTTCAGTAAAAATTCACATGTAAATCCATCATGTATTTTTTTTCTTAGGTAGTTTATTTGTGGCTTGTTCACTTTCTTTTTCTAAGATAGTGTTATTTAAATATGTTTTTTCCTCTCTGCTGATCTGGGCGATTTAAATTTTTATAAATATTAATCCACTCAATTTAGATAGTTTTATTGTCATGAAGTGGACAAAATAGCTCCTAATAATTGTTTTAACTTTATCTTTATTGGTTGTGTATTCATCCTTTTAATTTTTGATATTGGTAATTTTATTTTCTTCTTTCTTTTTTTAAAAATACTTCTCTTTTTTTCTATTTATTTATTTTAGTTTGCAACATTCATTTCCACAAGATCTGAGTTCCAAATTTTCTCCCCATCACTCCCCTGCTCCCCACCCCAAGAGGGCAAGCATACTGATTACCCCTTCCCCCAGTGTGTCCTCTCTTCTATACCCTCCACCCCCCTTACTTTCTTGTAGGGCATTTCTATACCCCATTGCCTGTACATCTTATTTCTTGTAGGGCATTTCTATACCCCATTGCCTGTATATCTCGTTTCCTGGTTGTATGTAACAATTTTTAACATTTATTTTTAAAACTTTGAGTTCCAGATTCTCTCCCTTTTTCCCTCCCCACCCACCCCCATTGAGAAGACAAGCAATTCAATATAGGTTATACATGTGTAGTTATGCAAAACATTTCCATAGTTATCATATTGCGAAAGACTATTTCCCTCCATCCTATCCTGCCCCCCATTTATTCTGTTTTCTCCTTTGACCATGTCCCTTTTCAAAAGTATTTGCTTGTTACTACCCCCTCATCCAATCTGTTTCCCTTCTATCATCTCCCTGCCTCTTACCCTTTCCCCTTACTTTCCTGTAGGGTAAGATACCCAATTGCACGCGTATGGTAGTCCTTCCTTAAGTCAAATCCAGTGAGAGTAAGGTTGACTCATTCCCTTTCACCTCCCTTCTCTTCCCCTCCATTATAACAGCTTTCTCTTGCATCTTTTATGTGCCATAATTTACCCTATTCTATCTCTTCCTTTCTCCTTCTCCCAATATATTTCTCTGTTACCTCGTAATTTAATTTTTTAGATATCATCCCTTCATATTCAACTCACCCTGTGCCATCTATGTATACATATACACATACATATATATATATACACACACATAGATAGATAGATAAATAAATAGACATATAGATAAGATATTCCCTTCAACTATCCTAATACTGTGAAAAGTCTCATGAGTGACAAATATCATCTTTCCATGTAGGAATGTAAACAGTTCAACTTTATTTTTATTTTTTTTAGATTCAAATGCTTTATTAACTTCTGGTTTACATCATTTATTTCCACCAGATTTTGAGTTACAAATTTCCTCCCCATTTTTCCCCTACCCACCACCCCAAAACAGCAATCCCATTGAATATCCCCTCCCCCAATCTGCTGTATTCCATATCCCCTTCAACTTTTCCAGTACGGCATGGTGGATCTCTATGCCCCAGTGCCTGTATATCTAATTTCCCAATTACATGTAAAATAGTATTAATAATAGTGTATATATATATATATATATATAATAAAATGTTTAAATATATATATATATATTTATATTTAAACATTTGATTTTAAAACTTTGAATTCCAGGTTCATTCCCTTCGTCCCTTGTCACCCACACTTACTGGGAAGATAAGCAATTCAGTATAGTATAGGTTGTACATATGTAGCTATGCAAAACATTACCATAGTAGATATATTATAAAAGACTGGCTATATTTCCCTCCCTCCTATCCCACCTCCCACTTGTTCTATTCTCTACTTTGATCCTGTCCCTTTTCAAAAGTGGGTACTTCCAAATTCCCTCCTCCCCAGCCTTCCCTCCTTTCTATCATTCCCCCTCTCATCCCCCTTCCCCCTACTCTCCTGTAGGGTGAGATACTGTATTTAGTGTGTATGTCATTCCCTCCCTGAGCCAAATTCAATGAGAATAAGGTTGACCCATTCCCTTTTGCCTTCTTGTTCTTCCCCTCCACTGTACCCATTTTCCCTTGCCTCTTCTATATGAGATAGTTTACCCCATTCTGTCTCTCCCCATCTCCTCTTGTTATATTCCTCTCTCACCTCTTAATTTCACCTTTTAAGTATCATCCCTTCCTATTCAATTGGTACTGTGCCCTCTATGTATACCTGTAAACATATATACACACACATTCACATATGTATTCATATGCCCATATACCCTCCTATATAGACATATGTGTATATATATATATATATATACACATATATGTATGTGTATATATATATTCCTATTCCCTTCAACTATTTTCATACTGAGAAAAGTTTCATCAGTTATAATTATCATTTTTCCATGTAGGAATGGAACTAGTTCAACTTTGATAAGTTCCTTATGATTTCTTTTCCCTGTTTACCTTCTCATGCTTCTCTTGCTTCTTATATCTGAATGTCAAACTTTCTATTCAACTCTGGTTTTTTCTTTTTTTTTCTTTAATTAAACAAATCCTTTATTAACTTCTGGTTTACATCATTCATTTCCGCTAGATTTTGAGTTATAATTTTTTCCCCGTTTTTCCCCTATCCACCACCCCAGAATAGCAGTCCCAGAGGATATCCCCTCATCCACTCTGCTCTCTCCCATATCTTCTCCCATACACCCTTCGACTTTGCCATTAGGGCAAGGTGAATCTCTGCCCCAATGCCTGCACATCTTATCTCCCAATTACATGTAAAATAGTATTAATAATAGTATTTATATATATTTGAAACATTTAATTTTAAAACTTCGAATTTCAGATCCATCCCCTTCCTCCCTTGTCACCCACTCCCTCTAGGAAGATAAGCAATTCAGTATGTGTTGTACATGTATAGCTATGCAAAATGTTACCATAGTAGATACATTGTAAAAGACTGCTTATATTTCCCACCCCCCCCATCCCACCCACCCCCACCTGGTCAATTCCCTACTTTGATCCTGTCCCTCTTCTATAGTGGGTACTTCCAACCTCCCCTCCCCCCAGAATGCCCTCCCCTCCATCATCCCCCCTCTCATCTCCCTTTCCCCTACTCTCCTACAGGGTGAGATATCCCATTTAGTATATATGTCATTCTCTCCCTGAGCCAAATTCAATGAGAGTATGGTTTTGCCTTTTTGCCTTCCTGTTCTTCCCCTCCCCTGCAACCACTTCCCCTTGCCTCTTCTACTTGAGATAGTTTACCCTACCCTGTCTCTCCCCATCTCCTTTTGCCACATTCCTCTCTCACCTCTTAACTTCACCCCTTAAGTATCATCCCTTCCCACCAAATTCAACCTGTGCCTTCTATCCATGTATACCTGTAAACATATATACACACATTCACATATGTATTCATATACCCATATACCCTTCTTCAATTATTTTCATACTGAGAAAGGTTTCATCATCCACAGTTATTGTTTTTCCATGTAGGAATGTAAATAGTTCAACTTTGATAAGTTCCTTTTAATTTCTTTTCCCTGATTACCTTCTCAAGCATCTCTTGCTTCTTGTGTCTGAATGTCAGATTTTCTATTCAAGTCTGGTTTTTTCCTCAAGAATGCTTGAAAGTCCTCTATTCCACTGAATGACCATGATACTCAGTTTTGCTGGGTAGGTGATTCTTTGTTTTAATCCCAGCTCCTTTGCCCTTTGGAATATCATATTCCAAGCCCTTCAATCCCTTAATGTAGAAGCTGTCAGATCCTGTGTTATCCTGATTGTGTTTCCACAATATTCAAATTGTTTCTTCCTGGCTGCTTGTAATATTCTCTCCTTGATCTGGGAATTTTGGAACCTGGCTATAATATTCCTAGGAGTGTTCTTTTTGGGATCTTTTTCAGGAGGTGATTGGTAGATTCTTTCAACCTCTGTTTTGCCCTCTCGTTCTAAAACATCAGAGCAGTTTTCCTTGATAATTTCTTGGAGGATGATTTCTAGGTTCTTTCTTTGATCATGGCTTTCGGGTAGTCCAATAATTTTTAAATTATCTCTCCTGGATCTATTTTCCAGGTCAGTGGTTTTTCCCATGAGATATTTCACATTGCCTTCTATTCTTTCATTTGTTTGGATCTGTTTAAAAGTATCTTGATTGCTCATAAAGTCACTAGCTTCCATTTGCTCTAATCTAATTCTGAAGGAATGATTCTCCTTGGCAAATTTGGCTTTTTAAGGCATTCTTCTCTTCATTGTCTTTTTGAGCCTCTTTTGCCATTTGAGTTAGTCTGTTTTTCAAGGTGTTATTTTCCTTAGTCAGGCTCTCATGTTGACTCATTTCACAATTTTCTTGCATCGTTTTCATTCCTCTTCCCAGTTTTTCCTCCACTTCTCTTATTTGCTTCTTAAGGTCCTCTATGGCCTGTAACCAGCTTGTATTTTTCTTGGAAGCTTTTGGTGCAGGATTTCGGACTTCACTGTCTTCCTCCTGTTCCAGCTTTGATCCTTTTTGTCACCAAAATAGGAGTGTAAAGTTGGGTTGCTCTGTTTATTTTGCTTCCTTTGCCTGCTCATGTCGCAACACAATTACTTGACCCTTGAACTTTGCCACAGTAGGACTCTGCCACCAGCCAGGGGAGCTTCTGTCCCAAACGCTGGGGTTTTCTCAACTTCTGGAGGTATTAGCTGGGTGCCTTCTCTGAAGCCTCCACACACTCTGGCAAGCTGGTCACACACCCTAGGACCTCCACCCTAGACCACAATCCAGATCCAAAAAGGTTAAAGCAAGAGCAATTACCCCTCAGACTGGTCAGTTAGTCCCCCTACACTCTGCAGGCCAGGAGCTAAAGCTGCCACACGGGGTTGGCTCCAGCTCCTCATTGGCTTTTTGCCCTGGGGGAAGAGGTTGACCACACTCCCAACTACTGGATCCCAAAGTCCACACTGCACTGACCTCTCATTTTGTCCTTTACATCTATGTGTTGATAATTCTGGAAACCACCACAGCTGCTGGTGATCTGAAGTCCCTCCAGCCCATGGTTGGTCAGGCCCACCCTGGGGCTAAAACCTCTGGCTCATGCAGGGCTGGGGTTGACTCCCAGAGTGCTGCACTGGCTGATTCCTACTGGCCTGCCAGGCTGTCCTCAGAGGGAGGTTAGCTTCTCTGTGTCATTTTGTTGGTTCTGTAGCTCCAAAGTTTGTTCAGAGTCCCCTTTTACATGGATTGGGGGAGGTGGAAGCCAGAACCCCAAGGAAGTGCTGTTTCTACTCCGTCATCTTGACTCCACCCCCTAACATTTCAACTTTAATAACTTCAATAAGTTCCTTCCTTGCGAAGTCTGGAAACTTCCCCATTTCTCTTACCTATTTTACCTTTTCATTCTTCTCTTGATTCTTGTATTTGAAAGTCAGATTTTCTGTTCAGCTCTGATCTTTTCATCAAGAATACTCAAAAGTCCTCTATTTCATTGAACATCCATATTTTCCCCTGAAGTATTATACTCAGTTTTGCTGGACAGGTGATTGTTGGTTTTAATCCTAGCTCCCTTGACCCCTGAAATATTATATTTCAAACCCTTCAGTCCCTTAATGTAGAAGCTGCTAGATCTTCTATTATCCTGATTTTGTTTCCACAATACTCGAATTATTTCTTCCTGACTGCTTGTAATATTTTCTCCTTGACCTGGGAACTCTGGAATTTGGCTATAATATTCCTAGAAGTTTTCTTTTTGGGATCTCTTAAAGAAGCAATTGGTGGGTTCTTTCAATTTATATTGTACCCTCTGGTTCTAGAATATCAAGGCAGTTTTCCTTGATAATTTCTTGAAAGATGATGTCTAGATTCTTTTTTTGATCATGGCTTTCAGGTAGTCCAATAATTTTTAAATGATCTCTCCTGGATCTATTTTCCAGGTCAGTGGTTTTTCCAGTGAGGTATTTTACATTGTCTTCTATTTTTTCATTTTTTGGGTCTGTTTTACAATATCTTGATTTCTCATAAAGTCATTAATTTCCATTTGCTCCATTCTGATTTTGAAGGAATTATTTTCTTTAGTGAGCTTTCAAAATTCCTTTTCCATCTGACCAATTCAGCTTTTTAAGGCATTCTTCTCCTTATTGGCTTTTTGGTCCTCTTTTGCCATTTGAGTTAGTCTGTTTTTTAGGCTTTTATTTTCTTCAGTATTTTTTTGGGTCTCCTTTAGCAAGCTGTTGACTTTTTTTTTTATTTTCTTACATCACTTTTATTTCTCTTCCCAATTTTTCCTCTATTTCTCTTGATTTTCAAAATCCTTTTTGAGTTCCTCCATGGCCTGTGACCAATTCATAATTTTCTAGTAGGCTTTTGATGCAGGAGTTTTGACTTTGTTGTCTTCTTTTGGTTCTATGTTTTGATGCTCTTTGTCACCAAACAAAGATTCTCTAGTCTGGTTTCTTTTCCTTTGTTTGTTCATTTTCCCAGCCAATTACTTGACTTTTGAGGTCTTTGCCACTGTAGAACTCTGCATCCAGAGTGGAGAGTGCTGTGTCCCAAATTTCTGGGGTTTTGCCAGAAATTGTCTGAGCTGCTTCTAGGCACCTGCCCCAAAACTATGAGGAGAACTCCTTCTCCACAACTGCCACAAGCTCTGCCATGCCAGTGCTCCTCCTCACCCTAGGACCACCACCCAAGACTGTGACCCAGACCCAAGCAAGAGAATCCTGCCTCAGTGCCAGCAAAGAGATTCCTGCAATTTCCCTCTGATCAGCCACTTGATCCTCCCACCATCTGCGGGCCTGGGGCTCCCAAAGCAGTCACCGCTACAACTGCTGCCACTGCAACCACAAGTACAGCTACCTCTGCCTCCCTAGCCAGACCACACCCTTATCTCACTCAGGTCCAACACAGTTTCTCCACTGACCTTTTATTTTGTCTCTGGTGTTTGTGGGTTGAGAAGTCTGGAAACTTCCTTTTAGCCCTCCAGGCTCATTAGTTGAAGATGTGTTTCACTCTGTCATTTTGTGGGTTCCACAACTCCAAAATTTTAGTGTCATTTTCCACAGTATTTGGAAGTGATTGGGGGATGAGCTAAAGCAAGTTCCTGCTTTCACTTCACTGTCTTGACTCTGCCCTCTTCTTTCTTTTTTAAAATTAAATTAACCAATGGTTGATCTATGTTACCGTTTTTTGTCATAAAATCAACTCCTAGTTTTATTCAGTTTTTAAAATTATTACTTTTATTAATCTTTCCTTTGATTTTTAAGACTATTTTGTTATTTAAATGGGGATTTAAAATTTCTTGTTTTTCTAAGTTTTTTTTTAGTTTCATGCCCAATTTGTTGATCTGTTCTTTATCTTTTTTTCTATTTTTGACATAAGCATATAGAAAGATAAAATTTCCCCTAAATATTGTTTTGGCTGCATCCCACAAATGCTGGCATGTTATCTCATTGTTGTCATTATCTTTAATGAAATTATTGATTATTTCTGATTTAGTCTTTGACCCATTCATTCTTTAGGATTGCATTATTTAGTTTCCAATTAATTTTTAATCTATGCTTCAAAAACTCTTTACTGAATGTAATTTTTATTGCATTGTGAGCCAAAAAGGATTCATTTAATATTTCTGCTTTTCTACATTTATGTGAGGCTTTTATGCCCTAATACATGGTCAGAGGTTTTTTTATTTTGCTTTTTGGAGGGCAATTTGGGGTTAAGTGACTTGCCCAAGGTCATATGGCTAGTTTTTGTGTTTAGTGTTTGAGGCCAGATTTGAACTGAGGTCCTCTTGACTCCAGGGCTGGTGCTCTATTCACTGTGCCACCTAGCCGTCCCCGGTCAATTTTTTTTTTTTAAAGATGCCATTCACAGCTTAAAAATGGGTATGGTCCTTTCTATTTCCATTCAGTATTATCTAGAGGTCCATAGTATCTAACTTTCCTAAAAGTGAGAAAAGAAGCAAGCAGAAATAGTGTAGGTCAGAGAGCAGGAACAGAGCAGAGTCTCAGTTCCAACTTTGAGACCTATGTATGCTTGTGTGGAAAACCCCAGTTTTTGAAGGAAATTCTTTGTATTGCTGCTCTACCATGCCTTTGCCTTGAGTTAATTTTATCGTCTGGCTACTGATGGGGACCATAAGCTATAACTTTAGGAGGTGGACCCGAAGAGTATCATCCCACAGAAGACACAATTGGCACATGCAGGTTGGGAGAGAGTGCTCTGAGGGGACACTATATGTATGAAAGGGAAAGCTACAAAGCCATCTTAGGAAGCGGCCACATCATCTGGGTGCAGATTCAGTCCTGAGGCCTCAGTCAGCTCATTGGGAAGTAAAAATCTTTCTGTACATTATTTTTCCTTTTTCCTTCCCTAACTCACTGGGCACTGAGTTGTCATATAATTATTCAGCTGAAGAAGCCCATGCTGCCAAATGTAGAAATTCAAATGAGTGAGAGAAACTGATTGAATGTCTTCTCATTTTAAAATTCTTAGAAGTCACACACAGGGTCCTCAGTCTAATTGCCATAGTGAGGGGTCCTATCATTGAATAAAAACTCATAGCAGTGTAGTACCTGGTAGCATTAATACCCTGAAGTACAGAACCATAGCAGGATTTGTTTTGAGTTCTGCTAGCCTGTGTTAATCTATCTGACTGAACAAAATAATCTATTTACCTGTCTCTTAAGTTCTGTGAGTTTACTGATAGTGGTGTCAAGTTGGTCAGCCTCTTTCTGCAGGTTGGCAAGCTTTTCCTGCTTTTCTACAAGAGATTCACTTAGACATTTTTGAGTTTCTTCCATCTCGGAGATGTTTTGGTTGCAGTCTTCAGTGAACTATGAAAAGAAAATGAATTCTGAGATGAAAACTATGGACAAAGATATTCTCTTAGCTCCTGACAATTATATGAAAGTCAAACAATTAATTGATCAATACATCAATTACCTATAGTATATAATGGTATATAATAGATGCCAAACATAGCATGCGATGACCTTGACGGGAATATAAAATTCTAGGCACTAAGAGGGATACAAAGGATGCATAAGATAATCCTTATCTCCTAGGGAAACAAAATTTAAAAATGAAAAACAAGCAAACAAGTATAATGTTATTCTCTATAGTGCAAATTCTAAATACAATAGAAACCACAAAGGAAAGAAATTTCCTTGTATGCTGGAATAGTTGGAGAAAGCATGTTGGAGGACTTGGAATAAATTTTAAGACAGAGGCTGTCAAGCACATGATCTTCATTGAGTCACAGCACTCCCTGAGTGTGACCAAACCAGATTAAAATGTACTTGGGAAATATTTAAATGAATGAATGAATAAGATAAAAAACAGAACAAAGATAATGTTAATGTGTGGTTTTCTAAGTCAATATGTAGCTTAAATGGAACCTTATGTGTGGCTTAGAGCCCCATTTCTTTGGAGATTTGAGTTAACACTACTACCTCAAGGGATAGAGGAAGGAAGTAAGCCATACTTGTGCAGGAAGCAGCGAAATGACATAGGAAGCAGGGTAGGGGAGTAGAAAGCATGCCGTAGAGACTCAAAATCCTGCCTCTTTTATTCTGAGTCTGTCTCCTAATCTGTAAAACACAATAACCTGCTATATTTCTTAGGATTGTGGTGAGGATCCAGTGAGATCATGGATATAAAGAAAGCCCTTCCAGAACCTCGAAGCACCACATAAATGTCACGTACAAAAGCGTGGTGGCAGAAATGCAAATGGCCCGTGTGGAGAATAGCAAGAAAACCGGACTGACCTGAACAGAGTAATGTTGTAGAGAAATAAGAAACAAGGTTGGGTGGACAGTAGAGTGATGTCAGATAATGGGAGGCCTTGAAAACGAGGAGTCTGGACTCGCACCAGGGCACCACTAGATGCTCTTTCTCAATTAATTCAACATGTGCTCAGAGGACTAGGTGCTAGGTGATGGGGGGAGATAGAATTATGAAAGAGCGATAGCATGATGTGGCAGACAGAGCCATGGACTTGGAGTTGCTCTGGGCTTAAATCCTACCTCTTGCATTTATCATGTGATTTTGGGGCAAGTTCCTTAAAATATACTCTATTCTTAACTTCTAACTCTTAATTAATTCTTAATTTCTTCACTTTAAAATGGGACTAATATAACCTTTAGTTCTTAACTTATAACGTTGTGAGGATTAAATGAAATAATATAAAGTACTTTGCAAACCTTAAGATATTCCATAAATGTCAGTTGTTATTATTGAGATACCATCCCTACCCTCATGGGATCTACAGTCTAGGAGGAGAATGAAATGTAAACATAGTTAACTCAGGACTGAGAGCTGGACCTCTTTTTTTTCTTTGTAAAAGTCATTTTGGAAGAAAGAAGTAGCATTTGAGAAGGACTTTCAAGGATGAGGAGAGAGGGAATTCCAGGTATAGGCAAGAGTGTGAACACAGCAACAGTGTTGGGAGATTGTAATATATGTTCAAAGGGCAGAACTATCTAGTTTAGGATCGGTAGAAAGTGGAGCAGGTGGAAAAGATTAATAAGAGAGAAATCTGAAGAGGTAGATTGGTGTTTGCTTTGGGGGCTTTGAATGCCAGACAGGGGAATTTGGAATTTTATTCATTACAAACCTAGAAGGGGGTAAGTAAGTAGCACAGTGGATAGAGTACCAGGCCTGCAGTCAGGAAGCTTCATCTTCTTGAGTTCAAATCTGGCCTCAGATACTTACTACTATGTGACCCTGAGCAAGTCATTTAACCTCTACCTCAGTTTCCCCAATTATAAATATGGGATAATAAAAACACTTACCTCACAAGGTTGTTGGAGGATAAAAAGATAATATTTGTGAAAAGTACCCGGCACATAGTAGGCACTGTATAAATGTTTATTCCTTCCCCATTGCATTTGGATTATAAGATTGCCTCTTATAATCCAAATGCTGTCACCCCTGTCTCTTATGATCTCTAGCTTTCTTAGGGGCATACCTCTGCTGTAAGACTCTTCCTGATGGCCCTAGCTGCTAGTGAATCACCTGGAAATTACTTTGTATTCACTACATATACATATACATACATATACACTGCATAGACAATATATGTGTGTGCATATACATGTGTATATATGACATAAATATATTACATCTTTATACTTATACATGTAGTTATTTCTTCAATGGAATGAAAACTCCTAGAGAAGGAAGTGACTTTCATTTTTGCCTTTTTATTTACAGCACCTAGCGCAATACCTGGGAGACAGAAGATACTTAATAAATACTTGTTGTTTGATTGGAAGTGGTCTAGAGGACAGAGACATTTTGAAATGAGATTGTAGAGACTGACAAGCTTATTAGAAAGTCATTGAGAGGTGGAGGGAGGGGAAGCATTTTTTAAATGCCCAGCTCACCCAAACCACCTCTTCCACAGCCATCTGGGAAAGCCAAGAAAAAATCACAATGAGTCATTGTTTCCAGCCCCATAAACATCTTAGGAAAACAGAAAGGCCTTCAAAAACTGAGGTGGTGCAGGTCGAGAGAGCAGCACATCAGCAGTCACAGCAGAGAGAGCAGAAGCAGTGTTGGGGGAACATTCTAGCTCCCAGGGATAGTAAGGAAAGTAAGACTAAACACCAAGGCTGGAAGCAATGGTGTCCCAAGGGACTCCTGAAACAGTGGTGAGAACAGGAAGGAAGGTGTGCCAGCTGGCTGCTCTGTTGTCCATTACTCAGTGTGGATGAGAACAGTCATGTCCCAGAGGTCTTAACTATATACAGAGCAAGGAATAAGTTCCAAAAGTTTAGGTGTGTGACTGAGCTCAAGAGCAGAGGAATAGACTCATTTCTAACCTTTAGCCCTATACATAAAGCCTGCAGTAGAATAACCCCATCAGGAAAACCAAAACCAAAGGGGCGTCAAGCAGTTCAGTCGCTTTGAAGATATAGAACCTCCCAGCAGGCTAAGAGTAAATGAGTCCGATAGCAGTCTATTGAAACTCAACCACACAACCCAACAGACCCAAACTGGATCAGGAACTTTCAGAGTTCATACTAGGCGGTGAACAAACCTCTCTCCAGATGACACTGCTATGGAAGCACTGAAAACTTTCAGGCTCCCAGACTGAGTTGTGAAAAGAGAAGAGAGTCCTAAAAAGACTCGGGCCAGACATCACCACCTCCCCAGCGGTAAGTAGGACCCAATTCTAATGTAAAGTCCAAAGTCAGGAAATAGGCTAGAAGAATGAGCAAACAAACAGAAAAGAAAAGAACCCCACCATAAAGAGCTATTATAACGACAGAGGTTCATGACACAAACAGAAGACAACAACTTGAAAATATCAGCAAGCAAAGCCTCAGAGAAAAATGCCTCAGATCTGTCATCTATAAAATGAGCTGGAGAAGGAAATGGAAAACCTCTTCTGTATCTTTGCCAAGAAAACCCCAAAATGGGTCCACAAAGAGTTGAACGTGACTAAAACAACTGAACAGCAACACAGGTGAGGAAACTGAGGCCATGAGAACAGTAAGTGACTTGCCCAAGATCACACAGCTAGCAAGTGTCAGAGGTCACTCTGAACTGTTTGTCCTGACTTAAAGCTCAACATTCTATCCACTGAGCCCACCTAGCAGCCTAAAGGGAAATAAAAAAGGTAGGAGGGGGCTTGGTTTCGAAGGATTTGCCAAACAGAACATTTTGTATTTGCTCTTGGAAGCAATAGGAAGCCACTGGAGTTCATTGAGTGGTGGTGCCATGATCAGATCTTCGTTTTAGGAAATCACTTTAGTGACTGAATGGAGAATGGAGTTGAGGCAACCAGTAAAATTAAAGAGCCAGTACCTACTGAAGTTTGAGATTCTATTGTACCCAAAAGGCACCGTCATGGATTATGGAAGCAGAATCTTAGGGTCTTAAATTTATAGATAATTAGGTTGTTACATTTTTAAAAACTACTAGTTTCTTATCAAAACAAAAGAGCTTCTGTGCAAATAATAGGATGCATAACCAGATGGCAGAAGATAGTCTTTAGACCACTGGACAAAAAGAAGCCTGTTCTCAGCAGGTCACTGTTGACTGAATGGTCATGATTTGCAACAAGGACTTGAAACTTTACTGTTATAATCTAACATCACAAATGACATTTCTTACTTGTTTTTTCTTTCCCTTTGAGAAACATTCTGTTCTTTATCTGCAACATTAATGTAAACTCTCTAGGGTGAGGTAATCGCTAGAATTTTCTGGAAGTATTTCCATAAGATTATATAAGAACTATGCTCAACAGGCTATAAAACTGTGCATACATTTTGACTCAGCAATACCACCGCTATCCTAAAGAGATCAAAGAAAAAGGAAAAGTTCTATATGTACAAAAATATTTATCGCAGCTCTTTTTGTGGTGGCAAAGAATTAGAAATTGAGGGAACGCTCATTTGGGGAATGACTGAACAAGTGGTGGCATATGATTGTGATGAAGTCCTACTGTGCTATAAGAAAAGTGAGTGGTGAGACCTCTATGAACTGAGGCAAAGTGAAGAGAGAAGTGATGGGAGATCATCGTGCACAGGAATAGCAATGTTGTAATGTTGACCAGCTGTGAAAGACATGGCTGCTCCCATCAGGACAAAGATCCAAGGCGTCATCAATCTCTTTTTTTCTTTAGATTATATTGGGGTTTTTTTGTTGTTGTTGTAAAGAAATGTTTTATTTTTTAAGTAGTTGATCAGGTGGTGCAGTGGGTAAAGTGATGGACTTGGAGTAAGGAAGACCTGACCTGAATTTGTGAAATCTTGCCTCTGATTCTTATTAGCTCTGTGTCCTCGATTAAGTCTATTGACCTCCATCAGCCACAGTTTTTTCATTTATAAAATGAGGGTAGTAATAACTACCTCATGAGTTATTGTGAGAATCAAATGAGATTATATGTAAGGTGTTTGGCAAACCTTAAAACACTATTATATAAATGTGGGCTATTATCATTACAGTATCTTTTGTCCCTAAAGATCTCTTTTACAAAATAAATAGGATTTTTGAAAATGATTCTTCTCAGAATAATCCTGTATCTTGGGTAAATATTTCAAAAGATACATGACTGTATCTGTGTGTGCCTTCTCTCCAGTGATGCAAATCACAACTCCTCCATTTCTTATTAGATGGAGTCCTGAATAGCCAAAAACAAAACCAAACCACAAACAAAAAAAAATCCAAACCTAAAACAAAATGAACCATCACCTAGTGATCAAACTTGTAAATAAAGCTCTGCAAACTTAGTATGCTTTCCCTAAGACTAGAGATCTACAGTCTGTCATCAGGCTCATACTTAAAGCCTTTCTAGCTTGGTGGGACCAGCTAGAACTTCCTTTGAGGACTCAAAGTGATGCCACAATGAAGCATCACGACAGGAATTTAGCAGAAGAGACTGGGTCAACGTCCTATAAAATAAAAATGCTATTTAAGTTTTCTCCTTTCTTTTATAGCAATGCTTACCTACCTTCTGAGTTTCTCTGATTTTCTTCCTAAGCTCCATTTGTTGATGGTGAAAATTGGTTCTGGTGAGTAGTTTCTTGTCAATTTTGCTTTGACCTTCTCCCCGAGTCACAAAGGAATCTCTGTGAGTGATGGCTGCTTCCATTTCTCGAATCATTTTCTCTTGCTGTTTCTTCAGTTGTGCATGTTTAACCTGAGGTATGTAAAGACAGACAACCAGGATTTCCAAACACCATATAATTATGTAGATGTAGAACCAGGTAAAATATACATGGAACCAGTTTCCATGGTTATAGCAGCCTGAACTTCTCACTTTCTAGTTCATCCTTGTATTAAACCATACTCTGGACAATATGCACTTTTTCTTAGTAACATGAAGGGAAACCAGTAAATATAACTGAATAGAAAGAAAATGAGAGAAGTCAGCTTATCTAAAGCCTTTTCCTTGTTTATGAACACTTCTTTCACCCTATTAGAAATAATGAGGAAAGATTTCAGAATGGAAACACACAAATAGAAAAAGCTGGAGGAGCTTAGACTAGCTGATACCTTCAGAGCCATATGGATCTGATAACCCCAACAACAGCCCCTTCCCCAAACTACACAATAGCCAGCTGGTACTCTGTGCTGTATGTCTCAGCTTCATTCTGTCCCTCCTTCCCCCATCACTGCCATTTCTTTCTCCAGTTCATTTTATAGATGAGGAACTAAGGCAATCAGGGTTAAGTGACTTGCCCAGCACCATACAGCCAGCAGCGTCTGAGGCCAGATTTGAACCCAGAAGATTAGTCTTCCTAACTTCAGGTCAGCACTCTTATCCAACCGCACCACTTACCTGCCATGTGAAAATACAAAGTCAAACATAAGCCAGTAAAATACACCACCACATTAAGAAAATTATTCACTGGGACCAAGCAGGGTTTATATAAAGCATGAAAGATTGCTTCAATATCAGGGGGAAAAAGATGAACATAATAAAAACATATAAACCAAAAATCTAAAAGAATAGTGATTCTGTCAACAGATATGGGAAAAAAAAAACTTTGGTCAAATCCAATATTCACTAATGATAAAGACATGAAAAAAGAATAAATATTCAATAATTTTCCCTTAATGGAAGAAAAAAAGGCAAGAGCCACATAATATGCAATGGTGAAGCATTAAAAATATTCACAGCAAAAAGAGAACAAGGAAACACACTCTAACTGCTTTTGACACAGGATTAAAATTCCAATTAATTGCAAGAAAACAGGAAAAAGATATTAGAGGTATTAATGTTGGAGTTAAGAGGGGTTAGAGTAGAATGACCATAATAAAGGAGGACATATTTTAAGTTGGGGAGATAGATGTTCAATGTTCATAGATAGTCCAGTTTAATATAATAAAAAATGAAAATACTTCTCAAATTAATTTATATATTTAATGTAATGATAAGTAGTATATGGAGGGACTTCTTTATAGAATGAAAAAAATCATAATGAAATTCATTTTGAAAAGTAAGCAGGAAAAATGTCAATGTACAGAATGCAGAGAAAGGCTGATGACAGTGATTTTGCACTTGCAGGCTTAAAAACATGTTATATAGTAGTTATCAGAATTATCTAATACTGGAGAAAACACTAAGAAATAGATCACTGTAACAAAATAGATGTACCAGGTAACCAACCAAATGTATAGAAAAGATTGGTGTTTGATAAATCTATAGAAAAGAAAACCTGGGAAAGGATTCATTATTTAACAAAAGTATTTGGAAAGATTGATTTGCAAAATGACAGGAAAAGGAATTACCACTACAGGTTACCACTTTTCCATAAGATATAGTCTTGGGAGCCAAGATGGTGGAGTAGAAACAGCATTTCCAATGTGCTCTGCCCCACACAAATTTCAAATAATGTGAAAGGGGACTCCAAACACCTTCTGGAGCCACAGCACCCACAGAACGGCACAGAGAAGCTAGCCTCCTGCTGAGGACAGCCCAGCAGCCCTGCAGGGAGCGGCCAGTGCAGCGCTCTGAGAGCAGGCAGCACAGCATGCTGGGAACCAACAGCGCAGCCCGCAGAGCCGAGCCCAGGTCCGCGGTTTTAGCCCCAGGGTGGCCGGGCCTCCAGCCAGCTGGAGGGACCCCAGAACACCAGCAATTGTGGCGATTCCAGAATTATCAGCACAGATATGCCTAGGACAAAGTGAGAGGTTAGTGCCCTATGGACTTTGGGACCAGTATTTGGGGAATGCACGGCTGCCTCCCCTGGGGGCGAAAAGGTGCTGAAGAAACAGCTGCACAGAAGCCGTTTTGCAGCGTCAGTAGTGGCTCTAGCTTCTGGTCTGTGAACTGTAGGGAGATCCAGCAATCAGTCTGGGGGTTAATCGCTCTTGCTTTAAACCGCCTGGATCTGGATTGTGGTCTGGGGGGGAAGTTTGGGGTGGGTATCCAACTTGCCAGAGTGGGTGGAGGCTTTACAGAGGCCACACAACTGGTGGAAGTTGTGAAGACCCCACATTTGGGCGGAAGCTCCCCTGTCTGGTGGCAGAGTCCTACTGTGGCAACAAGCCCAAAAATCAAGTAATTAAGTGGCAACATGCCTAGACAAATGAAACAAAATAAACAGAAAAGTTCAACATTGGACTCCTATTTTAGGGGCAAAGAGGCTCAAAGCATGGAGGAGGACTGTAAGGTCAGAACTCCTGCACCAAAAGCCCCAAATGAAAATACAAGCTGGCTACAGGCCATAGAGGACCTTAAGAAGCAGATAAGAGAAGTAGGGGAAAAATTGGGAAGAGAAATGATAAAGATGCAAGAAAAGTATGAAATGACAGTCAACAGCCTGGCTGAGGAAAATAACACCTTAAAAATAGACTAACTCAAATGGCAAAAGAGGCTCAGAAAGGCAATGAGGAGAAGAATGCCTTAAAAAGTCGAATTTGCCAGATGGAAAAAGAATCTAAGATATAGTCTTAGAGAGCTGTCTAGAGCATTGAGAAATTACGTGACTTGCCCAGGGGAAGACATCTAATATGTGTTCAGAGGCAGGACCTGAACTCTGGTCTTGGCTTCTAGACCAGCCCTCTATCCCTTACAACCACACTGCCTCATGTATTATACTATATTCCCCACTAAATTCCAGCTGGATGAGAGACCAACATTTTGGGGGAAAATTGACTCTAAAAATATGGAAGAAAATTAATAAAGTATTCCAAGTGTGGAGGGGAGATGAATTTTTTTATTCAAAAGTAGACATAAGTTATTAGGGACAAGATAGATTAACTATATGAAAATAAAAATTTCTACATAACAAAAATAATGAAAAGCAAAAACAGGTTGGGAAAATATTTATAGCATATATGAAATAAAAAAATGACATCTATTCAGTCAATGGTTGAAGGATGCCCAAATATTCAAATGGTTCTGTGATCCCATTAAAGTGGGCATGCCCTTCAACACTGCAAATTGCAACTCATCCTTGTTGGACCCAATTATGGGATTCTTGCTCATATCCATAAGTTTGCCACAGGGGATCCACCCAATTTGGTTGGGGCCTTCCTTACTTTCTCCTGACATCAAGAAGATAGCCAATGGCAGGATGTCCATTCATTATCCCTATCTTCTTTTGCAGTCATTCATTTTGTAGATGACAGCCTTTATGCTGACTTTCCTTTGGCATGACTCCTTGTTTGCAATGTGTGATAGTTTGTTCACACCAACTATGCACCTCTCTGTTAACCTCTGTGACATATTTTTAAAGTTCTTCAGAAACTTTTCAGTGACTGGTAGTCATTTAACAAATCAGTAAAATATTGATATTAAAAAAGATGTGCCTTTGTTTCTGGGTGAAGTTTAGAGTCATGAAAGCAATTTTGCAAATTCCTGAAGTCAGTTTAGCCAGTTTCTTCTTCCTATTTAATTCTGGACTTAACTCATTTTTTATTTGTATTTTTTGTATTTACACACACACATGCTCTCGGCACAATTTTATTTAATTGAGTTCCTTGTCAAGCTTTTATCCTCTGCTGTTTCTTTCTGTTTCATGTGGTTAAACTGCTCAGAAGCTTCCGTCATTCTTTCCCTAAAACTTTACAATTGAGTCTGTATTCCAGACTGGTTTCATTTTTGGCTGCTTTTCTCCACAAACTGCTATTCAATTTTCCTAATACTTTTTATAGCCAATGATCTCTTTTTGATCTCCAAGTGTTTTTGTAACCTTGAGTTTATTAATCCTAATTTCCCTTATCCCTTTTGTCCTTACGTTGTTTACAATCCGCTCATTCTCAACCTTGTGGCGTTTATATTATCCACCTTCTCTACTGCTACTCTGATAATGTTGAATATAGCTGGAGGAAGTCATTCCATCTCATCAATTAAGCCTATTACCGATGCTGTTATCAGATCCCAATTAGGTCTTCACTACAAGAAATCAACCCTTTTACCCTTTCTTGATTGACTATCACACTCCCCTCAGCAACTGCTCTAAACCTCCTCTCTCATGAAGCTACCAAAGCTTCCCTTTCCCATTCTCTCAGCTAATGATATAGAAACTGCAAAATATTATAATATCTTTAATATCTTTCCACTATTGCTTAATCCATCCCTCCCCAAACCTGTAAAAATGTAAAGCTGTCCTATGTAGAAATGAAGCAGTGTTCAAATTGTTTTTCTTTGTTAAACAAAAAAAAAATCTGGCTGATATGATTTTACTTACACTGAATTTTGTTTGACATAAAAAGTCTATCATGTTTTAGTTTTTTTTAGAAAGTATAAATAGATAATTTATCAAAAGCATTTTCTGTTTCTGTTAACATGATTATTTTAATGTTTTTCTTTATATAATTTACTATATTGTATATTTTCCTAATATTAAACCATTCTTTTTAAGTCAATCCTGCTATATACTTAAAAAACAAAGCAAAACTATGATCAAGTACTTATATCTTTCTACATAATGTTGTCTAGATCCAAATGGTATGTGGAGCTAAGAGTCAATGGTCATGACAATGTTATGTGCACCATCTGATAGAAGTAAACAGCAAGTTCCTAAAGAAATGCTATGAAAATTCCAAGGGCTAGCACCTTTATTTGCATTTATTTATCTTCCTTTTTCCATGATTTTTATCTTATCTGACTGATAGCTTTAGTATAATAGTCAAATATATGTTGTTTCTTCCTAGCTAATCTTAAGGATTTAGGCAAAAGAACTTAGAAAAAAATGATAGTAGGGAGAAAAACAAGGCTCTAAGGGAAAGAATGTGTGCCCTTGCATGTAAGTAAATTCTTTTTAAACAATTATAGCAGGCCAGAGGTAAATTAAAACCACGTATTTTGCATTTGAATAAGCTATATTTCTTTTATTTTTTTGATAAGCTATATTTCTTTTCTTAGAAGAGTCTTATTTGAATTCTATCGCTAGGGGTTAAGATTAAGGGGTAGTGGTCTTAATATAATTAAAGCAGGATTACCGTCCTCAGCTCAATTCAGATTTTGGTGCTGTAGATCCTTTAAAGTCATATGTAAGTGCCTTGGGGGGAGAGGGAAAATAACAACAGGTTGTGCTGTATTTGTCTTTGTAGGCCCTTGTTTTGTTGTGATTTACAAGGTTTGATTCATCACCCTGTGCATTTTTTTTTCTCTCTCCATTCATACCCACCTGCATCCTGTGAATCTCTGCTCTCATGGTTCGGATCTCAGCCTGGCCAGTTTCTGAATCCACTGCAGCTCGCATCTCTTTTGCCAGTTGGATTTTTTTCTCCCAAAGCATAATCTGGTGTCTTGAAAGGGAAGGAGAAAAAAAGGAATTAATAAAGAAGATAAATTGAAAGGTACCCTATGAGTTACCTCGAAGGATAAGAGTTTAAAGCCTTTCCTTTGGAGGACTCATTGCGAATTTAGAACCAACATTTTAGAGCTAAAATTAGAGAACCTACTCATTGAATTTGGCTTAAGGAGGGAATAACATACACATTCAATTGGGTATCTTACCCTACAGGAAAGTAGTGGAGTAGGGGATAAGAGGGGGAATGATAGAAGGGAGAGCAGATTGGGGGAGAGGGTGGTTAGAAGCAAACATTTTTGAAAAGGGATAGGGTCAAAGGAGAAAATAGAATAAATGGGAGGCAGGATAGGAAGGAGGGAAATATAGTTAGTTGTTCACAATATAACTTCTATGGAAATGATTTGGGTAACTACACATGTACAACCTATATTGAATTGCTTATTTTCCCAGTGGAGGTAGGTGAGGAGGGAAAAAGGGAAAAAATCTGGAACTCAGAGTTTTAAAAACAAATGTTTAAAAAAAAATGGTTGTTTTTTTTTTTTTTACATGCAACTGGGAAAGAAGATATACAGGCACTGGAATATAGAAATCCATCTTGCCCTACTAGGAAGTTAGGAGAGTGATGGGGAGGATGTAAGAGAGAAGAGACTGGGGGAAGGGGTATTCAGTAGGTTTGATATTTTAGGGTGGGGGTAGGGGAAAGTTGGGGATAAAAATTGTTAACTCAAAATCTTATGGAAATGAATGTTGAAAACTAAAAATAAATAATTTTTTTAAAAAGAACAAAAAAAATTAGAGAACCTAGGAGTAATTAAATATAGTGTCTATTATTCTGCTGCCATTATGCAGGGTATATAGCTATGTTTAATTTTTTTGTTTCTTAGAAAGAATTCTGTAAGACAAGTTATTCTATATTCTCTCTATATTCTATATTCTAAATTCTATAAAACAAGTAAGAATTCTACAAAGCAAGATATAAAATGAGAATTCTATAAAACAATATGAAAAAATCTATTGCAGCAAATTTCTTTAATAAAGGTCTCATTTCCAAGATATATAAGGAATGTTTTCAAGTTTACAAGAATAAGAGCCATTCCTCAACTGATAAATAGTCAAAGAATGTGAAAAGTTAGTTTTCAAACGAAGAAATCTAAGTTATTAACCACCATGTTTTAAAAAAATGCTCTAGAACACTAATAATTAGAGAAATGCAAATTAAACTCTGAGGTTTGTGTCTTATACCCATCAGATTAGCAACGATGACAAAAAAAGGCAGACTGGCAATGTTGAAGGGTCTATGAGAAAACTGGCCTGTTAATTCATTGTTTCTAGAATTGGTCCAGCTATTCTGAATCATTTGGAACCATGTTCTAATAGCCACTAAAGTGTGCATATCCTTTGTCCCAGAAACAAAACTACTAGGCCTGTATCCTAAGGTTAAAGAAAGAAGAAATGAACTCTTATGTCCAAAAAAATTTATAGCAGCGCTTTTCGTAGTGGCAAAAAAACTGGTACTCATTGTTTGGGGAAGGGCTGAAGAAACTATGGTATAGGAATGTAAAAGAATACTATTATGTGATAATAAATGATGAAAGGGATAGTTTTAGAGAAATTTGGCAAGCTTGTATCAGTTGATGCAAAGGGAAATGAGAACCAGAACAATTCATATCATGACGTTTTAAAGACAAACCACTTTGGAAGACTTAGAACTCTGATCAATGCAATGACCAACCATGTCTTCAGAGAACTAATGAAAAAGTCTGCTGCTCACTGCTGACAGAGAGATGATGAACTCAGGATGCACAATGAGACATACAGTTTCGGGCATGAGCAATGTGAGAATCCTATTTTCTTCCTTTCTTTGATCTTTCTTTCCTTCCTTCCTCCCTCCTTCATTTCCTTCCTCCCTCTCTTCCTTCTCTCCTTCCTTCCTTCCTTCCTTCCTTCTCTCCTTCCTTCCTTCCTTCCTTTCTTCCTTCTTTCCTTCCTCCTTCCCTTCTCCTCCTCCTCCTCCTTCTTCTTTTGCTTATCTATGCCACTTTGTTGTCAGGTTTTTGTTGTAGTTTGTTTTTTTAAATGGAATAGGGCAGAGGGTGGGAGAGAGAGAAAACTACTACTTGTTCAATGAAAAATAAATTTATAAAAGAATTCAATTTATCCTAGTTGGCATTAATTTTGTTCAGGAAAAACCTTTGAAATAAAAATATTTATTTTTATCTCTGTACTTAATCCTATCCCTCATTTGGTTTAGAATTCATCCTCTATCAATAGATATGAAAGATACTTGATCTGTCTCTCTTCTACTTTTAAAATTCTATGATTGGGGCAGCTAGATGGCATAGTGAATAGAGTACCAGCCCTGGAGTCAGGATGACCTGAGTTCAAATCTGGCCTCAGACATTTAACACTTAACTAGCCATGTGACTTTGGGCAAGTCACTTAACCCCAATTGCCCCTCCAAAAAGCAAAAAAAAACCCCAAAACCCAAACAAACAATAAAATGCTATGATTTTTGATTTCAGGTCATATATTCATTTTGAGTTTATTGTAGCATATTGTATAAGACATTGATCTAAAACTAATTTCTGTCAGGCTCCTATCTTTTCTTCTTAAATAGGTTTCTTCATAAATCTTATGAAAAAGAAATTTTCCCTAATAATTTATATTTTAAAATTTATCAAATATCTTGTTTTTGAGTTTATTTTTATTTTTCCTTATCTATTCTGTCCTATTGATGTGCTTCTCTATTTTTTTAAAACCAGTACCAAATAGTTTTGATGATGACTAACTTGAAACATAATCTAGGAGTGCTATTTCCCCTTCATTTGTGTCCAAAATTTATTTCACTTAGATTTATTATTTAATTAGATTACTAGGCTCTTAATCATGTTGTTCTGTTAGATGGAGTCCCAAGAACCAATTGTATTATTATACAATACAATGTCAACAAGTTGTTAGGGAAAAATAGTGCTTAAGAATAATAATACTACCAGTTAACATTATGGAGAGTCAGGTCATGGGCTTGGGCATTTCTGGTCTTAAAAGTCAAATTTCTAGCAAAGGACTGAGAAGATTTTAGCAACTAAAGGATAAAACAAAATGCCACACACTCACTCTGCTTCTACCAGTTTATTCAGGAGGCTCTTTTTCTCTTCATTCAAACCAACCAACTTCTCTTGCAGTTCAATGGATTCCCTCTCAGATGCCTACAGTTGGGAAACCAAGCCAACTGTTACTTTAACTGAGCAGAATTTAACAGTCATTTATCAAGACCTTATCTTCTTCAAATTATAGTGTGAGAGATGGAGTTTCCTCCGTTCTCTTATAGACAAGGTATTAGCCTATAGTACCTTGAGTGATCGAACAAATTCATTCTCCGTCACCAGGTTTCCTTGCTGTAGCTCCTCAGTGCTGCATCTGTTCTTGCAGATCAAAGTGTTAAATTTTTTCAGGTCATTGTCCATGTCCTTCATGTGACATTCAATCTCCTTGATCTCACGCTTCTCTTGGTCAATCTTTTCTGTTAACAAAACAAGAAAAGAGCAAAATCCCTGCAGAGGTCCAAAGCTGATACAAAACAAAACAAACAAACAAAAATAATCTGACTCCTATGGAAGAAGAAATCAAGCCAAACCAAAAGCAGGGTGGTCCTTTAACTGTCACCACCATTAATGGCTTTAGAAATGGTGCCTTTACTTTTCTGCTGGGAAGGATACTGTCCTATAATGTTTCCTTCCAGGTGACAATGGAAATACAAACCTTTGGTCTGGATGGAAAAAAGAAGAGGCATTAGAAGATATGCAAATTTTTAAGAAATGGATGTGAACAAAGTCTGAAGTATAGGACGGTGAGCTTCACTTCAATTCCTGGGAAAATTCCAGAAGGGATAATTTCCTTAAAGACAATAACAACAATGAGACCACAAACCAAAATTTACAGGATGTACAACCTATGGAGAAGATTTATATCTCTAAGAACTTTCATTAACAGAAGAGAAAAATAACAGATTAATAAGATGGAAAAACTTAGAAAGTTGACAAATTTTAAAGACAGAAACATAAAAATGAAAATTATAAAAATTGACGAAGTTGAAAATTTTGAATAAGTAAAACTAGGTTTAAAAAATAGTATAATAGATAAAGCATTAACTAATTTGCCTTAAAGGGAAACACTAAATTATCAGTATCAAAAATGGAAAAGAATTCTCAACAAATAAAGAAATAAAAATATTTGAAATTATTATGTTCAAATATATGCCAACATATAACAACATATAAATCCTACAACTTAAATTAGATGAGTATTTACAAAATATAAAATATTCAGATTAAAAAATAGGGAATTTAAACACAACCTAATGTGAGAAAAATAAATTAAGCAAGTCAATAATGAATTCTCAAATTAAAATCCTGAGACCAGATAGTTTTACAACTATGAATTCTATCAAACATCCAAAGGAAAATTCCATTATTATACAAAGTGTTTACAAAAAAATGATCCTGATAATTTCCTTTTATGATACAAATATGGAATCAATACATAAACCAAGGAGAGTCACACAGAGAAAGAAAGCTATAGGCCAGTATCCCTAATGAAAATATTAATGCAAACATTTAAAATAAAATATTAGCAAAGAGGCTACAGAAACATATCACAAATATATATTCTGATTGGGTTGATTTTAGATTAAGAATGCAAGCTTGGTTCAATATTAGGAAAACTATAAATATAATTGGCCATAATAATAACAAACCAATATGATTATATCAATAGATGCAAAAAATGTAGTGTATGTGATAATAAGTGATGAATGGGATAGTTTTAGAGAAATTTGGCAAGCTTGTATTAACTGATGCAAAGTGAAATGTTAAAAAAAACATTTCTGTTAAAAAAAAAAACCCTAGAAAACATGGGAACAAATGCACCTTTTCTTAACATAGTAAGTCATCTTGATGAATATCTGATCACTGGATCCAGATGACTCTGGAAGAGAAAGTGAGGCTGGTGACCTTGCACAAACCTCCTTCACTCAAATCAAAGTCAACTGCAAGTCATGTCATCATCTCCCTAATGCCATGGTCCTGTTCGAGAATGAAGGACAAACAAAACAACAGGTAGAAGATATCCACAATCAAGAGCCAGTATAAGTAATGAAGACAAACTGTATGTCTTTCTAATAAGATTAGAGGTAACACTGTCAACACTCATGTTTGATTTAGTGTTAGAACTGCTAACTACAGCAATAAGACAAGAAAAACAATACTATTTTTTTAAAAGCTCACTACTCAAGAAAGACAAATTGAACTCAAAGACAGGATGAGTAGAGACAACCTAAAGATCATATATTTTTCCAAAAGAATATGACAGGACAAAAATCTTACCAATATAATGAAAATAATAAATGCCCAGAACTTCTCAACATAGAAAATGAAATCCTAATTGAAAGAATTCACAGACCACTTACAGAAAGCAAACAAACCAATCCACCCTTGCAAACTCTACTACTGGTTAAATTTTACAATTTGATTCAGAAACCTCACATTTTGTGAGCCATGAGAACAAAGATCTTCAAATATAAAAGAAAGGATATTTGAATAATGCAACTATTCCACACTCACTAGAAAAAGGAGGAGGGAATAGAAGTTGACCTATCCTGCAAATCTGAGCTTAACCATACAAAACAAAATAATAAGAGTTTGAAAGTTTTAGAAAGAAAACCAGGACCAAAGAGATTATTTGCTTCTCAAAAAACCTAGACAACAGAAATACAGTCAAGGACAGCAACAGTCCACTGGACAATAGAGGGACCAGTAAGAGACTTCTTTCTTTCTTTTTTTTTTTTTTAAAGCAATTGGGGTTAAGTAACTTGCTCAAGGTTACACGGCTAGTCATTATTTATGTGAAGAGACTTCTTTCTGAAGGTACTTATGGAGTGAAGGTAGAAATCTGGTAGATGTAACAGTGAAGAGGCAGATGGGGATATTAGGAATAGAGCCTGGCAATAATTCTCTGCCTTTACGTGAAAGCTTCTTTTGTGGGACTACATTACAACATGGTAGGGTACATAAAAGGAGGGAGGAGAGCAAGGGGATAGAGAGCAGTAGTATCTGGGATAAAATCAAGGGCTAGCAAGGGGCAGAAGGTGACCTTTATGGTCTCAGAAAGAGAAGAGCCTACAGGGTAGTGGCTAAGGAGAAGAGGGGAAACTGAGAAAAAAGGGGGAAAGGAAGGAGGCCTGACTTTGGAGGTGGAAGAGGGTTCCACTGATGAATGTTCCCATGAGTGAAGAGAGATGAGTGCCTTACACTGGATGAGGTCTGGAGGGTTTGGTGCTTGTCTACTTGCCTACAAGTCCACTTGTCCTTGGTGGATGGGGTGGAGTTGGAACCTCTGGGGGCAACTGGCACCTGGAGGAGTGGGAGAGCATGGATGCAAGGAGGAGATTTCCAGGCAAATATAGAAAAAAAGGTCAACAAAAGATGACATAGATCAGGGGTGGGCTACATAATCAGGGACATGATATGGAAGAGACATGTCTACCATGGGGCAATGCTAGGTGGCACAATGTGCTGGACTTGGAGCCAGAAAGATCTGAGTTCAAATCTAGCCTCACACACTTATTAGCTGTGTGATCCCGTGCAAGTCACTTAACCTATGTTTGCCTCTGTTTCCTCATTCCATAAAACAGGGATAATGATAGTACTTTTCTCCTCAGGATTGTTGTGAGGATCAAATGAGATTACAATTATAAAGTTTAGCCCATAATAGGAGCTATATAAATATCAGCTGCTATTATTATTCGTTATTATTGTTACTACTAGTAATTATAATTATCGTTGTTCTGGAAATGAGCCACAATGGAAAAGGGGGAGCCACAATGGAAAAGGGGAATCCACGGAGTAAACCTTTACAAGTGAATGGCAGAAAGCATCTAGAGGAGAGACCCTCAAATGGATACCTCAGAAGCTTTGATAGCATAAAGAATACAGAGAAAAGAGGGAAACCAGATAATTATAGGAGTCACAAATCAGAGAATGAGAGTCTACAGTAAACAGAAAAAGAAGATGGATAATGAGGAGAGTGAGAGATATCCTATTTGGTAAGGTGTGCAAAAAAAAAAAAAAAAAGAAATTTAAAAACCAAGGAATAGGACTAGCTCCAGGGGAGGAGAGGAATGGGGGGATGTTAAAATGAGAAGAAGGGATCTGGGGCAAGGGGAAGAGAGCCAGTGGAAACAAAGCCACATTAAAAAAAAGATTAAAGCAAAGTAACCAAAGGAACATAATACTGTATTTACAGCAGAAGAGAGTACTTGAAACTGAAAAGCTTCTGCACACACAACATTAATGCATCTAGGATAAGAAGGAAAGTTGTTAAATGGGGGAAATTTTTTATTTAATTTCTCTGATAAGGGCTTAGGATCCAAGATCAAAACAAACTAGAGCCTTCACCTCACACCCTACAATTTGGTAAGGGTGACAAAAAATAGCAATACTCAATGTTGGAGAGGTTATGGAAGGATAGGTGCACTAATACATTTTTGGTGGAGCTGTGAAATGGAACAACCATTTTGAAAAGCAATTTGGAATTATACAAATAAAGTAACTAAAATGTCTATACAAGTTTGAACCAGAGACTGAGGTTATTCCTCATGGGAGCCATTGACAAGAAAAAGAGTCTCTATAGACTCCAAATCATTTATAGCAACACTTCTGTGATAGCTGGAGTCAGGAAGACCCATCTTCCTGAGTTCAAATCTATCCTTAGACACTTATTAGCTATCTGACCCTGGGCAAGTCACTTAACCCTGTTTACCTCAGTTTCTCATCTATAGAATGAGCTGGAGAAGGAAATGGCAAACCACACAAGTATCTTTGCCAAGAAGACCCCAAATGAAGTCACTAAGAATCATACATGACTTGATAAATGACTGAACAACAACAAAAATTGGAAACAAAGTAGATATCCATCAACTGGGGTCTGGCTAAACAAATTGTAGTATGTGAATGTGATGGAATATTATTGGGCTGTAAGAAATGATGTGTGTGAGGGAAAGATTTATATGAATTAATGCAGAATGAAATAAGCAAAACCAAGAAAATAACATACACAGTAGCTACAATTTAATTGGAAAGAATGACACACCCAAAAATAAAAAATAAATGTAACAAAATTATAATTAAATGTGGGAGATGAAGAGATATGAGAAGACACCTCCCACAAACCCCTTTGTGGAAGCAAAAGGTCCACAGATATTACACATACACATATTTTTGGACATTTTCAATAGATTGATCAGTTGTACTGATTTTTTTTCTCTTTTTCCTTTCCAGAAAAATAATATTTGTCACATGTGATGACTCCCTGGGAGAGGAAAGGGTATAAATATGTGGGATACTATAATGAAATAGAAAATATAAAGATTTCCTTAAAAAGGGAAGGGCTTTCTTTATATAATGTTGCATGGTATAGTTTATTCTAATATGATCACATATAAACCAGATTTAATAGAAATTGATTGTATCTCTAAATAAAGTTTAGATGCAGACAGTTTACTAGAGCAGCCCTCAGCAATCATCTCTGTATTAATGGAAGTCTTAAAGTTTCATTGCATAAATGTTGCTGTGCTATTGTTCTCATACTGAGATTGCATATTGCAGTTGACATTTGAGAGACAAGTTGCATGCAAAGGAGAAACTGTAATTAAGAATCATCTGAAGCATAAATATTCTAATTGTTTAATAACCTGCATGTCTGAGATATACATGAAACAAGCCAGTGTGCCCTCAGGGAAAGAGGGACAGTTTCAGACTGCTAACTTCCCATCTTTCTCTTCTACCTGGGCCCCTATTCTTGAGTCCACTCTTCCATGGACCCCTCTTTATTTCTAGGTAATAGCCATTTTAGATCCTTGCCAAATTACCTGGATATACTGAATCCAAAATTTAGATCCCAGACCAATCACCTAGACTTCTTCAAATCCAAAATTTATTTTCTTGTCAGTCAGGGTTCAGCCATCTATTACCTTTTGGGAATTTGTCCATGTGAATGGACACAGCGTTTAGTGCTGGGGAACCATTAACTGGCTTGCCAATTCTGATCACCTAAACCCAGTCAGGGTATTCATCCTTATAATTGTTAGTTACCAGAGAGAACAAGAGTGCCTCCTTGCAGAGTCACAGGGTCCCCTGAATGGTCTGTGAAGCTACAAATATTCTAAAGGTTAATTTCAGATGTGGCTATCTAAGTACTGACCCAGGCTGCTTTCCTTGCCACTTTGAGGGGAATTGATTTTTGGGCAAAGTCCCCATGGTCCTTGTTACCATGGCAGGGATGCTGACCTAGGAGCAGTAAAAATAGTAGACCAAGTAGGATAATTTCTGTCCAAACTAACAAAATCCCTCTGAATAGCCTATTTAAAGACTTGGGCAAAAAACAACGTAGAGTCTTAAAATAGAAGACTTAGACTTTTAAGGTCTTTCCTAAACTCAAGCCAAATCTATGAGCAAAATTAACCTTCCACAAAATTGATTGCATAGCTCATAAGGATGCTACTTAGGGAAGTAGGTCCTTCACTAATGCCAAAATAGAGAACTTTAAAAGACATGGAAAACCAAGTGGCCACTGGGATTTTGGAATTGGGTGACCCCCTACTACAGAAAGCAGTCAGGGAGCATTAGAAATCTTAGCAGAACTTCCAAGAATTGTGGGATAAAGTGACATTCAGCTGGTAAGCATTTATGAAGCACCTACTATGAGCCAAGCATTGTGCTAAACACTGGGGATACAAAAAGAGGCAAAAGACAATTCCTGACCTCAAGGAGCTCTCTATCTAATAGGGAAGAAAATATGCAAACAAATACATACAAACAAGTTATATACGGTATAAATAGCAAATAATTAACAGAAGGAATGCACTAGAATCAAAGGGGATTGGGAAAGACTTCCTACAGAAGATAGGATTTTTTTAAAAAAGCAATTGGGGTTAAGTAACTTGCCCAAGGTTACACAGCCAGTTTTTTGTGTGTGGGTGTTCTGTATCTGAGGCTGAAACCATCCGGTCCTCCAGACTCCGGACTAGTGCTCTTACTCACAGAAGATAGGATTTTAATTTGGATTTGAAAGAAACCAGGAAGCCAGTAGGCAGACATGAGGATGGAGAACATTCCAGGCATGACAGACATGCCTGGAGCTGAGAGAGGGAGTGCCAAAGGATCAAAGAATACATGATACAGAGTAAGGTGGAAGAAGAGTGGAAAAGGAGGAGGAGGTCATGAAAGGCCTTGAATGCCAAATAGGATTTTGTATTTGATCCTGGAGGTGCTGCAGAGTAGGAGGGTAACCTGGTTGGATTTCCACTTGAGGAAGTTTTTATTAGAAAGCCAACCAACTGGGAGACAAAAAAAGCACAGTCATTCCGTTAGCACTTTGGATTCTTATATAATGGTTGAATTAGGCTGGGTGAGGGGAAGGGCCATTCATCAGGAGTGCAGAACAAGTTGCATGAAAGTCACAACTTCCTGAATATAGAGAGCAGGATATCTCATGGTTATGGAGACCTTCATGTTCACTGATTCCAGAGCTGATGGAAGGCAGTTTTCAAATATGGAATTACTTATGTTAAACCTGTTCTACAGACAATACTTACTCTCTATCCGAAGTTTCTTTTGTTCCATGATTGTTATCTGTTTCTTAAACATGTCTACTGTGGTCAACTGATCCTCTCTCTCTTGGGTCAGTTTGACAAGATCTTGCTGTAGTCGAAGCCACTTCATCTGTTGCTGAAGGAGGGTTGTGTTGTATTCATCTATCAGTTTGTTTAATCTTCTGATTTCTAATTCAACTGGTCCTAATTCTTCCCCCTGAAGAAGAAATGTTATTTAGATAGTGTCCATAAAACTTTTTGTTTTCACCTCAAGGGATAGGTTACAGAGGCTTTTGAAACTAAGTGCAGCATTCTCTAAGAGCATATAGCATTAGATTTACAGAGTATTTTTTGTCCTGAGAAACTCCAAATTGATCAAGAAATGTAGCTTTTACACCTGTGACCTTGGCATATTTTTATCATGTTTTTAACTGGAATCCCAGCCCTACATTCCCTGAAATTTTATTGTATATACAACACCTATCTGGTATTACTCCCCTCAATGTAAAATCATGCTCCTGGTTTGGGGTCTCCAAAGGACAGATGCTTTCTACCTCTCAGAGTCCTAGGGGTGCTACAGATAGTATGGGTTTCTAGTACTATTGCTCATGAGGCCCCACCAGTGTGCTTCCTATTAATTAACAAGCCAGTGTCTTCAAATACCTTTTAGCAAACATTTATGAAGGTCATATAGTGAGAAGCTGATACAAACATTCCCCCTAAAGCCTGGGGCACACTATCTTACAATTCTATGGGAAGAGTGGACTTCAAACATAAGAGCACAATGATAGTGAGTTAAGTTATACATGTGGCAAAGGGATATTTCACATGTCTTGATGCTTTTTGACCTTTCTCAAGTCATTCTTCTCTTGTAGAAGGGATCATGTTCTTTGAAACTGTCTCCCTCCTTGGGTGTCTGTCTTTCTTGTCTGTTTTTAGTGTGTTACTATAATTTTGGCTGAATGTGCTGTATAGTCTCTCTGATCTCAGCTGGATACACTCCAATGATGTGGTCAATGGGAGAGAGGAGGAGAAGAGGAGAGACAAAGAAATTTTGAAGTAGCAGCTCCCTCCAAGAGTTGTGACTCCAACTTGGAAATGGAATTCTCAGCTTCTGAACTTGGGGTTTTCCACTGCTGGATTATCCCGGCACCAAATTGGCACACTTGAAATTCCTCTTACTACCCCCCAGAGGCATGGTTGGCTTGTTTGGTTAACCAATCAACTGTTCCTTTATTGATCTAATAGAAAAGGTTCACACTTCATAAAGGTATCATTAAACTCATCTTACTGACTCTTTTTAAAAACTTCATCATTTGTGACTACATTCTGTAATTACATTACCTTATGGGGAGGTAGGAGGAGGGAAAAATCATTTTCCTCCTCCTTTTCACTGGAGAGGTTTCAAAGAAGATTTAGGTTCTCCCTGGCCTTTGCATAGCTTTAAGAACCCTGATTTAGAAACATCTTGCTTGAAATTTTCCAGGAAATTTTGGCTTCTTTTGTGTATGAGGCAAAAAGAGATATTCTCTGTTACTTTAGAGGGGACTATGGGAATTTACAAGGTCCATTCTATAATAGAAGAATGCTCTTGTTCCATAAGTACTGATGTAAAAATTAGAACACCTAAATGAGATGCAGTGCTATGGGGACAGCTGACAAGTCAGTGAAACAGCTTTCATCTGGGGAGCTTCTCACATAGTTTTCTGACCCTGTCATCATTTTGTGGGGATATAATCGTTTAATGGCACCCAGTCTCCCAAAACAGGTACAAAACTACCTGCCTGTAGTGCTTCTAGCTCTTGAGAACTTCAGTCACATAGACAGCATCTATCTTTAATCTGTTTTCAAGGAATCACTCTGAGTAGATAGCACATGTTATGACTCTGGTCTCATAACCTGGCTCCCCTTCACATACCCTGTGATCTAGTTAAACTGGTCTGGTCTTACAGTTCCTCACAGATGTTATTATTCCATCTCCCATCTTTGTGGCTTTGCATAGGCTGTCTCTATCAGGCATGAAATATATTCCCTGCATATCCATGCTTCTTAGAAAACCTACTTTCGGGACAGCTAGGTGATGCAGTGAATAGAGCACCGCCCCTAGAGTTAGGAGGACCTGAACTCAAATACGGCCTCAGACACTTAACACTTACTAGCTGTGTGACCTTGGGCAAGTCACTTAACCCCAATTGCCCTGCTTCAATTGCCCCCCTCCAAAAAAAAAGAAAAGAAAACCAACTTTCTTCAGCACTTGTTCAAATGCCACCTTCTATGAGAAGCCTTACATGATGATCCCTTCAGCTTCTAGTGCCTCCCTCAACTCAAAGAAATTAGATGAGATTTACTTTGTATATATGTTGTATACTTATAGGAGGAAGGCAACAAGCATTTATTAAGCTCTTACTATGTTCCAGGCACTGTTTAAGCTAACACATTTATCTCATTTGATTCCCACAACAATTTTGCTATTATAATCCCCATTTCACAGTTGATGAAACTGAGGTAGACTGAGGTTTACTGACTTTCCCAGGGTCACATAGCTAGTAAGTCTGAGGCTGGATCTGAACTCAGATCTTTCTGACTTCAGGCCCAATGCTATATCTATTGGGCCACCTCATTGCCTCTATATGCCTTATATGCATATATATTGTTTTCCCCAATAGAATAGATGGCAAGGACTATTTCAGTTTTGTCTTTGTATCCCTTGGAGTCTAACACAGTGCCTGGTATATTTTGTTGTTCTTGTGGAGTTGGTTTAGTCACATCCAACTCTTCGTGAACCCATTTAAGGTTTTCTTGGCAAAGACCCTGGAGTGGTTTGCCATTTCCTTCTTCAGCTCATTTTACAGGTGAAGAAATGGAGGGTAAATAGGGTTAAGTAACTTGCCCAGGCTCACACAGCTAGTAAGCATCTGAGGCCAGATCTGAACTGGCCTGTCTTTCTTCCTGTCTTAAAGTATAGCATTTTTATCCACTGTGCTACCTAGCTGCCTGCCTGGCATATAGTAAGTGCTTAATGAATACTTTGATTTACCCTGAGGGAAGTAGGTAGGGGCAAGATTTATTTATTTTTTTTACTTATTTATTTATTTATTATTACATTGCTTTCTGTGTATAAGACCCTTGAACAACTGGGGCTTATATCAAGGAAAATGCCAATCATGGCTAGCCTGACTAGAGTCATGGTTTCTTACCCCCAATTCAGAAATAATCTGATCTACTCTCTTGTTGAACACATTAATGAGCCCTTGCTTGCGTTCAATCAGTATCGTACGTCTAGCAATTTCACTTTCACTGTTGGTGATGAGTTCATTGATCTTTTCCACTTCCTTGTCCAACTCTGTGAGTGTGGCTTGATATTCTTCTTTTCGGATATTGGTATTTGTGATATTAAGGGCAGTCTGTGCAATGTCACCATCAATTTTGGAAAGATGTGTCACCTGGTTAGAAGAAATAAGTAGGAAAAATTATATTTGCTACTTTCCTGTGTAACAGCTTCTGAAAAGTTTACTTATAAAAAGTTGTAAAAAAACATGGGCTTTCTCATATTGTATAGCTAGCTCATACCTTCTCACTTTACATTTAGATGTTAAGCTACAGAAATTCCAAATAAATAACCAGGAGATGATCTGCCAATGTCCTCTCCTTTATAATGTTCATCTCAAGGATGAGTTGCAAATTTGGCCTCAAGAAAGACCCAATTTTTCAAAAGTCCAAGGACCACTGCCAGCTTATATCCAGCTAAGTAGACCTTTCACTATAAAGCAACAGTCCTTCTAATTGAAAATCATAGTTGACATTTCGTTCAAGGAGTACTACAATGCCTGGGACCAACCAGGCATTGTCAGTATCAAATAGTTTGTGAAGTGGGCCATTAGAATATTGTGGGCCATAAGGAGAACACTGAAGAATATATCCCCACCACCATGGTCTATGGTTAATCAGCCTGTCTTAGAATGCTCTGGTTTCTCCATTTTTCTAATGACAATCCAAAGCTCAAACTTTTATTACTACAATGTCAACTTTATTAAAGTCAGACCTGAATTTAATTTACAACTCTAAGACTTGGAACCGTCATCCTATAAAGAAATATAAGGGCAAAATAGAGATATGACAAAATCAACTAAAGGGCATGAAGATAGGAACCTGTATGTTAGCCTGACGTATGATATAGTAGAAATAGCCTGGGGCGTGGAATCAAAGCACCTAGGTTCAAAGCCTAGTTCTGATACTTCCTACCTGTACAGAATGTCCCCAAAAGTCTTAGTGTAGTTTTAAGTTATTAAAACTTAAAAATTTTGGGATACCCTACTATAGTTTAAAACTTCACTACGGCTTTTGGGACACCTTGTATGACTTAAACTTTACAGTGCCTCAGTTTCTTCAATTTGTAAAATGAGGGAATTGGACTAGATAATCTCTATATAGGTTTTCAGGTCTAGATCCTTTTGAGACCTCATAGTAAACACTAAATCTTTAACCCTGACTCTTCCTGATGGCCTGAAAGATAATGTGTTACATGAAAGACAGTAAAATAAATGCCCATCTCCTATAAAGCATGGTGCGGAACACAACAAAGAAGGCAGGAATTTAGATACTTTTAATTATAAGCATAAGACACTTTTGAACTGGGCAGGTTGTTAGTGATGTTAGTGATCCCAGAGGAGATGGTACCATCCTTCTTGTCTATTAAACTGTAATGCCAGAACAAGATGAAAGAAAAAATACTCCCCAAGCTGCCGATGGCTTGGAAAGAACTGCCTCACCATGTCTGTCTTTTGCTTCTGAAGCTTAGCCGCCAGATGGCCAAAATATTTGGTCATCTTGCTGGACATCTTCTGATCCTGTAGCTTCTCTAGTATGCTCCTCTCTTTGTTCTTCTTGCATTCAAACTCATTTTCTATGTTTTGATGGAGAGTTTGCAATTCATTTGCACATGTTGCCCGCTCCTAGAAAGAGAGAGACAAGGCAAGGATTAGAGCCATGCTGCAAGATGTAGGTTTTCAAGTATTTATAAAAAATTTCTAGACACCCAAATATTTCTGCACTGTGCCATGGGTCATACTGAATAGACACGAGTGCAGGCTTCTTCAGTGCTATGCAGTGTGAGGGTATAGGTGGTAAACTCCTTTTGCAGGATTTCATGCTTGGCCATTGACTGGAAGATCAGCTTCTGGTTAACATTAGCATCATTCTCAGCACGGTTTAAAATGTTTGCCAGGAGTTCATTCCTTTCTTCCTCTTTCATGATTGATTTCTTATAGGCTTCAATTTCACTATCTAGGGATTTGGATTGATGCTTGGAGTCCCTGTGGGTGGGAAGACAAGACAGAGAACTAATGTAAAACAGATAATTTTTAATATAAGTGTACTTGACCTGAAGGAAATCCACTACAAGAAAACCCATTTTTATAGCAATTAGTTGGAGGACTAAATGTCTTATTTGTAACTGATACCACTATGCCTCCAATTAGTATAATACCCTCACTGCTTTTTAAAAACATTTTTTTTAAGACTACATCTCCCTATCTTGCCCAGGCTGGAAGCTCAGGGGTTACACATAGGCCAGACCCCAATCTTATTAGCATGGGAAGTTTAGCCTGTTCTATGGCCGATCAGGGCTAGAGTAGTTGCCTTCCCAAGGCAACCTGGTAATCTCTCACTCCCAAGGATATAAATGATGAGTTTTTAAAAATTTTTTATTATTTAAATTTATTTATTATATTTTATTTTTTATTTAAAAATTTTTTATTTAAAAATTTTTATTTTATTATTTTTATTTTATTATTTTTATTTTTTATTTATTTAAAAATTTTATATTTTTTATATTTTATTATTTATTTTATTTAAACTTTATTTATTTATTATTTAAAAATAATTTATTTTTATTAATAAAATATATAAAATATATTTTATTTAAAAAATTTTTATCTCCAGAATTATTTATTCAGTTTTAAATTCTTTCCTTCTCTCCCTTTTCCCACCCATTGAAAAGGCAAGAAATATAATACCCATTATACATATGAAGTCACACAAAACATTTCTGCCATAGTCATGTTGTGGAAAAGGAAAAAAAGTTTAAAAACAAAACAAAAACCATGCTTCAATATGTTTTCAGAGTCCATCAGTTTTCTCTCTGGGGGTAGATAACATTTTTCATCATGAGTTCTTCAGAATTGTCATGGATCATTGTATTAATCATGGCTGCTAAGGCTTTCACAGTTGATTATCTTTACAATGTTTCTCTTGCTGTGTTCTTTCTCCTAATTCTGCTTACTTCACTTCATCTAAGTCTCCCCAGTTTTTTCTGAAAACATTCCCTTCATGCAGCCTATAGCTGGTGCCACTTCCACCATACCCTGTACCACACCCCCAACCCACCTTCACCCCAGTGTCCAAAGACCTCTCTGTCTTACTAATGTATGTTGGACTGGAAAAATAACTCACTATAACTTTTTGTTGCCTTTTCTGCTTAGAATTTGATTTGGTGCTTTCTGTGGCCATTTTGTAGGAGAGTTTTTGGGAGAAGTTTGGCAGTTGTGACCTTTCATTCAATCATCTTGATTCTATTCCATACTCAAAATGTAAATGCTGAATTTAATGCAGGGACTAGTCTCTTTTGAGATAGTTCCTTTGTTAAGATACAGATAATAGGAGCAGAGCCAAGATGGCGGAGTAGAAACAGCTCATCCAAGCCACTTTGCCTGCAGCTTCCCCCCAAACTATGTAAAAGGGGACTCTGAACAACTTTTGGAGCCCCAGCACCCACAGAACGACACAGAGAAGCTAACCTCCCGCTGAGGACAGCCCAGCAGCCCTGCAGGAAGGACCAGCGCAGTGCTCTGGGAGCCGGCAGCGAGTGGAGCCCAGGTCTGCGTGAGCCAAGGTTTTAGCCCAAGGGCGGCAGGGCCAGCAGCCGGATGGAGGAACCCCAGAACACCAGGAGCTGTGGCGACTCCAGAATTATCAACATAGACATGCCTAGGACAAAGTAAGAGGTTAGTGTCCTATGGACTTTGGGACCCGTATTTGGGGAATGCATTGGCTCCCTCCCCTGGGGGCTAGAAGCCGCTGAGGAGACACGCCATTTCGTAGTTTTCAGAGGCAGCTCCAGCTCCTGGCCTGCGAATTTGTAGGGAGATCCAGCAATCAGTCTTGGGGGGTAATCGCTCTTGCTTTAACCTCCCTGGATCTGGATTGTGATCTAGGGTGGAAGTTGTGGGTGGGTTTACAGCTTGCCAGAAACAGAAGTTGCCCCCCACACGTTCGGGACAAATATTCCTCTATCTAGCCTTAAAGCCATAGTGTGGCAACAAGCCCAAAAGTCAAGTAATTAAGCGGCAACATGCCAAGGCAAAGGAAACAGAAAAATGCAACCCTAGACTTCTATTTTGGGGGCATAGAGCGGGAAAAGGACTGTGAGGTCAGAAGTCCCACTCCAAAAGTCCCAGGGGAAAACATGAGCGGGTTGCAGGCCATAGAGGACCTTAAGAAGGACTTTAAAAATCAAATAAGAAGAAGTGGAGGAAAAATTGGAAAGAGAAATGAGAAGGATGCAGGAAAAGTATGAAATGAGGGTCAACAGCCTGACTGAGGAAAACAACACCTTAAAAAATAGACTAACTCAAATGGCAAAGGAGGCCCAAAAGGGCAATGAGGAGAAGAATGCCTTAAAAAGTCGAATTTGCCAGATGGAAAAAGAATCTCAAAAGTTCACTGAGGAGATTCATTCCTTCAGAGTTAGACTGGAGCAAATGGAAGCTAATGACTTTATGAGAAATCAAGATGCTGTTAAGCAGATCCAAACAAATTAAAGATTAGAAGGCAATGTGAAATATCTCATGGGAAAAACCACTGACCTGGAAAATAGATCCAGGAGAGACAATTAAAAATTATTGGACTACCTGAAAGCCATGATCAAAGAAAGAACCTAGAAATCACCCTTCAAGAAATTCTCAAGGAAAACTGCCCTGATGTTTTAGATCCAGAGGGCAAAATAGAGGTTGAAAGAATCCACCAATCACCTCCTGAAAAAGATCCCAAAAAGAAAACTCCCAGGAATATTATAGCCAGGTTCTAGAATCCCCAGATCAAGGAGAAAATACTACAAGCAGCCAGGAAGAAACAATTTCAATATTGTGGAAACACAATCAGAATAGCCCAGACCTGGCAGCTTCTACACTGAGGGATCGAAGGGCATGGAATATGATATTCCAGAGGGCAAAAGAACTGGGAATGAACCCAAGGGTCACCTACCCAGCAAAACTGAGTATTTTGTTTCAGGGGAAAATATGGTCATTCAGTGGAATAGAGGACTTTCAAGCATTCTTGAGGAAAAAACCAGAATTGAACAGAAAATTTGACACCCAGACACAAGAAGGAAGAGATGCCTGAGAAGGCAATCAGGGAAAAGAAATCAAAAGGAACTTATCAAAGTTGAACTATTTACATTCCTATATGGAAAAGCAATAACTGTGACTGATGATATCTTTCTCACTATGAAAATAATGGAAGAAGGGTGTGTGGTCACATGAATACATATGTGAATGTGTGTGTATATGGTTACAGTTATATATGGATAGAGGGCATAGGTTGAATCTGTTAGGAAGGGAGAATACTCAAGGGATGAAATTATGAGGTGAGAGAGGAAAGTGGCAAGAGGAGATGGGGAGAGACAGGGTAGGGTAAACTATCTCATGTAGAAGAAGCAAGGGGAAGTGGTTACAAGGGAGGGGAAGAATAGGAAGGCAAAAAGGCAAAACCACATTCTCATTGAATTTGGTTCAGGAGAGAATGACATACATACTAAATGGGATATCTCAACCTGCAGCAGAATAGGGGGAAGGGGGATGAGAGGAGGGATGATGGATGGGAGGGCATCCTTGGGGGGAGGGGAGGTTGGAAGTACCCACTATAGAAGAGGGACAGGATCATGTAGGGAATGGACCAGGTGGGGGGTGGGATGAGTGGGAGGGAATTATAAGCAGCCTTGTACAATATATCTACTATGATAATATTTTGCATAGCTAGACATGTACAACATATACTGAATTACTTATCTCTCCAGAGGGAATGGATGACAAGGGAGGAAGGAAATGGATCTGAAATTCGAGGTCTTAACATTAAATGTTTCAAATATATATATATAAAAAAGAAAGTAAGGGGGACATCCAAGAGAGGGCAGATTTGGGAAAGGGGTATTCAGTATGCTTGCCATCTTGGGATGAGAGGCATAAGAGAGATGGGGAGAAAATTTGTAACTCAATATCTTGTAGAAATGAATGTTGAAAACTAAAAATAAATAAATAAACATTCTGTTAAAGATAGAAAAAAAAGATACAGATAATATCAGTTCTCCTTTTGACTTCCAACAATGGGGAATAGGAAAGGATTTTTCTCCCCTTCCCTTTCTTGGAGCAGCTATAGAAGCTATGAATACATGGCAATAAGACCATGAGCTTTCTGGGATAAACCTGGTACTTGACTTCAAATCTAGTGGGACAGCATGTTCTAGTGGATAGGGCAACTGGACGTGGAGTCAGGAAGATCTGGTTTTAAATCTCATCTCTGATTTATTAGTCTCCTAGTTTCCTCATATACAAAATGGGGGAGAGGGGACTGGACTTGAATTCTAAAGTTGCTTCCAGCTCTAAATTTATGATCCTTGGTGATCTTTTGTGCTTCATGTTTCTTTCAGTACAAGAAATTGAACAATGATCCTTAGAGATCAATGTTTTCAGTATCAATAGAGTTCTAGAGTTAGGTGTTAGTTGGATTATAGAAGGCAATTTCCACAATAACTTTTTAGAGGAAGAGAAAAGAATAACTCTACCAGCAAGATTCTACAACCAAGGGGCTAATACCAAAGCCATGTCTAGCTGACCAGGAGATATAAACTTGGAATTGTCCAGGTATTACTCATATAAGGTGAAAGCAAATTACCTGTTCAGTAGTCCCACAAAGTGTTTCTTGTTTTAAGTATGCACTATTGCACATTTATGATTATTTTGTGTTTTAAGCAATTTTTTTTGATGATAGAGAAAACAAATTTATCTGTCCTATACCTGATATCTACTACTTTTTCCATTAAACAATTTTTATAGCATGGACCTTGTTAATAGGGGAGATTCTAGATAGTAACCAAAACTAAACTTCATTTAAGAGATTTTCCCCAGGCCTCCAGGATAGAGGCATAACAAGCAGAGAGTGTGAGAAAAAGGCTGAATCTCCTCTTCAATGTCAGGCTTCTTAACAGCTAAACCCAGTTTACCTGAGCCCAGCGTCTGAAGTTGGATTTGAATTCAGGTCTTCCTGATTCAAGTCCAGTCCTCTATCCACTGTGCCACCAGCTGCCTCTATGAGACAACTGGCACTTAGCAAAGTACCTGACTAGGCAGCTGAAAGGCATAGTGGATAGAGTGTCAGGCCTGGAGTCAGGAAGACTCATCTTCATGAGTTCAAATGTGGCTTCAGACACTTACTAGCTATGTGACCCTGGGCAAATCACTTAACCTTGTTTGCCTCAGTTTCCTCACCTGTAAAAATGAGCTGAAGAAGGAAATAGCAAACTGTTCTAGTATCTCTGCCAAGAAAACCCCAGATGGGGTCACAAAGAGTTGGACACCACTGAACAACAATAACAAAGTGTCTGGCTCATAATAGATGTTTAGAAAATGTTTGTTCCTTTAGGTTCCTCCAAACCTTCCTTCCACTGTTACAACTCAGCAGCTTCTCCCTCCTTTGAGGTTCACCCCATCTAAGTTTATCACTCCATCTAGGTCCTGGTAGCTATCTTGCTGCTTCTTCAGTGAGTCCTGTTTTAGTCTCTCTTCACTCCAATTCTTACCCTCATCCCAGAGGACTTAACTTACATATTGATGTTCCTTCAAATGCCCTAACTTCCTAGTTCTTCAGTCTATGACCTATAGTTGATGTTGCTTGATCTTGCTACCACTCACAAGTGTTGCATGTTCTTGTTCTTCACTCCAAAATTCCTTTATCTGACCCTAATCTTTTATCATTCTGTCTTTCCCCATAACTTACACCCTTCTCCCATTTTTTAATCTTTCCCTCCAAGTACCTCTCAGTACTTTCTGAGGCTATTAGCCCTTCACTGGCTACCCTCTCCTTCCTTCTCCATTCCAACCCTTTGGTGAATAAATTGAACTTTTACATTCTCCTCTACTCTTAAATCCTTTGTCCCCCACCCCTATTGCCAATAACAAGGTTTAGCAAGTACTTCTATTGCCAAATACTTCTATTCATATCTTACTGAAAAAGAGATGGAGAAAACAAACCAACCCATGCTTATTGGGTCTGTTACAAATTTATGTTTATTAATATCATCTGGGCCCCCCCAGCAGCAAGGTGATCCTTTTACAATTTCCTACTCCATGGACAGCATTTGGTGAGAGCAGTTCCTTCTTCTCCCCTCCTCCTAACTTCACATTCCTCCGACATTATCTCCTTCCCTTTAGTCTCCAATGAAAAGAAAACCTTTCTCCTTTCCAAGTCCAATCCCTACTGTCTCCCTTCCAGTTTTTTCTAAGTGATTGTCTCTACTACCATCTCTTTTTTCTCTCTATATTTACTGCCTGCTTCCCTTCTCCTTCCAAACATGCCTGTGTCTTTCCCATCCCTAAAAAATCCTTGTTTACTATCTGCCAACTATTTTCCTATATAAGTCTTCCCTTCTCTGCTAAATCCTTGGAAAAAACTTTCTGCACAGTACTTCCACTTCCTCTTCTATTATTCTCTTTTCATCATTCTCTAAAACTTCCGGTATCTGGCTTCCAACCTCCATCATTCAACTGAAACAGCTCTCTCCAAAGTTACTAAAGATCTCTGAATTGCCAAACCAAATGGCAATTTTCTTTTCTGTCTTCTGCCTTTTTGCCTTCTCTGTAGTATTTGGCATTGTTGATCACCGTCTCCCCCTGGAAGTCTCACTTCCCTCAATTTTCAGAATAGTACTTTCTTTTGTTTCTTTTCTTACCCATATGATTGCTCATTTTTTGTCTCCTTTGCTGGATCTTCATTTATGCTATGCCTATGAATTTGGAGTATCCCTCGAGACTCTATCTCAGACCGCTTCTTTTTCCATGTTGTGATCTCATTACCTCCTGTGGGTCCAATTATAGCTGATTCACAGATCTACACAGCTAGTCCTAGTCTCTCTCCTGACCTCCAAGCCCACATCACCAACTTCCTATTGGACACATCAAACTGCATCAGAGACATCTCAAGGTCAAAATGTCCAAAATAGAGCTCATCATCTCACCCCCAACCTTCCCATTTTCCTAACTTCCACACCACTATCAAAAGCACCACCATCTTTGTGCCATATCAGACTTTTTCATATCGGACTTTCACCCACCCCATATATCCAAATCAGTTGCCATATTCCACCTTGAGAAAAGTATGACTCCCCCATCCTCAGTTACCACCCTAGCTCAGGCCTTCACAGTCTTCATTCTAATAGTTTTCTAATGAACTCCCTTCCCTCCTCTCTCCCCACTGCAGTTCATCACAGCTGCCAAAGCGATTTTCCTAAAGCATGGTCTTCCTAGGCCATGCTCTCTACTCAGTAAACTCCAGTGCCTCCATACCACCTCCAGGATCACATACAAAGACATTGGTTTGGTCTTTAAAGCTCTTCACAACTGGCCCCTTCATATATTTCCAGGTTTTTTATGCCTCACTATCACCCTCAAACTCTACAATCTAGTCGTCTTTATCTGTTTGTTGTTCCTGCACGTGGCACTCCACTTCCCATCTCCCGTGCCTTTTACTAGCTGACACCTTTGCCTAGAATGCTCTTCCTTGTATCCTCCATCTCTTAAAATCTCTAGTTTCCTTCATCCCTCAGCTCCCACCACAAGTTCTGTGGAAGACCCTTCCTATCCCTTCTTTCCCTTTAAGGTGACCCTCCATCGACTTGCTGTGTACCTCATAGGCCCCTATTTCTTTATATGTTTTCTTCCCCATTAGAATGTGAGCTCCTTGAGGGCAGGCCTCTTTTTGCTTTTTGTATCCTCAGCACTTCACAGTGTCCGACACATAGTAGGTGCTTAATAAAAATTTATTGATTGTTTCACATAACCAAAAATAACTTATCCTTTGTCCCTCAGCCACTGGTTGACATTTTTTTTTTTAAGTAATTGGGGTTAAGTAATGTCACACGGCTAGGTTTTTGTTTGTGTGGGTTAAGTGTCTGAGGCCAGATCCGAACTCAGGTCCTTCTGACTCCAGGGCCGGCGCTCTACTCACTGCGCCACCTAGCCGCCCCAACACTGGTTGACATTTAAGCATTTACTGTGTCAGGTACTAAGCTAAAAACTGGTAATATAAATACTAACAGAAAAGGATGGGAGTCCCTGCCCTCCAGGAGGAAGACAATATATAAAAGGGAGGAGGAACAGGGGCATGATGGAAAGGAAAGAAGGAATGAATTCCCTCATGAGAAACAGAGAGATGGCTAGTCTGGATCTCTTCAATCAGAGGGAGGGGCCCCAGGCCCAAGGTACTTCTGAGATATGAATTCTAACGCTCAAAGTGATCTTCCAGGATAAAGCATCTTCTGGGGCAAAATGGAGAAATCCAGAGGAGTATAGCTTGCTTTGGCCTTCCTTCTCCCATCTTTGGGATATTTTAATTAGAAAATAACTCAGCATGTCTGACAAATTGCCTTACAAAGCCACTAAAGATGCTTGGCTTGATGAAACTTCCCAAGAATGTACTTAGCCTCCAAGCTGCTGAAGGGTTCCCAAATTGCTGGCAGCTTCCACATGAATAATAACAACAATACACAGCATTTACATAGTACTTTAAGAATTGCAAAGCCTTACATATATTATCTCATTTTATCCTCTGGAAAACCCTAGGAGGTTATTCATCTTAGAGATGAAGAAACAGAGGCACAGAGAGAGGAGGAAGGTGGCAAACCCTCTGACTAGAAAATATCTGCAGCAAGATTCAAACTTGGGGTTTCCTGACTCCAAAGTCCTCACTGAGATATTGGTGGTGATGGCTAGGTAGTGCAGTGAATAGAGTATAGGCCCTGGAGTCAGGAGATGTTGGTGGTGGCTGAGGTGTAATGATCCAGTTACAACATTTTAGCTACACAGGACCATGTAAAAGCTATCATTGCTCAAACTGACATTCCTGTGTATGCCTGGAAAAGGGATACAGATAAGGAGAACCTCCAGCACATTAAGGAGATCCTGTACTTCAAAGACGGGAAGCCATTCAACATGATATTTGATGATGGTGGGGGATTTCACCAACCTTGTTCATACCAAATATACTTAACTACTGAAAGTCATCTAATAAATAACTACTACAGGGGTCCACAATCAATATAAGGTGAAGGTCAATGGCATTCTGAAAGTACCAGTCATCAATGTGAATGATTCTATCACTAAGAGTAAATTTGACAATCTATATGGCTGCCTTAGTCCCCCAGTGAGGGCATCAAGAGTGTTATACACAAAGTGACTTGTGGTGGCAGGCTATTGTGGCAGTGTTCAGACCCTTTGGGGTTTTGGGGTCTGAGTCATCATCATAGAGCTAGAGCCCATCAGTGTATTGCAGGCTTCTATGGAAGGCTATAAAGTAACCATCATGGATGAGATTTGCCAAAAGGAAAGAATCTGTGTCACTACTACAGATTGCATAGGTTCATATCGGGCAGGCCTTTTGATTAGCATAATATGTAATACTGGACACTTCTTGTGGACATAGAAGTGGTTAAATGAAAATACTGTGGAGAAAATGAAAGTGAAGTATGAGGCACACCAATATCACCTGAGGTCAAAGCTGAGGGCTGGCTTATCAACTCTGACTGTTCCATGCCAACTCCTTTAGCAACTAGGTGCTGACCCAAATTGAGCTGTACACCTATTGGGGCAAGTGCCCTACAGGGCTACACTACTTGTGCAAGAAGCTGGATAAGCCAAGCTCTCATTGGCAAGCTTAACACGAAGTTGACAAACCCCATTTCTAAGGCCTGCCCAAGGGAAAATGGCTTCAAACCCGAACACTACTGAGGTCTGTTATCCCATAGTCTCCAAGTGACCCCAAGCATCTTCCTGATTGGCATCTGGTAGGGGAGAGGAAGAATTACTAATCATGCAAAACTGAATATAATTTTAATGGACAGAAAAATTTCCTGAGAAAACTAGAGCGGTGTAGAATCTTTGAAACAAACACAAATGAAAAAACATGGTGTACTCCCATGTCAGCCCCGTGGGCTGCTAGGAAGTGTAGTTTTTCTAGGTCAAAAGAGAGATGGGAGGATGATAAAAGTCTGGAGTTATATGGTCAAGGATAATTGGAGCTCTGTGATGGACTGGAGACTGGCCAGAGGTGGGAGCTAATTGCAAATGAAGGTTCAGATTGATTTATAATGGGGAGCTGTGGAAGCCTTTCCTGGCTCATTGATCCACTTAAGAAATTATTTGATTGGACAAAACTAGCTGTCTGAATCTGCCTGCCTCTGAGCATTGCTATGAATTGATGAATTTACCTAAATTGTGCTTTCCTCCCCTCTCTCCTGCCCTCACTTCTGCCTTGGCAAAGCACTATCACTTACCCTTTTGAAGTTTTTTAAGCTGTGTATATTTGATTTTTATATTGTTATAAATTAGTTTTGCATCCAGATAAAGATAAGCTGACTTTTATGGGGAAATGAACGACTGCTTTTGCTTTATGGAAAAAATACAGTGGTTACCACAGATTTTTCCCCCAGAGTGTACTATAGAGCAGAGGGGTCAGTTAGTGTCTGCTTACTGGCTAGGGAAATAACAAAACTTCTTCCCTAGTCTGGGGGCTCCAGATTTACTGAATTCCAATAATACATGGCATAACTAGCTCTATGAAATAGCAGGTGGCAAGAATATGAACTTGTGTGGCCAACTGCCTTGGGATTTAAAAAGAAAAAAATCTGTGAGCCTATATGAATTTCTTTGGTGAAACAAAGCAGGGCTTCAATTTGAAACCTAGTCTTGGGGAAAAGAACCTTTTTCAGTCTTTTCTCTGCTTAAGAGTACATGTACTTAAAAAAACCCCAACAACCTTGGCTTTTTGGTTTTCTAAATTTTATTTCTGTCAGTATCGATTTCTTTGACTCTCCACCCTTTTTCAAACTCCTAGAAAAACTGCCTACAGTTGCTATTTCCACTTTATGTCCTCTCACTTACTCCTCAACCCTTTGCTCCAAATGGATATATGACTTATATATAAAGATCTTCATATTAAAAAAAATTAGAGAACTTTATAACTCTATGTGGCTAGGAGAAGAGTTCTTAAATGAAGGACAAGTGTGAGCCTGAAAAAAATAAATGAAAATTTGAATTACATAAAATTGAAAAGGTTTTTTCACAAGCAAAATAGAATTAGAAGGGAAACAACTGGGGGGAAATCTTCATGACAGATTTCTTTAATTAAGGTCTGACATCCAAGATATTTAAAGATTTGACACAAATATGTAGGAATAAGAGCCATTCTCTGATAAGTTAACAAATATATGGATATAGATATACAGGCAGTTCTCAAATGAAGAAATGCAAAATATTAACTATATAAAACAATCATTAAAAATAAGAGAAGTAAGGGTGGCTAGGTGTGCAGTGAATAGAGCACTGGCCCTGGAGTCAGGAGGACCTGGGTTCAGATGTGGCCTCAGACTTAACACACACATAAAAAAATAGCCATGTGACCTTGGGCAAGTCACAACCCCAACTGCCCTCCAAAAAGCAAAAAACAAACAAAAACAATAAAGAAATAAAAAGAAGTAAAATATTAAAAAAAATAAGAGAAATATAAATGAAGTCTCCAGCTCACAGCTATCACAAGAACTTTAGTCTGTGTATTCAGCTATGGGCCCGAGAAAAACAACTCAAATATTGATAATACCAAAGCAAACTTCAGAAAAGCAAAAGTGGAAGGAACATTCATTTAGCCTCTCTTCAGGCCAAAGATACAAGAGCCTTTTCTGTGGGAAGTCCTGAGGACTATTCCATCTTTGTCTTTATACTGGAATAATTTCCTATTTAGGTTAATCTTCAGTCACCCAAACACTCTGAAGTTAGAGGTTCTGTGTGAACAGCTATTTTTCTGATATTCTTTTTATTTTTTTTAATTTCTGGCTATTTTAAAGTTATCTTTATCATTATTTTTCTCTCTGATATTCTTAAGCATAATTGATCTTTGTAGTTGCCCACATACCCATACTAGAATTAGTATCTAATATCTTAGGGTATTACAGTGAGATCATACCAGCTCATGAGCCCTTGTTAAATTTTTGGTGTGAGCATTTACACCTTGGAAATCAGCAAGTGCTAAAAACCGGGGCTTGATTATTTTTCTGATTGACAAAACTTGAGAAAGTGATGGAAAAATGTTAAAAATGCATTTTAGACTTAAAAGTGTATCCTGTTTAATTTTTCCTCCCTTTGGAGAGCTAGTTGTTAAAACATTTATCAACACATTACTGCCCATGTCTATACAAGGTCAGTGCCAAGGTCTTAAGCAATCCTCTGTTGCAAATACAGTGGAGAGTTACAGGTGCCAATTTAAGCTAAGGTCGCCACTATCCTTCTGCATTTTCATCTATGCCACCAACATCTAGAGCCCCCTTTTCACTTCTCCTGTTGGCACATGATCAGATGAGAGTTAGGTCTCCTTCCTTTAACCATAATTCCCTTGTTCTCCTTCCCTTCTCCTTGCCTTTCCTGATATTACAGTTAATATATGTGGTTAATATGCCCACTGTATCACTAAACATGAAGCCAAGTGTTGTAGATAGTGTAGAAGGACAAACATCTGGATTTTTCATTATCCCTAGTTATTAGTATAAAAATTCTAAGAAAGACAGTCAATTCTTTACCTCTCATGTATGGGTATTATTGAATCAATTTATATAGAAATTGGAATCACCCATTTAAAGTTTTCTTACTGCTTATGGAGTATAGTGCTCATGCAAAATATTAAAGGAAACCTATCTTCTCACAGGAAAAAGCATGTAGCAAATACATGATTTTTCTTAAAAATGAATGTTTAGTAAACTTTGCTGTTCATTACATGGCCTAGAAATCAGCCTGCACTGTAATAGTTTTGGTACATTTTTTGTACAATATAGTGCTACAAACTTTTACATAATAAGGAGGTGAAAAATAGATTCTGTTCCCACCTGTGTTAAAGTAACTGTGATCTTTGGATTTATCCAATGCTACCGATGGACCTCTCTTTCTCTCTCTTTTTTTTGAACTAGTAGCAAACTGTCTTAATGATTACTACTTTGTATAGTTTGAGATCTGGTACTGATATTCTTCCTTCTTATTTTCTTCATCTGTTCATTGCTGTGAGGTGGAGACTTCAGAGTAGTGTTAATTTATATTTCTCTTATTTTAAATGATTGTTTTATATAGTTAATAGTTTGCATTTCTTCATTTGAGATTTTTGGCATCTTTTTCTTCCAAGTGAATTTTGTTATTTTTTTCTACGTCTATAAAATATTTGGGGGGGGGGGGAGGCGGAGTCAAGATGGCAGAGTAAAAACAGCACTTCCACGCAGCTCCAGCTCCCACCACTTGCAATTTATGTAAAAGGGGACCCTGAACAAACTTTGGAGCTACAGAACCCACAAAATGACACAGAGAAGCCAACCTCCAACTGAGGACAGCCTGGAAGCACAGCAGGGAGCAGCCAGCACAGCACTCTGGGAGCTGACCCCAGCCCTGCATGAACCAGAGGTTTTAGCCCCAGGGCAGGCCTGACCAGCAGCCAGCTGGAGGGACTTCAGAACACCAGCAGCTATGGTGTTTCCAGAATTACCAACACATAGATGCCAAGGACAAAGTGAGAGGTCAGTCCAATATGGACTTTAGGATCAGTAGTTGGGAGTGCGTGGCTTTTGTCCCCAGGGTGAGAAGCCGCTGAGATGCTTCAGTACAGCCACTCGGCAGCTTCAGCTCCTGGCCTGCAGACTGTGGGGGGACCAGGTGATCAATCTGGGGGAAAATCACTCTTGCTTTAACCTTCTTGGATCTGGATTGTGGTCTCAGGTGGAGGTCCTGAAATGTGTGACCAGCTTGCCAGAGTGTGTGGAGGCTTCAGAGAGGGCACCCAGCTAATACCTCCAGCAGCTGAGAAAACCCCAGCGTTTGGGACAAAGCTCCCCTGTATGGTGGCAGAGTCCTACTGTGGCAAAAAAGCCCAGGGGTCAAGTGACTGAGTGGTGACATGAGTAGGCAAAGGAAGCAAAATAAACAGAGTACCCCAACTTTACATTCCTACTTTGGTGACAAAAAGGATCAAAGCATGGAACAGGAGGAAGACAGTGAAGTCAGAAATCCTGTAGCAAAAGCTTCAAAGAAAAATAGGGGCTGGTTACAGGCCATAGAGGACCTTAAGAAGCAGATAAGAGGAGTAGAGAAAAAATTGGGGAGAGAAATGAGAACAATGCAAGAAAATTATGAAAGGAGAGTCAACAGCCTGACTGAGGAAAATAACACCTTAAAAAATAGACTAACTCAAATGGCAAAAGAGGCTCAAAAAGGCAATGAGGAGAAGAATGCCTTAAAAAGCCAAATTTGCCAGATGGAAAAAGAATCTCAAAAGCTCACTGAGGAAATTCATTCCTTCAGAGTTAGACTGGAGCAAATGGAAGCTAGTGACTTTATGAGAAATCAAGATGCTATTAAACAGATCCAAACAAATGAAAGAATAGAAGGCAATGTGAAATATCTCATGGGAAAAACCACTGGCCTGGAAAATAGATCCAGGAGAGATAATTTAAAAATTATTGGATTACCTGAAAGCCATGATCAAAGAAAGAACCTAGAAATCATCCTTCAAGAAATTCTCAAGGAAAATTGCCCTGATGTTTTAGACCCAGAGGGCAAAATAGAGGTTGAAAGAATCCACAGATCACCTCCTGAAAAAGATCCCAAAAAGAAAACTCCCAGGAATATTATAGCCAGGTTCCAAAATTCCCAGATCAAGGAGAAAATACTACAAGCAGCCAGGAAGAAACAATTTCAATATTGTGGAAACACAATCAGAATAGCCCAGGACCTGGCAGCTTCTGCACTGAGGGATCGAAGGGCATGGAATATGATATTCCAGAGGGCAAAAGAACTGGGAATGAACCCAAGGGTCACCTACCCATCAAAACTGAGTATTTTGTTTCAGGGGAAAATATGGTCATTCAGTGGAATAGAGGACTTTCAAGGATTCTTGATGAAAAAACCAGAGTTGAATAGAAAATTTGACATTCAGATACAAGAAGCAAGAGAAGCATGAGAAGGTAAACAGGGAAAAGAAATCATAATGAACTTATCAAAGTTGAGCTATTTACATTCCTACATGGAAAAACGATAATTGTAACTGATGAAACTTTTCTCAGTATGAAAATAGTTTAAGAAGGGTATATGGGCATATGAATACATATGTGAATGGGTGTATATATGTTTACAGGTATACATAGATAGAGGGCACAGGTCCAATTTGATAGGAAGGGATGATACTTAAAAGGTGAAATTAAGAGGTGAGAGAGGAATATAACAAGAGGAGATGGGGAGAGACAGAATGGGGTAAACTATCTCACATAGAAGAGGCAAAGGAAAATAGTTACAATGGAGGGGAAGAACAGGAAGGCAAAAAGGCAAAACCTTATTCTTATTGACTTTGGCTCAGGGAGAGAATGGCATACATACTAAATAGGCTATCTCACCCTACAGGAGAGTAGGGGGGAAGGGGAGGAGAGGGGGGATGATGGAAGTGAGGGCAGGCTGGGGGGGAGGGAAGTTGGAAGCACCCACTTTTGAAAAGGGATAGGATCAAAGTAGAGAATAGAACAAGTGGGAGGTGGGATAGGAGGGAGGGAAATATAGTCAGTCTTTTACAATATATCTACTATGGTAATGTTCTGCATAGCTACACACGTACAACATATACTGAATTGCTTATCTTCCCAGTAAGTGAGGGTGACAAGGGAGGAAGGGAATGAATCTGGAATTCGAAGCTTTAAAATCAAATGTTTAAAAATATATAAATACTATTATTAATACTATTTTACATATAATTGGGAAATAAGATATACAGGCATTGGGGTATAGAAATTCACCATGTCCTACTGGAAAAGTTGAAGGGGGTATGGGAGAAGATATGGGAGAGAGCAGATTGGATGAGGGGATATCCTGTGGGACTGCTATTCTGGGGTGGTGGGTAAGTATTTGGTATTCCCAAATAGAACCTTATCAGAAACTCAGTGATTTGGGGAGAAAAGAGAAAATAACAATGGGGCTTTTTCATTCCTCTCATATATATACTGGATAAGTTGGGGGTTATCTCAGAGGAAAGGCAATGAATTAAGAAGGACCAGTAAGGGCTTCTTATAGAAGGTGGGGCTTTTGTTGAGCATTTTTTTTAAAGCAATTGGGATTAAATAACTTGCTCAAGGTTACACGGCCAGTCATTATTTATGTGTGGGTGCTCATTGTCTGAGGCCAGATCCGATGCTGGGTCATCCCAACTGCAGGGCTGGCACTCTTACTTACTACGCCGCCTAGCCGCCCCTTGTTGAGCATTTTTGAAATATTATTTCATCTTTATATTATCCTTTTTAATTTCCATTTTGGTTAGCTGCATAACGTACATGATTGTTGGTATAATAGTACATGTAAATAATATATAAGTAATCAAATATATACTATTTGGAGCTGTGTACTCAAAAATTTTTACTGATGGTTTATGCAATCAAAAAATTTTGGAGACCACTAGACTGGAAGATCCCTGAGGTCCTTTCTAACTATAAGAATCTGTTTTCCTGGGAAAATTTTCCCTAGTTTCTTTATCTTACAAATGTCAATTGACAATAGTCACATTATTTGTCCCCAAAAGTATACTTTGGCATGCTCCCCTGGAACCATGAAATAAAAAAATATGCAAACATTCCCAAATAGAACCTTAGAAGAAACTCAATGATTTGGGGAGAAAAGAGAAAATAAGAATGGGGCTTTTTCATTCCTCTCAGTTCAGAGATTAAAACAAAGAGAATGAATAAATGTGAAGGTATCAAATAGATGATAGAAATGAAATCAAAAGAAAAGCTTTATTTCCCCAAATGAGTATTTTTTTTCCTCTTTTAATCCTCCTAGGAAATTTGAGTATGAAAGCATTTTGCTGATTATGTACAGTATGCACTTTTTAAGAACTCAAGAATGAATGAAATCTTAGAAACCAATTATAGGGATTTTCTCTGTGGGGACTCGCTAGGTGGGATGAAATCATCACAGCCAGGGACTAAGGTTATAGGGGGCTAGGCTGCAGCTAGAAATACTGGGCTGAAATTCTACCTAGAATTTAAAATTGGAAAAGACTAAGCCCAGAAAAATTGTGCAAGGTCAGGCTGTATTTTATAATCCAGAATCTGAAAGAATGCATCCATAGTATGTTTCTGCCAGCTGTCCATTTCTTCCTCTTACAATAAGTGGTAGTCCTGAATAAAAATATATTACATCACATTATAATTATTTTTGTACAGCTATCTAATTAGCATACGCAGAAAAAAAAAACCAAATGGGTGGAAGGGAGAAGCAGAGAGAGCACCAGAATGAGAGGAAGAGAGCTAGAAAGAGAGGAAGTCTGAGGGAGGGAGAAAGAAAAAATGAATAATGATTAAAACATCACTTCCATAGGAAAGTGAGTATGTCAGTCTGCCAAGTAATGATGACCTTATGCTACTGTCTTTACTATATTGATAAAGAGAAACATTTAGGGAGACTTTGTCCAGCCCCACCCTTCCAAACCTAACACCAAATAATATTTCTGCATGTATAGTCTTTTGTCTTGGGAGATCCTATTACAGAAGGAGTCAAAGAATTAGTACCCTCTATTGACTAGCCAATAGACTACACACACATACACACACACACACACATCCATCTATATGTGTGTATGTGTGTGTGTGTAACCATATCACTTAATATTTTGTTTGGTAGATGAGAATTATTTTTATATTTAGATAAGATTAGTTATTCATTTAGCACTTTCAATGTGCCAGGCACTATACTAAATTCTGGGAATATATATGCATGAACAAAAAGGATAGCCTTTGCCCTTAGATAGCTTACATTCTACCTAAGGGTAGGGGTAGAATAGGACCTGTAAAAAGAACCTGTAAAGCAAGGAGGTAGCAAGGTGGAAAGTAAGCTGGAAAGCCAAGGGCTAAGCTGGGTTAGAAATGAGCGTGGTTGGCAGGGGTATTTGTTCAAATGAATGTTCCATGGAGGAACTCACCAATAGGGGGAGGAGTCATAGGGTGGAGGCGTTACCAGCATGAGAAGGCCATTGTGTGATATTTACAGAGCAGGATAGAGTTAAGGTGTCTTTTCTACCATCATACTGCCAGTGTGAGGGCAGCTAGGTGGCACAGTAGATAAAGTGCCAGGCCTAGAGTCAGGAAGACTCATCTTCTTGAGTTCAAATCTGGCTTAGACACTTACTGGCTGTGTGACCCTAGGCAAGCCACTTAACCCTGTTTGCCTCAGTTCCTCATCTGGAGAAGAAAATGACAAACCACTTCAGTATCTTTGCCAAAAAGACCCCCAACATGGGGTCGTGAACAGTCAGACACAATTGAAAAATGACTAAACAACAACTTCCTCTATTGGCCCTGAGTGTGACAGGAGTTTTTGTTTGGTTAATAAAGAAGCAAGTGCCTTACCTTGATAGAGAAGATCTATCACTTCTTAGTCCTAATCCCTACCAAGACAGCAGAAAGAGATTGATGTGTATTCTTCTGCTTGTTGCCTGTCCCCATACCTGAGTGCTTCTAAGATAGCAGTGTAGGCTTCATCTCGGTGTTTCATTCCCACCAAACTAGTTGACCAATTCTGTAACAGCTGCTTTTTCTCCAAGTTGATAGAGTCTATTTCTGTGCAGGCCTACAGTAAAGAGATAGCATCAGGAGGTAGGAAATTTGATTTACAAATAGTTTGGATGTTCACTTTGCCTAAGAATAAAGTAGAAATAAACAAATGACTAAACAACCATTCTGAACTCTTACATATCCCACTCTCTTCTGTTTCTCCTCCTGTTTGTGTTACCACTGCTCAGTCTCCTTCTCTGGCACATCAAAATCCATCATAGTCCCTAACTGTGGGTGTTCCCCAAGGTTCTCATTTGAGCTCTCTATACCTTCTCTAGGTGACCTTATCAGCTCCCACAGGCTTCATTATCATTTCTTTGCAGATGCCTCACTGATCAGTTTATCCAATCCCAGTCTCCCCTCCCTTAGTCCTGCATCACTACCTTTTTAATGGATATTTTAAACTGTTTGTGTGGGAGATAGCACAAACTCAGCTTGTACAAAATAGAACCCATTATCTTTTCTTCAAATTACAGCCTTTCTCCAAACTTCCCTGTACCTGCTCAGGACACCCCTATTTTCCCTAGGTTTGTAACTTTGACATTCCCCTTCCCTTCTCACTCTTTCCCCATATATCCAATCAGTTGCCATCTCTTGCCATTTCCACCTTCATGAAATCTCTCAAATCCAGCCCCTTCTTATCTGTTTCCATGACCACCTTAGCTCAGGAACTCTTGCTTAGATTATTGCCATAGTCTTTTATCTGGTCTTTCTGCCTGTAGTCTCTCACCACTCTAGTCTACCCCTCCACATAGCTGCCAAAGCATTTTTCCTTGAATGCTGATCTGACCATGTTATTCTTCTACTTAACAAACTCTAGTGGCTTCATATTACCTTTTGGATAAAATCTCAACACCTTCGCTTAGATTTTAAACCCTACAGAACCTGGCCCCAGGCACACTAGACATTACTTCCCCCTTCCACAATCTATGGTCATCCCCCATGTTTGCAATGCACTCCACTTCTACTTCATAGAAAGCTTCTCTATCTTCTTCATGAACCCTTTTCTGATTCCCTAGCTACTGATGCCCTCCCTTCCTAACGACCTTTTATTTAACTACTTTGCATTTATGCTATTTTTATTTTCTTACACATGTACTTGTCGTCCTCCCTATCAAACAGTAATCTTGAAAGTAGAGGCTATTTCCTTTCTGGCATTTGTAGCCTCAGAGCCCAACACATAACAAGGAATTCCTCTGAAGAGTAAGAAATGGAATGTCCTAAAGAATAAAGTTATGTTCCTTTGCCTCATACCCTGTGGCTGCCAAAGTCCTTTGGAATCCTGACTGTGTCACCCAGACAAATAGCAAAATAGTGTTTGTTATTCTCCCAGCTTCATGTCATCTGCCATGATGAACATGTGACTGATGCCTTTATCCAAGTGACTGATAAAAATGTTAAAACAGCGCAGGGCCAAGAACAGACCTCTGGGTTCCTCCATCAAAAGATACTTGCATTAATGACTATTTTTAAAACCATCCAACCTGTTCCAAACCCATCTGGATAGTATTAGCATGAATTCAGAATCTCTACATTCCCCCAGGAATAGTATGAGACACTTATCAAAAGATTTCCTACAATCAGTGTAAACAATATAAACAGCTTTCCCCTCACTTACTGCTAAAAGAGGAATTTAGGTCATTATGGCACGACTTGTTCTTGATGAAGTCATACTGGATTTTGTAATCTCTGCTTACCTAAATGGATTTTCACCAATATGTTTCATTCTAGAATTTTTCTAGGAATTGAAGTCAAGATTACTGGCTTATAATTTGCATATTCTCTACTCTTCTCTTGTTGGGATCTCCTCTTGAGTCCTGTGTTCACTTTTGATCATCCAGAAGCAAATAGGATAGTGAAAGCCCTTGAGTCTATGTCATGTGAGGATTGTTTGAAGCAATGCTTAGCTTGGAGGAGATTTGGGAGTGAGTGGATGTTAGCTATAATGAAGTATTTGAAGGACCATCACATGGAAGAGGGATTTAATTTGTTTTGAGTGGCCTAATTTTCCTCTTTTCAATGTCCACCCATTGCTTTAGGAAAAACCTCCTAATAATTAGAACTGTCCAAAAGAGGAATGGACTTCTTTGGGAATGAGTTCCTTTTACTTGGGGGTCTTCAAGTAGAAACTATATAACATTTATCAGTTATATTATAGCAGGAAGGCCTCTCATGTATGGATTGTACTAGATGACCACTGAGGATTCTCCCAACTCACAGATTCTATAATTAACACATATTTATTGAATTCTTCCTACATATAGGGCACTGTGCTAGGTACAATGATACGAAAGAAAATAATATCAAATTCTTGCCACATAAGAGCTTACTATCTGATTGGGAGGACAAAAAATTATTAAGAATGTATATTTTGGATTTCGGAAAATATGGAAAGACTTGGACTTATGAAGGAAGAGGTTATCCACCCTTGGAGAAACAGAGGACAAATAAGTATAGCATGGTCTTACATAGATGCATATGAATATATATGTCTACATATGAGTACAATTATAGACATCTAAGGATATATATATATGTGTGTGTGTGTGAGTATGTATATGCAAATTTATATCTTTGTGTATATGTTTGTATGTATATGTAAATTTGTATGTATGTGCATATTTTACACATATCCACACTTAATTGTAGCCTTCTTGGGGTGGAGGAAGAAAGGGGACAGAAGAACAAAGTTAAAAGTGCACAGCAGGGAATGACAGAAAACTTACAAGGAAGCAAAGAAAAGACAGACAGCTCTGAACACAGTGTGTAGTATTCATTACATGGGCTTTCTTGAAATGGAAATTTATTGCTATATGTTTTGAATTCCCTCTTATATTTTGCTGTGCAGATGACAATGCTTTTTTTTCTTATTTTGCATTTAAGTTTTAATATTTAAGTTTGTGTTTCTTTTTCCTTCCTTATTGTGGGTTTAAGTATTAGAATTTAAATTTAAAGTAAATTTATAATAAAAAATGTTTTAAAAAAAAGACAATATATGTTCATGGTATAGGAGCTAGAAGGGACTTTAGAGGTCATCTAATTCAATCTCTTTACTTTACAGATAAGGAAACTGAAGCCCAGAAAGGTTTAAGCAATCTGTCCAGGGTCCCAGAGGTAGTAAGTAGCAGAATCAGGATTTGAATTGAGGATCTGAGTTAAAATTCAATGCTCTTTCTATGAACCACATTGTCTCTGGATAAGGACCACATACACATGAGAGTTTAAAAGCACTGTCTGACCTCTTACCTCACCCACTGCTTGTCTCACAGTTTTTGTGTCTTCGCACTGGGCAGCTAATTGAGCTTCATATAAAGCAATGTGCTCTTCTAACTGGCTAGCATTCCTAGTGAGCCGGTCCACGTAGAGGTCCTGAAAAATTAGGAGAGACGACATACAATATAGACATATGTCCTAGGGGAGACACTGGGTCATTAAGATTCAGAATGGGGTTAGAATTCAGGTGAGGAGGAACATCTAGTATGTGATATCAAACCAGACCAGTCCAGCGAGATCAATAGCTCTTCTCTGCAGGAGTCATGTTATTAACAAACTTAAGCCTTCCTTAGTAAATTACATATAGGAAATAGCAATGGTCACGTGTATGTTCAAATTGCTAACTACCTGTTTTTTCTTCTCAAGTTCTGCATTCAGCTTCTCAACTTCAGCTTTCTTTACCACTTGTTTCATTACACTGATATCATCGCGTACATCCTGGTCTATATTTTGCAGGTAGAATAGACGCAATGTCAAGTTCTCCATCTCATTCTGTAGAGAAGCCACTGAGGAGGGAGAGGGAGGGAATAGGATTGTTATTTATCAGAACACACCTTTTCCCTTATATTCTAAAGTCAAGAAGAGAACGGTGGCTTCTCTGACCCTCCAATACCATTGGGACGAGGTGGTACCCTACTATTTAAATCCAAAAATCCAGTCTTGGCCTTCAAAGATCTTATAACCTAATGAAAGAAAACCAAGTGAGAGTTTAGCCCCACAAAGTGAAATAAGCCATTCCATTTCCTATGGTTCAGAGGAGCTCCTTCCTATACCTAAAGACACAATGCTTTTAATTTTGCAGCCTTCCTCTTCACAGAAATGTTAGCAAATCCACAGTTTTCAAGGCAAAACAAAAAAAAAATTAAATGATACGATTAGTTGCAGTGAAGAAACATTTATCTTGAGGGGATAGGATGTAGTGGGGTAATAATTTTGGAAAGTTGATTAATATCTCTATATGGACTAATATCTCTGTCATGCTTTCAACCTTAGCTTCAGACTCAGAAATGTGTCATAATCCATTTATCCAGACATGATCAAATGATCCATCCCTAAGGATTCATCAAGTGCCTATTCTGGGCCAGGAACTGTGATCAGACTGTGGGTGAGACCCTGGGTAATGCGTTGACACTAACCCAACTCAAAGAAGATTGATTTACAATCTACAACACCAATTTATTAATTTTTAATCACAAATAATGTCTGTTTGGCCCTGGGCGCTCCAGGATTTAAGCCAGAAGAATGGGTTAAGGCATGGTAGGATGCTCCCGTGGTGTTTGGTTTGGCCTTATCTGGGCAAGCTAGTACCAGAAGCAAGCAGCCACAATTTGGGAACCAAGAAAATAAAGTGAATGGGATGGACTAGATATGGACAGCATGAACAAAGTTGGGACTTGAAGTATCAGTGTGTGTGTGTGTGTGTGTGTGTGTACATATACACACATACATATACACACATGCATATGTAATTATAAATTATTGCATATAATTATGTATGATAATAATATTTTGTATATTGTATTTATATATAAATATAAAACAAGGCATAGTCCCTGCCCCTGAATAGTTTATAATCTAATGGGGATAGGGAAGATGAAATAAATGTGTGTGTAGATTTGCTAAGAAGAGATAATTTATATGTAAGGATTACAGAAGGTTTCATAGAAAAGGGAGATTCTAAACTAGGTCTTGAGGGGAAGTTTTTCAGCAGGCAAAGGTTCGTGTAGAGAAACCATTCCAGACATGGGATATAATGGTCACAGAGCCATGGAAGGACAGGGTAAACTCAGAGAACCTCAAGTAGTTTGGTTAGCCTACAACACAGCATGTGTGAAGGGAAGTAGTATCCAACAAAGCTGGATGGATAGGTTTGAGATGCTCAAGTAAGTAAATTATCGATGAGAAAACTGCAGTATAAATAATGAATTGGATGAAAGCAACTGGATATTCTTTGGGGATACTTCTATCAAGCTATGATAAATGGATGGTTTGCCTTTCTTTTCTAGAGAACTAATTATCTAAAATCATACTATCCTCTTAATCTGGATAGTGTGAGATAAATACTGAAATTATTGGCCTCCATCTTTCCTTTGCATAGAATTCATGAAGATTGCCATATGACCTAGTCATTACAATATTATATTTCATTTTGACAGAATTTCATAATACGATTTTCAATTTTATTTATTATTTTGATATTTTAGGTTGACAGTTTTCTAACTGACTTGTCATCAGAAATTTGCCTCCAAATACATTTATAGGATGGATTACTTCTGGCAAGGTTTCCTTTAAACAACTAATATCTTTAATTTCTACAATTGAATTAATCCTCTGTCCACTGAATGGAGGGAATTGTGTTTAGCATTTTCACAAACTCAATTAGTACAGAAACTTAGTTAACGAAAGATCAAAGACAGATAGTAGATAATTATTGTTTTAATACTGTTAGAACCATTATGGAAAGCAATTTGGAATTATGTAAATAAATGGATTAATACATTCATACTCTTTGACCCAGAGATTCCATTACTAAGTTTGTACCCCAAGGAGATCATTGATAAGAAGAAAGTCCTCATGCATACAAAAATATTATTAGCATCATTTATTATGATAGCAAAGAGTTGGAAACAAATCAGATGCCTATCAATCAGGGAATGGCTAAATGAATTGTGGTACTACAATGGAATTTTAATGGACTATTACTATGAAATGACAGACATGATGAATAGAAAGAAGCAGAGAGCAAAGTATATGAATTGATACAGAGTGAAGTAAGCAAAGCCAATACATATATATATATATGACTAAAACAATTTGAACTGGAAAAAAGAAACCAACCACACCAAAAAATATCAAACCTGAATCTTGCAAATTATAAAAAAAACAAGCATGGTAAAAAGGAGAGCGATGAGAAGACACTCTGACCCCACTCTTTTGTAGAGGTGACAGGTGCACAAGTATTGTATATACATTGCACATATTTTCAGACTTTTTGTTGTTGTATTGAACAATTATGCTGACTTTTTCTTCTTTCTGTCTTTAAAAAATACTGTTTTTCATATGGGATGTAGTCCCAATTTGTTGGGCAATTGGCATGCATTGTTTAATAAATTGACATGCTCAATATGTAATATGTTCATATGAGTCAATTATCAGGTATTTGCTATAAGCCTGAAACCCCAGAGTGTGGTTAGTTTTAATGGATAAAGGATAAAAGAAATGTAACTATAAGAGAAACATTTGAAAATAATATTTAAGCCATAAGTTGTGGTTAATGAAATATTTCTATTTGAGGTATATATTACTCTTGTTTGGGGTTTTTGTTGTCTGAATTGTCATGAAGCCAACATTTCCTTTCTGAAATTTTTCCACCTGGTTAATCCTAAGCCTTGCTTTTGATACCCTGTGACTACATGATTGTAGCAATCAGTTATACCTAGAATCAAACAGAGCTAAGGGAGTTTTTCCCCTGTGGTCAGTCTGTGCTTTTGAGGGGATGATTCTTGACATTGTTAAAACAATGTCCCTCTTTTTCTTTTTCATAGCAAATTTCTATAATAAAGCAGGTGAGTAGTAGACATTTTAAAGTACAATACTAAATCTATTAATTTCTTTTTTTTTTTTTTTTTGGAGGGCAATTAGGGTTAAGTAACTTGCCCAAGGTCACACGGCTAGGTTTTTTTGTTTTGTGTGTGTTAAGTGTCTGAGCTCGGATCTGAACTCAGGTCCTTCTGACTCCAGGGCCGACACTCTACTCACTGCACCACCTAGCCACCCCTTAAATCTATTAGTTTCTATAATTGGATGCAAGTATGAAAAATCTTACAATTTTAATCTGTATTTGTGGTCAAATTATAATATAGAGATAATATCCTTCAAAAAAGGTAAATTAGGCTTCTGGGAGCCAAGATGGTGGAATAAGGAGTAAGTCACTCTCACCCTCTATTATGGGCCTCTGAAAGTCCAGAAAATATCACCCCAGGACAAACCCTGGAAGAGTTGAGCCAGCAGAAAAATGGGGTCTTGTAGCCAGTCTTGTAGCCCAGGAAGCTTGGGGGAATTAACAGGAAAATTAACACTCTGGGAGGAGAGCAGTATAGGACAGGAGGTGTCTCAGCAAACCAGTAGCAAGCCCCACCTCAGCAAACCAGGGGGAGACCATGAGCCCCAGGGTGGTGGAGCAGGCAAGTGCCAACACCAAGACCCCCACTTCATGCCCTTCCCAGAGAGCCTCAGCATAGGCGGGGGAATCTGTAGACACCAGCTTGGAAAACAAACATGTGCTCCTGCATTCTCCAGCAGCCAAATCTGATGCTTCAGCATAACTCCAGGAGGCACAGCTCCAGGCTGGCAGACATCCTCCAGCAGCCAGACATTCAAGTGCAAGGCCTGGGTAAGCAGGCATCCCCCAGGGGCCAGATTCCCACCCCTACACCCACCCCAAGAGCATCAGAGTTGCTGACTCCAACTCAGCAACAGGTAAGCTGCCAGCACCTGAGGCTGCAGCACACAAAGTCAGTGACCAGGTCCTGGGCTCCTAGCACAAGAAGCTTGTCTCAGTGCCCTTGGCACTCCAGCTCAACTCTAAGAGCCAGGAATTTAAGCAAACACCATGAACAAAAAGTAGAAATGAACAAAGACCATAGATTATGGGGACAGGGAAGATCAAGGCACAAATTCAGAAGAGAATAACATTGTCAATATACACACATCTCAAACCTCAAAGAAGAATATGAACTGGTCTCAAACCCCAAAAGCCTAAAATTCTTTAAAAAGAATTTTAAAAGAGAGACAGAAGAAAAATTGGGAAAAGAAATGAGAGGAATGCAAGAGAGAGCCAATAGCTTGGAAAAGGAAGGACTATAGAAAACAAATCCTTAGAAAGTAGAATTGGCCAAATGTAAAATGAGGCACAAAAACTCACTGAAGAGAAGAACTCCTTAAAAAGTCAAATGGGGACTTTCCCTTGGCTGGCCGGGTGGAGTCCACATGATGCCTGAAGTCATTGGTGAAGGACATGAACCAGCAGGAGTTCATGTGGGCCCTGGCCACCTTCCTGAAAAAGTCAGAAACTGAAAGTCCCCAAATAGGTGGAAACGGTCAAGCTGGCCAAGCATAAAGAGCTAGCACCCTACAATGAGAACTGGTTCTGCAAGTGGGCAACCTCCACTGCCAGGCACCTGTACCTCTGCAGCAGTACTAGTGTGGGCTCCATGACTAAGATCTACAGTGGGTGCCAGCACATTGGGGTCATGCCCAGCCACTTCAGCCAGGGCTCCAAGATCATGGCCTGGAGGGTCCTGCAGGTCCTGGAGGAGCTCAAGATGGTGGAGAAGGACAAGGATGGAGGCTGGAAGCTGACACCTCAGGGACAGAAAGACCTGGACAGAATTGTTGGACAGGTGGCAGCTGCCAACAAGAAACATTAGGACAAACCACACCAGATTCATTAATAAATTGCCTTGTTCTTAAAAAAAAAGTAAAATGGGCCAAATGGAAAAGGAGATACAAAATCTAATAGAAGAAAACAATTTGTTAAAAATTAGAATTGGACAAGAGGAAGCCAATAACTCTATGAGATATCAAAAATCAGTCAAACAGAAACAAAAGAATGGAAAAATGTAAGATACCTCATTGGTAAAACAACTGACCTGGAAAATAGATCCAAGAGAGAGAATTTAAAAAATTATTGGTCTACCTAAAACCATGATGAGAAAAAAAGCCTAGACAGCATTGTTCAGGAAATTAAGGAAAACTGCCCTGAGGTTCTATACCCAGAAGATAAAATAGTCATTGAAAGACTCTACCAATCACCTTCTGAAAGAAATCCTAAATTGAAAATGCCAAGGAATATTGTAGTCAAATTCCACAATTATCACATCAAAAAGAAAATACTGCAAATAGTCAGAAAGAATCGATTTAAATATTGTGGAACCACAATCAGGATTATGCAGAACCTTGCAGTTTCTACATTAAAAGATTGGAGGGCATGGAATGCAATATTCCATAAGGCAAAAGAGCTTGGATTACAACCAAGATCAACTACTCAGCAAAATTCAGCATAATCTTTCAGGGGAGGAGATGGATATTCAATGAAATAGGGGATTTCCAAACCTTCCTGACCAGAGCTCAACAGAAAATTTGATCTTCAAATACAAGATTCAAGAGAGGCATAAAAAGGTAAACAGGAAAGAAAAAAACAACAAAATATTATTAATAAGGGCAAACTGTTTACATCCTTACAAGGGAAGACAATACTTGGAATACTCGAGAACTGTATTGTTATTATGCCATTTAAAAGGGGTACACATAGAGAGAGGGTGTGGGTGTAAATAGACTTTGATGTGATAAAAAATCTAATTAAGTGGTGAAAAGGGATTGTACTGGGAGAAGAGGAAAGGAGGAAGCAGACAATGGTAAATTACATCACACAAAAAGGCATAAAAACCTATTATAGTAGAGGGAAAGATGGAAGATGAATATTGTTTGAACCTCATCAGATTTGACTCAAAGTAGGAATAACATAACCAGTTAGGTATAGAAATCTAATTCACCATATAGGAAGTAGGAGAGGAAAGGGAAGGAAAAGGGAGGGGTGGATAGAAGGGAGGGAAGTAGTAATTGAGTATAAAGGCAAAGAAAAGGGAGGGGGCTATATACATATGTTTGTGATTGCCTTCCAAATGTATCTAGTATGGAAATTTAGGTTGTATGCTTTAGTAATAAATTCTCAAAATTTGATTAAGGATTTTACACATAAAATTGTAAAGGAAGTAAGATTACTTACCCATTTTTAAACTATCTGATGATTTTAAAAGACAGAAGAGTTCATTTTACAAGTTATACACGCATGAATCTTTTTTAAAAAGATTCTCATAGGGTTTAGGTAAAGAAATTAACAACCGAAATTCTCTGAAATATCAAGTTTGGAAAACCAAATTTAAGAGATTGTACTAAATTCTATTGTCTTGTTACTGGCAGATTTTAGCAGAATTATGTACGAATCTCTACAAGTGATTTGGAACCAAAGGGTAGAGCCTCCTTCAGAGGTGTCCTGTGAATAAAGTCTATTTCAGAATGTCTAAGAGAAGATGTTCCAGGACCAGATGACTTCATGAGACATCTTGGACTCAAAATGTGCTGATTGAATAGACATTGGGAATGAATTACTAGGCTACAAGAAGATTGGATGTTAGTGAATATTAATGATCATTATTGTATTCCTCTGGTCTTTTGTTTCATGGTGTTTATGTTTATTTTTAAGTTTTCTTGGTTACCTTGGTGACATGTAAATCTTCTCTCTTAGAATTAATCCATTGTAAGTCCTCCAAGTAGTTTGATATGTAACCTGACTTATGCAATTCTGATTATGAATATATGAGAAAATTTATAGATTTGGCCTATAGATAAATGATCAATGGGGGGAATGGGTTGCCCATTCCCCCATGAATCAAAGGGGGGAAATTGAAGGAACTGGAGGAGCAAGTGGTTAATTGTGGCAATGAGTGAACCAAACTGACTCCAGCTTGTATCTCAATTCTGGAGCTAGTTAAATTCCCTTTCTATTCAATTATGGGACTAGTCCAATTTTTATCCCATGAGAAAACTTTGTTCAATTATGGAAATTGTGAGGATAAACTATAATGCATTGTTTGAACCTATCCCTGCGTGGTGGAGAAGCTGGACTACCTCTACCTGCTGCTTAAAGATCCTTAACTAAGGAGCTAGGTTATGCTAACGAGAAACCCAGTCAAATCCCAGTCAAAAGATGCAAGGAGGGGCGGCTAGGTGGCGCAGTGAGTAGAGTGCCGGCCCTGGTGTCAGAAGGACCTGAGTTCAGTTCTGGCCTCAGACACTTAACGAACACACAAATAAAAACCTAGCCATGTGACCTTGGGCAAGTTACTTAACCCCAATTGCCCTCCAAAAAAAAAAAAAGGCAAGAAAAAAAAGATGCAAGGAAAACAATTGTACATCTCAATCAATCCATATATCTTATCTAAAAACTGGCCCCATACTGATGAATCTTTTTTTGAATTCAAGGAATTGCACCTGTTGTTTTCTCTCTCCTAACTTGGAAAGTCCCTAATCTTTCCTCCAATTGGAAATCAGAAGGGCTGGCTGGGTGGCAGTAAATAGAGCACCAGCCCTGGTGTTAGGAGGACCCGAATTCAAATCTGTCCTCAGACTTACTAGCCCTGTGACCCAATTGCCCTTCCTTTCCCCCTCCAAAAAAAGAGCAAAAAAAGAAAAGAAAAGAAGAAATCAGATTACCAATTATATCCTGGGTAATTGTTTCCTGGTCAATTGTTAATTGTTTAATTAATTAAAAATTAATTGGCTTTAATTTTTTATTTGATTTTTAAAACATATTTTTAATTTATTTGATTGTTTTTAATGTATAAAAATATATCTCTCCCTGTACTTGGGGCCCAATGTCAAAGGTGAGGAAATCGACCAGTCCTGATTTATTGGGCAATTATTGCTCACTAAATAGATATGCTTCGAAGCTTGAACCCTTGTTTTGGTGGTCATTTTATCTTTCACCTGTCACAGACAGGTCTCTGTAAAGGAAGAGGAAGGCATACTGGAAGAAACTTGTGACATAGACAAACAAAAGACATCAATACATTAAAAAAATACTATTAGAGTTGAGCAGTTGAGAAGAGGAAAATAATATATAAATAAAATTAATTAATATAGCTAAAATGTATAATACTTGCTAAATTATTGCTTCTGGGAATAGAAAATAGACTTATATAAATATATATATTTAAGGTCCTCTAACACCAGGCCCTGACCTATCTTTTCAAATTTATTTCACTCCCTACTCTCTATAACTTCATGCCAATCCTTGGACACATCTTCACTTCTCTGTTCAGACCATTCCTCTCATCTGAAAGGGTGTTACTTCTTTTTTCCATATATACCTGAATCTCACTAGCTCAAATCCCACTCAGTCTTTGGAGTCTATCCTAACTATTTCTTCTTCCTCTTATTTCTTGGGGCATTTATTGTTTACATATACCACACATTCAGCACTTAAACATTAATTACCTTGTATTGTTAGTGATTGCTTTATATGCACATATCTTGCTTCTGGAATAGTGTGTCAGTGAGGATACACTATTTCATATGACATGAAAAGTTCACCTGCCAAACTGCTGCAGGAGGTAGGATTCTCTCTCCACTCTGGCCCTTCCATTTAGGATGTGAACATTACCCATCTTTTTCAGTCCTTCCCTTTCTACTCCCACTAGGCATGACTTATTCTCTAGTCACCACTCTCAGCTCCACCTTGTAGGGAAGCAGGGACCTGTGAGCAAATGCTATAGGTATGGCAGCATGACCATATACAGTACCCTAGCTCTTTGCTGATGGCAACTATTATTGAATTCATATTTTGTATAGGGGGAAAAGAGCATTAATGCTTTTACCTTGCTTTGGGAAGTTTGTAAAATATAAAACAGATAATATTTTCTCTCATATGGTTTTAAAGCCCCCTTCCAAGAAATAATAATGTCTCTTTAAGTTTTATTTAATACTTTAAGTCTTTAATCTTGGGAGCAGAAACTTGTCTTTAATGGCACCAGTCTCCACTCCGGCCATCCTCCTCAACCTTTGCCCACAGAATCCTGAACTCCACCCCAATTTCTGATGGATGAGCTTTTGCCTTATATTTCCTGAAAACTTAATTCTACCCCCACCCTCACATTTTAGGGGCACCCCTTTAGGTGTTATCTTCTCTTGTGAGAATGTATGCCCACCTTGTTCGTATTTGTATCCCCTGTACTGAGTATGGTACCTGGTACATATTAAACATTTAATAATTGCTTTTTCATTCATTTGTTCATTCTCTAATGCAATTATAAATACCTTGAAGTCAGGGACTTCATCTAATACTTCTCTGTATCTTTCATAGTTCCTAATGTGGTCTTTTGTAACTAAATGTTTCCTTAATTTTGAAGATCTTTTTCTTCTTTTCAATTCATTTTATAAGGGATGGTCCTTTGGATAAAGAGGGAAGACATATTTTCACAAATGAAGGTGGCATTTAAAAAGATAGCAATGAAAGTTCAATTTAATTTTAAAATGAGTATTTATTGGTTGGTGTTTAGTATTTTGTATATTATTGTAGTAAGTGATGGAATATTGTTCCTTCCCTATTCCTTTACTATTTGAGTAACTGGAGAACCTAAAGTCTCTGTTTCAAAATATAAGCATAGAGATGGATGGGGAGAGAGGAAAGGGCTTGTAGGGAGTATTAGCCACCAGGAAAGGACTCTAGAGATAGTTTTTGTGCTTCACTTTTGTTCTATACTGGGAGAATTTCTGTGAAAAATAGAGGAGTCTAGAGAGACTTGCTTGCTAAACTGAAAACCTGGAGAAGCTGCTGTCAGACTATAGAACTATGAAGAGAGCCAATAGAGAACAAGCTGCTAAGTTTGTACCTTTTCCTATCTTGAGTAGCAGAGAGCTAAAAAAAAAAAGGCACAAACCCGCCAAACCAACCAGTATTTATGGGAGAGGATCCTCATAATCATGACTTTATGTACCCTCTGGGGACTCATGGTTATTTATTCTTTTACTTCTATTTGATTTCCCTCACTTTAACAGAGGTGACTAGGTAGCACTAAGGATAGAACTGAGGAAGATCTGAGTTCAAAGCCAGCTTCAGACATTACTAGCTATATGAACCTGAGCAAATCCTTTAACCCTATCTGCTTCAGTTTCCTCAGCTATAAAATGGGGATAAGAGCACTACCTCCCAGGGTCATTGTGAGGATAAGTGGAAAGATATTTATAAAATACTTACCATAGTGCCTGACTGTTTGTTCCCTTCCTTTTACTAATAAAACTTCTCTCTATAATACTTTGAATTGTACACTTTCAAGTATTAGTATACTTGGGGAGAATTGTGCATGCATGATTTCTATGAGCCCTTTTTGTTAGGAATGACGCAACAAGGTTGCACTGCAAATTAAAAAAGATATTGCTTGTTTACTTTTTTTCCGTTCCTCCTTGGCTGTTGCAATGGTTTTATTGTAGAGGGTCCTTGTGTTTCGGAGTTCTTCCTCTGTCTGCCTCCTCTCAGCCTCAAGGACAGAATATTGATCATGGTTCTTCTCTAGTTCCATTTGTAGCTGGGCCAAATGCTGCTGTACACCATAGAGTTGTACACCAAGCTCCTCCCTTTGAGTTTTGCCATGCTTTGTAGCCACAGTCTGTAGAAAAAAGAAATCAGTCAGTGCCACCTACATTGAACAAAACTTATGGTTGATCAAGTAAACTAATACTGTACCAGCTCACGGATCTCCAATTTCAGCTTATCTATCTGCTTCTTCAGATAATTCTTTAGTGCAGTTTGGAATCTTTTCATCAAGGGCTGAAATAAAGGAAAACCAGTTTTTACTACCTAGAATCTAGTGGCAGGAAATAAGAATGTTTTACATGTTTGATTTTTAGCACTGTGTAATTCATATGTGAATTGATGAATATGCATTCATCAATCAAAAACATGAGGAAGCATTTATTAAGTTCTTACTATTAGAAACAAAAATGTAGGAGTGGGGTTCTACCCAACCCTCCAAATAGTTAAGCAATCAGTGGCATAAAAAAAGTATTAAGGAATTTTCCCATAATTTCAACACAAAGTTTGAACAAGTCCTTAATTTGAAAGGAAGACAGGTCTTTAAGCCATTAAATGAAGGCAGATGATACCTCAGAAGAAACATCTTATGATTGGCTGAAAGAATCAGACACAGACACATCTCTGGGCCTATGTATAAAAATAGCATGAAAAAGTAGCATGAAAATAGAGTTCAGAGATGAGTTAACCGGCAGAACGACTTACCACTAGAAGACTCCAAGTTCCGTAGCTAAGGATTCCAGTGAAGCCACTGAGAATCACTGGCAGGGGTGGGGGGTGCTAAGGAGGTGAACGGGGTCATGTCTCTTTCTCTCTCTATCTCTCTTCTTTCTTTGTCTCTGTCTCTTTCTTCCTCTCTGGCTCTCTGACTCTATCTCTCTGACTTTCTCTTTCACTCTGTCTGACTCTGTCTGTTTCTCTTCTCTTCCTTCCATTGATCATGTTATTGAGACTCTAGACCAGTAGTAGACAAAACATACATCAGGGAATAGAGAAAGAAACACTGAACAAATATGGACAGACACAGACAGATTCAGAATGATAGCAACCCAAGGGAGGAAAACAGCTTTAAGGAATATAACCCCTTTTGGTGGAGAAAATAGCACCTATGGACCCTAGAAAGGTACCAATTCCTGGAGTCCATCAAAAGGGTTACTAAGGGGAATTCCATGAGGCTTCCACAAAGAAAAGATATTCCTTTTCCTAACGTGATCCCTATATATGTGCCTCACTACCTTTATGCTTTAAGATTGAGCCTCTTTGGGGGTGGAGCCAAGAGGGTGGCATAGAAGCAGAAGAAGTCAGTGCGTTCCCCCCATAACCACCTCAAATACCTGTAAAAATGACTCTAAATAAATTTTAGGGCTACAGAACCCACAAAGTGACAGAGAGAAACAAATTTTCCACTGAAGACAGCCCGGAAGGTGGACAGGAAGGGTTCATCGCAGCTTGCTGGGAGCCAAGCCCAGCTCTGAGAGAACCCATGGTTTTAGCCTCAGGGTGGCCCAACCAGCATGGCTAGAGGAATGTAGGGAGAGATCAGCAGCAGCTATGGCAGTTTCCAGATTATCAACCCATAAATGCCAAAGACAAAGTGAGAGGTCAGTGTAGACTCAAAAAGAGGCTCAAAAAGCCAATAAGGAGAAGAATGCCTTAAAAAGCCAACTTTGCCAGATGGGAAAAGAATCTCAAAAGCTCACTGAAGAGAATCATTCTTTCATAATTAGATTGGAGCAAATGGAAGCTAGTAGCTTTATGAGAAATCAAGATACTATTAAATAGATCCAAACAAACGAAAAAAAAGATTGAGTCTCTTTGAGACCCCTTAAAAGTCTAGCAATTGTGAGGTTCCTTAAGTATCTACCCAATATGGTGAATCTCTAATAAACTTTACTTTGACTGAAAGAAAAAAAGATTGAGCCTCTTCTCCCTAGGGACTTTGTGTGTAGAGGGGAAGAATGTGCCCCCAGCTTGCTAGGGGTATGCTTTGTACCAATCATTCTTACCATACCATCTTAGCAAATACCCTTTTTTAAAAACTAATTGAAGTCTGGCTGACTGATTTCAGTGGAAAGCACAGTGACACAGATTCATAAGTAACACAACTAGAAACACAACATCTTAAGGTACCTCTAGAACTCTGAAAGAGAGTAGTAATCAGTCACCCCCTAAGGACCTGGCTCACCAATGTGAGTGGAAGTTGGAGAGAGAGCTGTAGAGGGGCATACTACACATCCATATCATAGAAAACAAGTATTAATTAATGGAGATAGAGGTCTTGGCTTTGGAAAAGGTATAAATTGTTAAGGGTAAGATTAAAAATTAGGCAAAATTTAGCTGTGGAAACATGCACATCACCTTTGGCAGGCTCTTCCCAATTTCCCATTTCTGTTAGTGTGAGAACCATAATGCACCAAATTGGTTTACACCTAATATATTCATATTAGTCATATGCTTAACTATTTTGGAAATTATCAACCATGCTATGCATTCTGAGGAATAGGAAAAAAAATCTATCAGGAATTGTCCTTGTTCTTAAGGAAGGGTGGGGAAACAAGAAATGCACTGTACAGTTAAAATATATGAAAATATTTTTGTCTTTGTTTTCTTTCACAATATAACTATGTGTGGATATGTTTTGCATGACTACACATGTATAACCTATATGGAATTACTTGCCTTCTCAGTGCGTAGGGTGGAGAGAGAGAAGGAGAGAGAATTTGGAACTCAAGGTTTTGAAAACAAAAGTTTAAAAATTGGGTTTTTTTTTTACAAGTTTTAAAAACTGGTGAAAAATTAAATACTAAATAAATACAGCCCCAAATATGACAATATATGGTAAACTCCAAATGAATGTCATAGACAAGTATGGTAAGAATTCAGAGGAGGAAGAGGCAACATTAGACTAGGATGCTCAGGGAAGTAGAAGTTGGCTAGGTAGAGTGGAGGGAGAGAATATGATTAAAATGCAGTTGTTAATCAGTGCGTAACCCAATTGTTTCTCAATCCATGTTTGGCTGCTTATGCCAAAAGTAAACGTTAAGAATCTTCTTACGTGGTCTGGATCCAAAACCACCAACTGAGTTTCTTCTTCCACTTCCTCACTTATATCTGATTCTGATATATGTTCCAAATCAATTCCTCTAGAAGAACTTAAGTAATTAATAGTATCCAACAATGGAGTAACTGCTCTGACTCCAGTTCCTATTGGGATTGAGAGGGGGTAGAGGAAAGAAGAAATGAGAAATGTTAGGTAGGATAGCAAGAAAAATCACTTAAAAGTCAATATAAACAATTGGTTAATAGCTCTTCTGATAAGGCGAGAATCAAGTGAAGGCTCAATTAAACATGTTCTCTCAGAAATCTAATGCAGTACAGTAGAGTATAAAATAAAGTTTACATATACATATTTGTCACCATTTATTCTATTATTCAATTTTTAAAGACTGCCTCAAAACTAGTGGTTCTGGGTTCATTACTAGTTAGTTGTGGGAGGACAAAGATGTGCTTCATGTATTTATTTACATTCACATTTGACAAATCAGCTTCCACAAAATATTCAACTCTCTTGATTTTGGATTTGGGAGAACTCATCTTTAGGATTTTAAAGTCTGGTGAGAAATTCACTGAAGTAAAATTACTAGCTTTTTCATTAGGCCAAACATCCCCATTTCCTTTAATCTATCTCATATGGCATGACCTGGAGGCTCTTACCATCCTGGCCACCTTCCTCTGGATGATCTCTGGCCCATAAATGTCCTCCCTAAAAGGTATCTAAAACTAAAAACAGTATATTAAATTTGTTCAGACCAATAAGCATGGTTGGACTTCCACTTCTCTAGTTCCAGATACAGATACCTTTCTTAATGCAATCTAAGAATTCATAACTTGTATCCAATACGCAGCACACTAAAACTCACTAAGACACTTAGATACCTTTTCCCATAAGAATTATCTTCAAGCCAATCTCCCTTATACTGTACATATGATGCTGATGTTTTGAAAGTCAAGTACAAGATGTTACATTTACTTGTGTTGCATTTTGTTTTATTGGCTTCATCCCAGTGTTCTAGTTTGTTAAGATCTTTTTGGATCCTGACTGTGATCCAGTGTGTTAGCTACACTTTCTAACTTTGTACAGTCTTCACATTGCATAAGCTTACTATCTTTTCATTTATCCAAGTCATTGATATAGATATAAATAGCACGGGGTGAAACAAAGATCTATGGGGTACTCCATTTTTCTCGAAGTTGACACCTAACCATTAATGGATCTTTGAATCTAGTCATTCAACCATCTAATTGGTCTCCCTGTCTTGTCTATTCCCACCTCCAATCCATCCTCCATACAGCTGCCAAAAGTTGTTTTTTTTTAAGGTACAGATATGACTATGTTAATAAATCCTTTTTAAAAAAATAAACTCCAATGTCTCCTTCTTAAATATAAATTCCTCTGTCTGGCATTTAAAACTCTTCACAACCTGACACCATCCTACCTTTCCAGTCTTCATATACATTAATCTACTCTATGTGTCTATGGTCCAACCATACTGGCTGTTACTTACATATGGCACTACATATCCCATCTCTGTGCTTTGCCCTGGCTAGGTCCCAGCACTTTCATACTCTCCTTCCTTACCTCTGTCTCTTGGAATCTCTGGTTTCCTTCAAGAATCAGTACAAATGCTTCTTTCTGCATGGAGCTTTTTTCAGGTTTCCTTATCCCACAGATGCTAATGCCTTCCCCTAAGACAATGTGTGTGCGTGCGTGTGTGTGTGTGTGTGTTCATGCACACACAAATGCATGTCTTCCCAATTAGAATTTAAGCTCCATGAAGGCAGAGACTATTTCATGTCTTTCTTTTTATTGGCAGTGCCTAGCCCAGTGCATGGCACAGAGTAGGCACTTAATAAATGCTTGCCTACCTGGTTTGACCAGTTCTAAATCCACTTAACTGTACTTTCATCTAGCCCAAATTTTTCCATTTTGTCCACAGGAATAGCATAAAAGACTATGTGGTCTTTTTCTTGTGGACCACCATATGTTCTTATTATATACAATGTTGTAAAAGTAATTTACATATAAATGCAAAAGATAATTTTCATCAACAATTCCTGAAAATAAAATTTCCCTATTTTTCCTTCAGTTAAATAATGCCTTCTCTAGGAGTCGTTAGAATAAGGAATAGCTTTGTAAGTTTAACTCCAGCTAACGAGATGAGGAATGAAATGAGGCCCTGGCATCATATTCTTCCTAGTTCCCTAAAGCTAGCGGAGTTGTTTAAAACATTTCCTATGCCATACAATGGGGATAATCATACCCATAGTACAAACTTTAAAAGACCGTTGCTAGGATTAAATATGGTAGTTAATGCATGCAAAGCACCTGGCAAAACTTAAAGCATTCTATGAATCCAGTTATTATAATTATAGTAAAAGATTATGTTAATAAAACCTAACCATTTGTAGAGTATTTTATGGTTTGCAAAACACTATATATTATCTCATTTGATCCTTACAACAACCATGTGAGATATAGAGGTATAATTTATACCCATTTTACATGTATTTGTATTTCCTCCGTTTACAGAGGAAACTGGGAGTCAGAGTAATTAAGTACCTGGGCTAAAGTCACATAGTAAATGTCAGAGGGAGGATCTGAATCTATGTCTCACCTGACTCTAAGTTTGGCATTCTAATCACTATGGCATTTTGCTTCTCATTAATAGCATTATTCATGTGGAAAAAAGTTTGCTTTTTTTCTAAAGTAAGTTTTTTCTATAAATGCTTTCAGTGAATACAAGTGAATAGAATATGAATTTGAACCCCAAACAAATACATAAAATCCTATTTACATTTTGATAAAAAAGAATGTAAACTTTAATAAAATGGCAATAATTTTACAATAATATATTTGCTCTGTGTCTTCCAATCTGTTTTTCAACAATTTATAAAGTTTTGTTACTGTTAGGTTTTCAGTATAGTCATAGAAAATGTGTATGTTTTTCTAATTATGTTAAATTAACTTTCCATCCTATACATACATATTTATACATTACTAAAATAAACCCTGGTTGTTGCTGAGTCAGGACATTTTAAAGTCATATGTAATTCTAGATAAACATTCAATGGAAAAAGGTTGTTTCCATTGAAATGGTGGGCCAATGCTGAATATCGACACATGTTCCAGTCCTCTCATCTGACAAAAAGAACCCTCTAGCATCTTCCATTACTGTGATTCCATTTAATAAACTGATAATGTCTGCACCAGACATTACACTTTTACAAAGATGATAAATGAACGATGAAAACTGATGAGATCATCAAGGGAGAGAGAACAGAGAAAAGAGGGCCCACATCCAGACCTTGGAGAACACCTTTCCTTAGAGGGCAGAAAAAGATGATTATCCAACAAAGGAGAATAGTAGCTAGTGGCCACAAAAGTAGAAGTGTCAAGAGTGAGCAATGTCACAGAAACTCTGGGATGATAAATATAGGAGGAGAGAGTGACCAAAAGTATAAAATTCTACAGAGAGGTCAAGAAGAATAAGGACTAAAAGAAGGCTATTGGATTTAGTATTTAAGGATCACTGTTAAGGTTCCATCAAAATATTAATATCATCTCTTTTTGTGGTGGCAAATAAATGGAAGCAAAGTAGATGCTCATTAACTGGAGGACTGGCTGGACCAATTGGTATATGAATGCAATACATTATTATAATGCAATAAAAATAATCCATATGAAGAATTCAGAGAAGCATAGGAAGACTTAAAGAAACTGATGTAGAAAGAAATAAACAGGGGTGGCTAGGAGGCATAGTGAATAGAGCACTGGTCCTGGAGTCAGGAGAACCTGAGTTCAAATCCAGCCTCAGACACTTAGCACAAAAATTAGCTGTGTGACCTTGGGCAAGTCACTTACCCCCAATTTCCCTCCAAAAAGCAAAAAAGAAAGAAAGAAAGAAACAGAACAAATAAAACACAATGGAAAGGAAAAAAACTGAATCCTGTGTGACTATAATAACCAAGTATGTCCCTGGGGGAAAAAAGAGATGAGAAAAATGTACCTTCCTCTCTTCTGTTAAGAGCTGGAGAGCTAAGGTCATGGAACATTACATATAATTGTCAAATTGGTTTGATGTATTGTTTAACTTTTGCTGAACATTTTTCTTTCTTTTTTAATCTTGTTACAAGGGATAGTTCCAATTGTTCAAAGAGAAGGAGAAAAGAGAGAGATATTTGTAAATAAAGGTGATGTAAAAACTAGATATCGATACACATGAAAAAGGAGAAGATCTGGAAGCTAGATTGGAATGGGTTGAGAAGTAGGCATCTCAGTGGGAAGAGCACTAGCTTGCCAAAAGAAAAACTCATCATCATGAGTTCAAATGTGACTTCAGACACTTAGTAGCTGTGTGACCCTAGGCAAGGGTCTATAAAATGAGCTGGAGAAGGACATGGCAAACCAATCCAGTATCTCTGCCAAGAAAACCACAAATGGAGTCATGAAAAGTCACTCTCATAGAGTGGAGATAATTTGTAAGTATAATACATTAAGAAAACTTTTAAAAATAGATTAATAGCTTGGGGGAATGGGAGGGCTAAATTAAATTTTGAATGCTAATTGATTTAACTCACCTATTAAAAGACAATAGGTTACAGAATGGATATGTGGACCTGTACATATTTGTAATCAGTAGGGAAGAAGCCAATAGATAGGGAAAGACTCAAATAATTCTCTCTACAACATACGGGACCAATGAGTCTAGGTTTTCTCTTGCAAGCATTTTATCTCTCCCCCTCTACTTTTCTCTGTAGTTTTGTTGCTTTTAGAATTACTCACTCTCACCTCTCCCCCTGCCAGATGCATGGAAAGTACATTTCATTAAAGTGATTAGAGAACTTTTAATTTTTTAAAAGTGCACATTTATTGAGTACTCAATTATAAAAGGATTTTATTTTATTCATTACTAAAGAAACCAAAACAATTTTACAGTTTAAATTTTAATTTAAAATAGACACAAAATATTTATTTTTTAAAAATATATGTTACGGTGTGCCTGGACATATGTGGCATACCCTGTATGCATTTATGTGACTCTTTTCTCAGTTTTTCCTTACTTTTTCAATATTTGTAATGGTCAAAGTCAAGGAATTTCTCCTTTTGATCGTCCCCAACCTTGCTTGTTTTTTTTTTTTGCATTATTAAGAATAAGAATCCAATTTGTAACCTCCTGTTAATTAAAATGAGAACTATAGGACAAATGTTAATTTAGTTTTTAAAAAGTTTTTGCTACTTTGATTTTCCCTTGTGATAGTCCAGTAGGGGAAGGACAGAAAAATTTCTACCATTCTGATGCCCTCTTCTAATCTGTTCCCATTCCCGTCCCTTAATAGGTAGGAAAAGATATCATAGATTTGGTATCATCCCTGAGGCAGCACACAATGGTCAGACCATTGACTCATCAGAGCTAATATCAGAATTAATAATAAACAAGAAGAACAGTAATGAGAAAAATATTGTGCATAATTAGGAAAATTTAGCCCTAAATGACTTAAACAATTTATTGAACAAATTGAAAAATGGATAATAAAAATTATGTAATATCAACTCTCATAATTTCATTCTAAAATTAAACCAATATAAATTAATTACTACAACGAGACCAAAAGAAACCAGAAAAAGCCATAGTCAGCAAACATTTGACTTACTTGCCAAATAGAGAGAGATGACAACTAAAAACATTAGGCTAGAATATAAACTCATATGTAAAAATCTGAGAAATACGAATAAACGGTATTGTCTCATAAAGCAGAAGGAAGCAGTAGATGCTAATACCAGTCCAAAGAAAGCTTGGCAAGATATCCAACTAAACAAAATAATCCCAAAGTAATTAAGGGATAAAAAGAGAAAGACAACTATGAACAGAAGAAAAACAGAAAAAGTTGGTAAAAACTTAACAACTAATAGTTTTCTCCATCAAGGAGAATGGAGCCACCACACAAATAAGGACCCTAACATCTCACAGTCCCTGAGATATTTATGGAGAAATGGTACTAAAGAGTACAAAAATTGGGGGGAGGGAGCCAGAGTGGATCGAGTACATCAATCAGTAAGGTTTATTAATTACTTATCATGTGTCAGGCACTGTGATAAACTCTGGAGACACAAATATAAAGAATCTTATTTGTGTATGACATTTTATTAATTGCATCAAGACCAAAGATATTGAAGGGCCTCCTGGAAGAGGTTTGTAATTGTTCAAAGGAGTTTGACCTATCCATCCAGGAAAAACTGAAGAGATGAAAAATATCTATTGCTCAGATTTCAACTTGCCTCTAAATGGACACTACATATATCTTGTCTAATATGTATATCCAAGACAATCTAGTTGAAAAGGAAGAAGAAAGCCAGCTGGATTGTTTTCATGATATTAAAATGTACTTTTACTGCCTCCAAGCTTCCTCTAATATCAAAGACCCATCTTTTCAATATATTTTCCTGATGTTGCTATATGGCAGAGCAGATTGTTTCTGAAGAATTAAAAATGAACATCACACAGAAGGCAATGGAAAGCTGGATGCAAGCAGGTGGCAACATGAGAGGTTCTGAAGAAGAGTAGAAGTAAAGGATGCCATCAAAAGATTGTATGACAAAGAAAAAATGGGCTGATTATATGATGAGAGGCAAAGGATAGCAGGTAGACATCAAAGCCTTCCACTGTTACCCTTGAAATGTTGGGAAAGAGCAAAGATCTCTTACATGTTATCTGGACGTGCTTGTGGCATATGTTTGGGAGGTCTCAGACAAGAATCTCATGAAAATGGGTGGGCTGGCATCTGAATCATTATAAGGAAGAGCCAAATTGATGAGATCACAGATCCATTTGAGTATTTTTAACAGCTAGGTGGCCCAGTGGATAGAGCACCAAGCATGGAATCAGGAAGACCTGAGTTCAAATCTGATCACAGACACTTGTTAGCTATGTGACCCTGGGCAAGTAACTCAACCTCTATTTGCCTCTGTTCCCTTAACTATGAAATAAGGATAATAATAACACCTACCTTGTAAGGATTAAATGAGATTATATGGCACTTAGCAGAGTGTCTGGCACATGGTAAGTGCTTAATAAATGCTTATTTCCTTCCTTCCTATCTATTTACCCACTAATCTACCCAATAGGGTAGATTAAAGAGCCAGGTTCTTTGCAGCTCCTCACTCTGCTATCTTGCTAGAATTTCTTTTATTTTTTAAATTCTTGAGGCAGATTATAGGAAGTCTGGTTCCCTTGTAACCTCTCATTCACTCTTTTCTTGAAAGTCCAATATGTTTAAATTTCATTTTAATGTAATCAAGAGGCTCAAAACATTGGCCAAGGATGATGTTAACAAAGGACAGTCCTAGTATTAGTCATTGTTACCTGATGGCTCCTGGTCTGGTGCCTCTGGTGTTCCTGGAGACCTCCTGTCCCTCAAAGATGGGACAAAATAAGTCCTGTCTCTGAATGGTATATTTTCTATGTTACCCATATCCTCTTTGTATTTTTTAAAGAGGTCCTCATCTGTTGTTTCCTGTAATAGAAATAAATCTTCTGATCACTTATTTTTAGGAAATCTTTAAATATTATCAATTCTCTGTCTATAATAGAAAGACTTGGGCATTGAATGAAGAGATTGAGGTTGACATCGACTTTGACATTATAGGTATGATTATGGGTAAGTCATCTCATCTCGCTAAGTCTCAGCTTCCTCTTTCATAAAATTAAAAATAACGCTTATACAAGAGGGACATCAAGTTATAGTAGACAGAATGCTATACTATCAGTCAGGAAGATATGGGTTCCAATCCTGCCTCTACTAGCTCCATAAATCACAACTCTCAGAGTCTCAGGCAACTCTCTCAGTGATGTGGAAGGAATTCCCACAATGATAAAAATCACAGGCACTTGACTGACATATGGAGCACATAATATAATATAATATGATATGATATATGATATGATATGATATAATATGATATGATATATACATAATATAATGTATACTTATAATACTTAAATTCTCTTCCTCAAAAAAGAGAAAAGTGCTTTGTAAATCTTAAACCTTCTAGAAATGTGAGCTATTATTATTCTCTATGCCAGATCCACTCAGCAGCACCACTCGCCTTCTGTTTTTAGCATCCAGATGATCAGAGACTACTTTGAAGCTACCAACAGTATACTCTTTTTGGTCACTTAGGAAGAATATTTTTCCTTTATTATTCTAAATTAATTAAAAATTTTTTTGAACCTAATCATCAAAAACAAACATTTCAATATACAAAGATAAGCTAGAAAGAGTATTATATGTATAAGAAACTATGGATTTTCTAGTTTCATATATACAATTTGCTTTTTAAAAGAAATGTGTTTATATTAAATTTAACAAAGGAGTAGCAAAATTGCTTTTTTTGGGTCCTTTCTGTAATTCTTTTATTTTCTTTTATGCATTTCAAAATGTTTTACTGATTTTTTTGGTTTCTATCTCTCTTACTAGCCATTTATCTGTCTTTACTTTTGGTGAATTCCACTAAAAAAAAGATTCTTCTAGGAACTTTTCCCTGATTGACATCAACCACTATCCAGACTACCTTCCTCCAAATCCCCAAACATTTATTCTTTTTTTAAATTAATTTGTTTATTTTTAGTTTACAAGATTTAATCCCATAGTTCCTTGAGTTTCAAATTTCCCTTCCCTCCCTCCCCCCACCCCCAAACATTTATTCTTAAAAGAAAGGTACCTTTGCATTTATTATTTCCTTGTAGACGTAAGTACACATAAGTATACTTGTACACACGCTTTTGCATTTAGCACATATTTCTTTTCTCTCCTTTGTCAAATTATAACTACCTGAGGAAAAGAGTTTTTCAGAAGCTGTTTTTCTGTACAGTATTACTGGCTTATATAGAATTCTTTAAAATCCTAGAAAATGCAGTGGCTTCAGGCTCAAATATCAAGCTAAAGAGTTGGCAATTCTACCTTCTGGGAAATTCAGATTTTATTAGAAAGGTCTCCTTTAAAATAAGAGATCAGAATTGACAGGTACAGGGGCGGCTGGGTGGCACAGTGAGTAGAGCACCAGCCCTGGAGTCAGGAGGACTTGAGTTTAAATCCGGCCTCAGACACTTAACACAAAAACTAGCCGTGTGACCTTGGGCAAGTCACTTAACCCCAACTGCCCTCCAAAAAGCAAAAAAAGGGAAAAAACATTGACAGGTACAACAGTGTGTTAAATAGATAGACTCTCTCTTTCTATTTTCTATGTTTCCAGAATTGAGAACTGTTTTCCTTACAGTTCTTTTGCAGAATTTGTATGACTCCTGGGTGTCAAACTTACTGCAGACACCCAATCAACAATTCAAATCTCCTAAACTCAAGTAATCCATAAACTTCAGCCACCCAAGAAAAAATGATTACAGGTGAGCACCATCAAGCCTGGTTTACCTTTTTTTTTTTTTTTTTTTTTTTTGCTTTTTGGAGGGGGGAAGGCAGGGCAATTGGGGTTAAGTGACTTGCCCAAGGTCACATGGCTAGTTTTTGTGTTAAGTATCTGAGGCTGGATTTGAACTCAGGTCTTCCTGACTCCAGAGCCAGTGCTCTATTCACTGTGCAACCTAGCCACTCCTACCTTTCTTAATCTCAGGTATAAAATGGAAACTTCTGTCTTTGATAACAAGCTACCTGGTTTTACCAACCTTGTTTAAAATAGAAAGTGTGATCTAGGAGCTTAATATTTTAAATATCAGATTCTTATTCATAGGTCCCATATATAATTTGTAGCAGAAAATGTATCTAATACTTTGCAACATTATGTCTTGAACACTTTGATATACCCTGTGCAGGAATAAATGTATTAAGACAGAATTCTGGCTCACTCACTACTTGAAGTGAAGATGTAGTGGCTTCAGAAATATCTGGAATTTGGGGTGGCTCTGTGGAACTGACTGTCTCTTCTCTTGGTTCTGTTGAACTGGGCTCATCTATTGGTTCTGTTAAGCTGGGTTCCTCTCCTCGTTCTGTTGAACTTTGCTCTTCTATTGGTTCTGTTGAGCTGGGTTCCTCTCCTGGTTCTGTTGAGCTTTGCTCCTCTAATGGTTCTGTTGAGCTGGGTTCTTCTCTTGGTTCTGTTGAGCTTTGCTCCCCTCTTGATTCTGTTGAACTGGGCTCCTCCATTGGTTCTGTTGAACTGGGCTCCTCCATTGGTTCTGTTGAGCTGTATTCCTCTTCTGGTGGATATGGTTCATTGGCCTCCTCTTGGGGTGGCTTTTTTTCTTCAAGGTCCTCACTGACCACTGGCTGTACAACCAGAAGCAAAAATGGGGCAGATCAGAATGATAGGGAAAAACAGTAAATATGTTAACTCGTGAGAGAATTATATTGAAAGAATGCTGGACTGGCAAAGCACCATATTTTAAGATTATGTGACAGTTGGGTTTTTTTTAAATCAAATCTGTAATCTTCTTGGGGTATGAAATTCTAGTTGAGGAAACCCCTGCTTACTAAAGCAGATAGATAATTTATAGATTTAGATTGATGTTAAGTGACTTCCTCAGCATCACATAGCAAGTGAGTGTCAGAATTGGGACTTGAGTCTTAGGGTCTTGACATATACACCAATTTTTAATTCACTTGGCTGCCTCTTATGACATGTTTATTCTGGTTAATTATAGTTCCTTCTTTTGGAAAAAAAAAGGGCTTGGCTTCAAATAATTTAGGAAATCTAGTGGTAGAATTTCTCATATATACTTAATCAGGTATCTTGCACACTAATGAATAAGACTAATATCTCTGTGTTCTATGGACAAGGAAAGAGGGATATGTAAAGTCTTTGGGCAAATTCTTACTATTTTGAATTTCTTTTATTAATCATAAATATCTGTAACATTACCCCATCCTCTTCTGTTTGCTCTTCTTCCACACCTTGAGAAATTGGTTCAGTTTCTGCTTCAGACCTAGTATCAGTTAAACAATTAGACAAATAGATTCAAATAATAGTGATTTGAAAAGTGAAAAGAGCAATGCATCTGGATAAAGTAAAACCAGAAATTTCATCTTCAGGATGCTTATTTGCGTGATAAAATAGAGAAAATAAAAAAGCCAGAGAAAAGTATACCAAAAAGACAAGAGTAATATCTATTTTTTTTATCCATTTCTCCATGTAGGGATTACACACACACACACACACACACACACACACACACACACACACACACACACACACACACACATTCTTTCAAGGGCAGCAGATCCTTGTTTAACATTATAAAAAGTCCAATTCTATCCTACAAAGTGATGGAGTTTCTACCCCTTTGCAATAAAAAGTAAAGGACTGGAGATTTCATAGTGTTCCTTTTATAAATCTCCATTCTTATTAGCCCAAAATACATGACTTTCTCAACAAATACAGAGCCTTGATATGGATTTATGATGCAGTTGGAGAGGGAGAATGTCGACTAGATTCTCAATAGTGAGGATTATGTTACTACCAACAACCTCTGTGCTATCTCTCTGCTCCCCTTTCAGGCTAGAATAGGCATATCTTTCTAGGATGTTTCTGTGTAGAGCCTAAGAACAGGGAAAGAATAAAATGATCTTTCTGTGCCCATTAAACATTCATGTAGTCTATAATTTTAAAGTTGACTCACTAAAGTTCAACTTTTAAGGGCATTTAGCTTCCTCATCCTTAAAATGAAAAATTGGACTAACTTTAGTTCTCTAAGGTCTTCTCCTTAGAGAAAATGGAAGGAACGGGGTAAAGGGGAGAAAAGTGTAGATGAAAAGAGAGCAAGAAAGGGAGAAGAAAAGAGGAAAGGAAAAGAAGGAGTAGGAGAAAAGAGAGAAGTGACTAGGAAACTGGAAAAGAGGAAGAGGAAGTGTCTGTGAAAAGAGGAAAATTCGATGACAGTGCCCTTTTCCTTCTTACTAGCAAATATTCTCAGATAAACCAGTCCTGGAGGTAAGAGTTAAATGTATGTTTTGAAGTGACATGAAATAAATTAATTTCCTACTTGCCTTAATATAAATAAGGATTGCCTGTATTTCAAATTCTGTTCGAACTTTTTACCTTTTATTGATTAAGGGGGCGAAGCAGGATAAACACAAATACAGCTAAGACGGAGAGAAGAAGATAGGGAGCTGAAAAATAAAGGCTAAGCGAGAAGACATAGGGGAAGCCTCAGGGATAAGAAATGGACAAAATGGGTGAAACCCATACCCTGGAAGAGAGAAAGAAAAGCTGAGGAAGGAAGATGCCGCTGCCTCCCTGGACTTTCTGCTCTCATTCTCGGAGGTACCCCTCCTCCCAGCTAGCCCCTTCCCCCATTTCCCATCGGTATCCCAGTAGCTCCCCTCACCCTGGACCTTCCTCCTCAGGCTCAGCCATCTTCCGTTGCTAAGAGACGCAATCAACATCCGTTGGCTAAGTATTCTTTGGAAGGAACCAAACTCGACAGATGTTATGTCCACCCCCTCGCCTTTACCTGAAATGGAATAGTCTGCTCTCCAGTCTCCTTACCTCCTCCCTCTGTATCTCAAAGCCAGAAACAGCTGGAACTAGAAATCGTGGCTGTTCTTCAGTCTCTAGAGCAACCATTGAGGTCTGCAACTGACTTAATCAATGGTTACAGATCGTGGCTGCAGCCCGTGAGAAGCATTTCTATAATACCATAAACATTTGAGGACCCATAGTTTATTGATCTGTATGGGTCTGTTAGGTGAAAGGGTACACTTGATGGTATTTGGGAAATGTACTGGCTGAGCTTCTCTGCTTACCACATGGAAATAAGTATTTATTACATAAATTAGATTACGTTACATTACCTGAGTAATAGTTCTACTATGTGCCAGCTACTGTGCTGAGTGATTTTTGTTATCTCATTTGAGACTCACATCAACTATTTGAGGTGTTATCCCCGTTTTACAGGGGAGGAAGCTGAAGCAAATGGAAGTTAAGTGATTTGCCCAGGAACACACAGCTATTAAGGTTCTGAGATGAATTTAAACTTCAATCATATGGACTCCAAACTGAGCTCTCTATCCACTGTGCCACTAGCTGCCTCTCATCGAAGATGTAAGTGGTCAGAGGATCAAGATTTGTTGCTCAAGAAAATAAGTGTTACTGTCTCCATGTATAAGCTCTTACATCTAAAGAGACAAAAGGAATGGCATGTAGCAAGAGGTGTTTGATGATACACTTCTGTCAAGGCACCATGAAAACTATTTTGGAAAGTCCAATTTATTGTTTATATCAAGATTGGGTTGGGAGACACTTCTAGGCTGAGGCTGGTTATCAGTTACTACTTTTAGCACCACTGTTAATTGTAATTGGTGAACAGGTGACAGGGAAGAATGGGATACATGTCCTAGCCAGATCTGACCAGTATTAACTGACCTGGCCATGAACCTGGGATGGTAGCCCCACAACTTTCTGGATATCATCTGGTTTGGATGGGAGCTTGGGATTAGGAACAATGTACCTTGCCCTCTGAATCTCTTTTGTGGATTCTTCATCCATGTTAAGCTCACTAACCACTGCAGCCTCCCTCAAGGCTCCATCTTGAGGGTTTTCTTCTTATTTCCCTGGAACTCTTGTAGGAATCTCAAACCTAACATGTCCAAAATAGAATTTACTATCTTTACCCCCAACTTTACCCTTTTCTTAACTTCCCTATTACTGCCAAGGGTACCTTCATACTCCCAATCACCTAGGCTCACAATCTCAATTCTTCACTCTCACTTATCCCCTATATCCAATCCATTGCCAAATCTTGTAGTTTCTGCCTTAACAACATCTCTCTTTTAGCTCTATAGGTCCTTGTCACCTATTGTCTGGACTACTACAATACCCATCTAACTGGTCTCCCATTTTCACTTCTTTTCCCATAGAAATTCATCCTTCACTTAGAAGCCAGACAATTTTTCTAAATTATAGGTCTGACCATTTACTCCCTTCACCCCCTTGCTCAATAAATTCAAATGACTCCCTTTTACCTTTAAGATCACACATAAACTCCTCTATCATTTAAAAGTTTTCATAACTTGATGTCTTCCTACCTTTCTAGCCTTCTTATACCTTATACCACTCTTCTTCCTCTACTATCCAGCTACACTGGACTACTTGCTGTTCCTGAAACATGACAGTTCATCTTCACCAACTGTTTGCATGCATTGACTGTCCCTCAGTGCCTGAAATGCTCTGACCCCTCACCTCTGCCTCTTACTTTCAAGACCCATCCCAAACCTTACCTTCTGCAGGTGGCATTTCCCAATCTTTCAGGCTGAAAATGCCTTTCCCTTTAGGCTGCCTTCCATTTACTCTTTATATAGCTAGTCATTTACACATTGTATTTACACTAGTACCTAGTCATTTACACATTGTGTTCCTTATTGGAATGTAAATTCCTTGAAGGCAGGTACTGGTTTTGCGTTTCTTTTTACCCTCGATTTAGGGGGTGTACAAGGTGTTTAAGGACTAGCACCTCTGGCATGAGAGCTTCCCAAGCCCTTTTCAGGGCTGCTTTTTGGCCTTTGGTGTCCCCTTGTTACCCAGCTCTCACCTGTGGCTTTAAGAAGCTATCACATGATCAGAAGCCATACCTTGGTAAAACTTTCTTGGAAGATGGGCTAAATCAGGTTAAGAGGAACAATGAACTCAAACCTGTTGGTAAGTTAGGGGGATGTCTACCCCAAGCATATGAAGATTTCCCCTTGCGGAATGGGCAGATGAAAATAATTTTTTTTCCAATAGTCATGAAGGCAGCTGAAGCAGATGCTATGGAACATTTAGAGTTTGGTTAAACATCAAAGATGCCAAGGTCATCCACCATATCCTGGGCCATCACCAGGAGTCCTGACTTTTGTCTTGCCATTGAATTTTGCTAACTCTGAAAGAGAGAGTTTGACAATTTTGTGCACCTCTGCATCATGTAAATCCAATTCATGTGCAAGTCAAGACACCCTGTAATGTTATTGGTCCTCTTCAAAGATGAAGGACAAACAACAACCACAACTCCCAGCCCAGCCCAGTGTCTGGCACATAGTGAGTGTTTAATAAATGCTTGTTGACTGCTAAAGGAAATGCTCAGAAAGGTCAGAGACAGCATTTGGGTCATAACTGTCTGCTCAGACATTTCCTCATTTCCCATCTGTCTGCACTCATGTTGGACTTGACTTCTCCACCATGGCCCGGGTAAACTCATCATGGGGAAGTCTTATCATCTTGCAAGATCCAATCATACTTGTTACCTCATAAGAGAGGTAAAGGGCACTCCTACATTTAAGGAGGGAACAATGCTAACATCTCTTCAGATATCTCATTTCTCCTCTGGCTGCTCATTTCAGTCTTCATCCTCTCCATCATGCCACTGTGCCTGCTACTCTTCCTCCCCTTCCTCCCATCCTTACCTCCTTTTCAGCTTTTGTTTGGTGTCTTCTCCCTTTATATTGTAAACTTCTAGTCTTTCTTTTTTATGGAGTACATCCAATATACCTGCACATACTAGACTCAATGTTTATCGACTATATCAACTATTGTCACAAAAAAAAGGGTGGCTGAATAGAATTGATCTTAAAAGTGTAATCTGGACTCTCATGATTGGGTAGGCAGGTTGCCAGTTTTCAACAACTTAGTGTCAGTTGAATGGGTCACATTCCTCCTTCAAACCTTTTTCTTTTTCTTTTAGAATTTATTTATTTTTAGTTTTCAACATTTATTTCCACAAAATTAAGTTCCAAATTTTCTCCCCATCTCTTCCCTACTTCCCACCCCAAGATTACCCCTTCCCTAGTCTGCCCTCCCTTTTATTCTCCCCTATCCCTCCCCCTCTTACTCCCTTCCCCCTTACTTTCTTGTAGGGCAAGATGGATTTCTATACCCCATTGCCTATATATCTTATTTCCCGGTTGCATGTAACAACAAATTTTAAATATTTGTTTTAAAAACTTTGGAGTTCCAGATTCTCTCCCTTCTTCACTCCTCACCCACCCTTCAAACCTTTTTCTTAAGTTGCTAGTTGAATGGGTCGCTTTCTCCCTTTAACCATTTTTAAGGTGCCAGGTGAATGGGGGCAGGGAACACATTCCCCCTCCAATCATTTTTTTTTAAAGGTCTGCTGGGGAAGGTGGGGAATGTGAGTATTATGATTTGGTGGAGATGGACGACGGATTCTAGGGAGATTCAGCCCCCCTCTCATTCCCTCATGGTGCCTCGCAAACTCATTGGAGTGCTCCTAGTGCAGAGTCCCAGGACCCGGGGCTGACGTCCCAGGGGAGCTCCTCCGGCCAGGAAGGCCGGGGTAGAAGGGGATGGACAGAAGAGCGGGGGATGGGCCTGAGGGACTGGGGAGAGGCCTGCCCCTCCCCCGCCCCGCCGCCTCAGTTGCCAGGGCGGTTGCTAAGGAAGTGTTGCCGGACCGGAAGTGAGAGGCCGGGGGGGGGGGGCGGGGCAGTCTGGCCGGCGCTTCTCTCTTTCTCGTAGCCAGAGCTGGAAGGGCGGGATATGCGCCCGCCGCCGCAGCGAGAGGCAGGCCTTGCGGGCGGGCGGTCCTGAGTCCGGCTGGAAACAACCGCCCCAGAGTAGGGGGCGGGCCAGGGGGCCGGGCCTCGACTCGCCTCTGCCTGCGGGGCTCCGGGCTCCCGTCTCCTCCCCGCCCGGTCCCGCCTCATCCATAGGGGAGGAGGTGGCAGCGCTGGCGGGACCCGAAAGCCGAGAAAGCCGGGGTTGAGTCCGGCTCCGGACGTGTCCAGGCCCTGGGTGAGTCTGGGTTCTGGCTGCTCCAGGGGGCCGAGGCCGGATGGGAAGCAGTGAAGAGCGCCCCGAGCCCGGGAGGAGTGCCAGGCCGCCGGGCCAGCTGGGGAGGTGGCGGGGTGCGGGAGGGGTGGGCTGCCCCCTAGAAGGGCCCAGAACTAGGGAGGCTGTGCAGCCTCGGGGGTGGGGGAGAAGGAAGGAACGCATGTAAGCTCCTACTGTGTGCTGAGAGCTTTTCAGATAGCGTCTCCGCTGACCCTGGGAGGCAGGTTGCTGGTTTTAACTTTAATTTTACAGATGGAGAAACTGAGGCAATGAGAGGTTAAGTGACTTGCTGCTCGTTTTGCTCTAAGTGTCTGAATTTGAACTCGGGGCTTCCTGACTCCAAGCCCAGGGCCCAATTCACTTCGGGCAGAGGCAGTTTTGGAGCCTCTGTCTCAGGATTGTTGAGTAGGAGTCTTGGAAGGAAGAGGAATCAGAAAAAGAGTAGCTCCGTGTGTTGTGTGGGACCCTTGTTGCTTCCCCCCGTCTGTGGGAAGGTTGTGGTGGCAGCAGTAGGACGGGGGAATTTGGGTGGCAGTCCAGTTGGGGATAGAAGGTTCTCTTTGGGACTTACTGTGAAGTTGGTTTTGGAAGGAGGCACCCTTACTCTAGGCTTTCCCAAGTAGGGAGATGTTACTGAGTCTTTCTGCCTTGGCTGTAGTAATGGATTATTAGTAACGCATGCAATCGAGTTGGAGGTATTTTGAGCGTTGTGGCACTACTGCTGGGAATACAAGGGCCGGGGTACCTGCCCCTCCCCCTTCTTTATCCAGCCATGTGTTGGTTGCTAGGGGAAGCCTTTCTCCAGTTAGGGGGATAGCAGACTCCTATTTCTCGATTTCGGTGTCTCAGTCATCCCCCCTCCCCCCAGGTTCTCAGTGGAAATTGCTAATTATAGTCCTAGTTATGGCTCAAAAGTGTATTGGATTCCCCCAAATGAGAAAGTAGGAAAAGAGATGCCTAATGTATATTTTGAATGAAGTATTGGACCTATTGGAGAGAGAAAGAATGCTATGGAAGAATCACAAGGAGCATTAATGAATTAATAGGTTTTAAATTGATTCAGTAATATAATTTATGGCTATAGTTATTTGGGTGGGCTAATATTTTAAGTCTCATCAGAATATATAGCAGTAGTTCAATGGTGCTAATTAGACATTTCACATTTTACCCTAGAACTGGGCACTGCTGGATCAATAGAGCAAGCTTGATCTTTCCTGTGGTTTTTTCTACTTCCAGTCACTGCTTCTCCCAGTGGATGCTTGTACCTCCACTATTTAGTTCTGATGGAATCTCTAATGGGACCTCCAGATCTTTTTCATTCACAGGGTCATGGGAACATATTCCTTTCAGGATGAGTTCTCTCTTATTCTTTTAAATCATATTTTGCCACCTGGCAAGCCTCAGAGCCAAGAGACTGAAAGCTGCCTTTTTTTTTTTTTGACAGATCCATAAGCCCTCAGCTCTTCCATCTCAGTATTAAATTAGGGGACTCCCATTGATAGATCATACATGACTAGAAGCATCCCCCTTCTTCTCATATAGTCAGCTGGAAAAAGGCAAAAAACACATGTGTATATATTCTATATAAACCTGTGTTACATATTTAAGAATTTATGGAGTATTATTTTCACTTCATAGTCATAGTTTTACTTTATTCTTTCAGTGCCCTTTCAATGTTGTTTATTGTTCTTTCTCACCATTAGTTGGCCTGTTCATGTTAGAAATGGGTGGTCTTTCTGCTCTGATATAATTTCTTTGGCTCTCCACCTAAGAAATTTCACATCACTTGAGCCAAGGCTCTTCTTTCTTGTTATTTCCTCTTTTTTTCTCTCCTTATGGGCAATTTAAAATTCCTAAAATAATTTTGGAGCACAGCCAGAACCCAGATAAATCTAGAAACTTTCATTTCCACATTCATATTTTGGCATCATGTGTTAGCCTGATACTAATTTGATTTAGATTTGAGTTTCAATTAGAAAACTAGTGAAGAAGAGAATGGTTCCTCTTTAATGGTTAAATGTTTACTGCCTCCCTCAGATTCATCTGAGAAGCAGGGCTAGATGCCAGGGCTTCCATGGTCGGATCCTGTAGATTGAATTTCTTTTGTACTTGAAGGCTTTTAATAATCTAACTTAGAATTAAGAGACACTGGAAAATTGCTCTCAACAATGAGTGGGTATGTTATCATATAGGGGAAGAAAAAAGTAGGAATTTGACCCTTTTTTTCACTTGAATCACAGATTAATGGTATGACCTGTGTGGAATTATTTTACCTATGACTTTTTTTTGGGTGATGTGTAGAATAGTTTTTGTAACTCCTCTCTCATACTGATGTTGAAGTTCAATTCCTTAATGATTGAAATCTTTGTTGAAAGCTTTTGAAGTATTTCTTATTATTAATTCTAAGGTGAATCAGTGAATGTCTATGGCTTGTATTGTCTATAAGTGAAAGCTGCTTTTAGGTGAATTACCTAGATGCAGAAAATAACCTCAGGACATGAGTAACATAGTTTTTAAATTATCTTGGCTCTTGATGGAGGGTTTTCTTTATTAACAGTTAATTATTTTGTTCCTACATAAATCTTTCCAGGACATTGCTTTATGTTTTGCTTTATTTTTTTTTTCAGGCAAAGCAGTATGACTTGCTATGCTAAGTTATATGTAGAAATTCAGGGACCACCAGACCTTCCACCTCTACAACAAGCTCCTTGTGGCAATTAAAGTCCATCTATAAATTGGTAAGAATTCACTAATCTCAGTGGGTTATGGATGATTTAACAATACAGATGTAGTAGAAAAAACACGAAATTTAAGCTTTTATAGTCTACCTGTATCAGGGGTGGGGGACTTTTGACCTCAAGGACTTATAGGTCCTTGGGTGCAGCCTTTTTGACTAAGTTTTGAAGAACAAATTTTTTGTTAAGGGGATTTATTCTATGAAGTTTGTGTTCAATCAAAGGACCCCACTTGAGGACCTAGAGGGCCACAAAAGCAGCCTTGAGGCTGAAGGTTCCTCACCCCTGACCTATATTTTTGCTAATCTCTTTATCTTTGTTGGGATTTTCCAGATTTGGATTGCCTCATATGCTTTTTTATTACTTATGTTTGTTATTCAGGTTAGGTGAATTAGGGTGAAAAGTAGATTTAGTAATTTATAATTCTTGAAATGTGATTAGTATTTAGCATTATTTATTAATCTCTAACTATAGCTACTTCTTATGAGTTCTTGAAGAAATCATAAGAAGCTAGATCTTGAACATGAAGTCATTGTATTGGGTTATGACTTAGTTGTTATACTTCAGCTTAATGAGTATGAATTAATTTGACATATGGAAAGAAAAACTTGTAAGATTTCCTTTACTTTTCTCAAATGTAAGGGAAAAGAATATAGGAAAACATTCCCTGTCCTAGATTGTGTTAGTTATTTTAATTTTTTTTCTATGCTGGACATTTCTGGTATTGAACTTTAATCTTAGTACATTTTCCAATTAGCTGCTCTGTGTGAAGCTAACTCCTCAAAGGCTAATAAATCTAACATGATTTGAATCTTGTCTTCACTTGTTTCTGTTGTATAGCATAAGGAAAGAAAAAGAAATGGTTCTCAAATAGCAATCAGTTAGAATTTTAGTATCTTTGTTTATGTATACATGTATACTAATATACATTTAAATAATATTAAAAGACATTACAGATACTACTTCCCTTATTTTTGTTTGTATGGCTGGAAACATAGCCAGTAGTCTTAAGTTTCTGCTAATTTATATATTTTGGGTTTATTTTACTAGCTATAAACTATACAGGACCATTATGTTTAATAATCGGGTTTAGTATTTGGTCATTGATACCTAGGATTTTTTTTTCATGTTAGAAGAGTTGGCATTGCAAATGTTAAATTATGCCCTTTAAACAGAATATTTTTCCCAGGGAGAATTCTTTGTCATTTTTCATTGTGATCATCAATATGATTTTTATATTAGCTTTCAAGGCTACATAAAGAGTGGGTTCTCTTCCAGTTAGAGTATTTTTAAGTTTTCCATGGAGTAGGGTATGAACTAGTTGAGAGTATAGGGAGGAAGTTTTACCCTTTAATTGTGTTGTCCTCTTATAGTAGGGCAGTGGTTCTCAAATTTTGTGGTCTCTGAACTCCCTTTATGTTCTTAGAAATTATTGAGGCCCCCCCCTTTTGTGTTACATCTATCAATAGTTTACCATATTAGAAATTAAACCATCTTAGTTTCTATGAAAATAGTTTTGACCTTTGGTCCCCAACAGGGTCTTTCCAAACCACATTTTGTGAACTACTTCAATAGGGGAACCATAGGAATCTTTTTTCAGTATGGACAGCCCAAGGTTATTCACTGTGGGTTGTTACTTAACCCTTAGTCATTTTAGTTTTAAATATGGTACAAGTTGAACATGCTTCTCCAAATTCTATAAGAAGTTCTTACCAGGAGCAGTCCTTATTATCCCTGGGTTACATTTTCCATAGACTGAATCCCACACTTGACCAGTACAGAAAATAAATTCTTCCCTGTCTTTTAACTGAGATAACTGATTGAAGGAAAGTAGTGGAGAAAGATATCAGCCAAGATAGGGTTTTATCTGCAGATAAGCCTTTTTTACTCAACCTTGTGAAAAGGAAAGGATTTTGGAAACACTTAGAAACAGCCTTAGGTACAACAAAACATGGATGTTAGTTACCAACAAGGTGGTATTTGCCCCCTAAGTACTCTTTTTGGTAGCATAGACCTTAACCAGTGGGTCCCCTGTGGCTTCAGGACAGTGTTCACTGGCAGCAGATGTTCTGTGGTAGGGAAGAAATCTTTGTGTGTATGAATAATGCTACTCATATTTGATTAAACTTGGAGTGATTTGTTAGTTGCTTCTTTGTATCTTGGGCTTCTGAGGATGGAAGAGATGAATTAGTTTCTGGTGGCTAAGTTACTATGTGACCAGAATCTGGAACATTATGCCATTAGAAGACTGAGCAGTTTTTCCTCCTGAGTCAGGCTTCCCCTTCTTTAAGGTGTAGTCCACAATGTTCGTATACTTGGCTTTTTTTCTTTTTTTCTTTTTCCTAGAAGGATTTAGAATAGAAAATAAAATTTTGATAGTCTTGGGTCTACTTTTCCTGCCTTGTTTGGAACTTGCCATTGCTTATAAGATAAAATAGAGACTCCTTACTCTGGCATTTGAGACCCTCCACTATCTGTTGTAGTGCACTTTTTCAACCTTGTTTCCACATAAACACTGTTTCTTGCTTTTTTCACTTCCTTTTATGCATCCAAGTTCTTTCCTGCCACCAACTCTTCCCCAGCTATGTATGAACTTTTTTCTCTTTTTCATTTTTGAAATCTTTTTTTCTTTTTGGAGGAGGGAACGTAGGGCAGTTAAGTGCCCCAATTGCCCAAAGTCACATGGCTACTTTTTGTGTTATGTGTCTGAGGCCGGATTTTCACTCAGGTCCTCATGACTTCAGGGCTGGTGCTCTACTCACTGTGCCACCTAGCCTCCCTATCTTTTGAAATCTTTAAGGCTTAACTCAGTGGGCCACTTCCTCCATGAAGTCAGTTCAGGTCACTAGATTATAGTGATTACTTTTTTAAATTTTCCTACAGAATTTTACTGGCATCTCTTCACTACCTTTGTTATAGTCTATTTTGTATTATGCTTATTTATTTAAATGTCATACTCAGCAACTAGTGATTATAAACTCCTTGAAAGCAGGGAGAATGTAATTTTTCATCATCATCAGAACCTAATACTGGGTCTTGTATATAGTAAGTGCCCGATAAATGTTTAAGTTGAAAAAAATGAAAAATCTTTTTGGATAGAGCAGCAAACATACCAGTGCTCTAAATAGGGCTAGGGTAGAGGAGGCATGAAAGTCGTTTCTAGGCTCATTATCCAGGTCTTGAGTATATATAGCTTGTCTGTTTCCTCTTGATGGTCTTTTGAAAGTGTCTAGATCTTCTAATTTCCTTCTTCCTGGGTGTTTTGTATATTTAATTGTTTAAAGAGATGTAATATTTCTAAAGCTTCTAAAGAAGGAGTTAGCTTCCCTTCTCATTGAAGTCTGAGTTTGATTCCTCATTTAGGTATTTACTACCTTGTGTGACATATCATTCTCCCTGGTATCTGGTCATTTCTTCTCTATTTTCTTAATCTCTTTGGGCCTTACTTTCCTCATCTGTAAAATGAGATTGTCAAACTGGATGATCTCTGAGATCTTTCCAGTTCCTCTATGTCCTATTCTCAAAGTTCCTTGAAATCTTCAGCAACTGAAATCTCCCACTCTGGTCAATTTCATCTACTTTTCACACTGCAGACCTTACCATTTCTTTAAAACTATGATTCCTCTAAGATAGTTTATTCTTTTTGAGGCACAGTTTCCTTTCTTACCCTTCCACCTTTACCTTAAGCCTCCAAAACTTCTCTTTACCCTTCTCATGGCCTCCAGTTCCTTGATTTTTTTTTAGTCCATCAACCTTGTCCTGGCCACATTATCTTCTCTACTTGACTTTGACCCAATGATTAGCTATTTCAGTGATGTGTAGGGTTTCCTAAAAGTCTTAGTATTTTATATATATATATATATATATATATATATATATATATATATATATATATATATATATAATGTTAAGCTTTTGCTTAAAACTGTACTAAGACTTTTGGGACACTGTTTAGTCCACATTTTTAAATCCCTTGCTTTTCTTTACAGTTTCTGCCCTGTTAGTTCTATATGTGTGCCAACCATCTCCTTACTCCATCTCTGCTAGTTTTTTTAAAACTTTTCTCTCCAAAGTCCCTTGTAATCTAGATGTTACCAGATTTAATGGCCTTTTCAGTTTTCTGACTCTTTTTTTTCCTCTCCAGCCTTCCTTGAGTGTTCTCTCTTAATACTACTCAAAGTTTGACAGGATTACTAAACTAGTAGAATGTAAGAATGCTGTAGATACAGGCTAACCCAGAGTTTAGCAAAGCATTTGATAAATCTCATAATCTTATAATTTGATATCTCATATTATTCTTGTGCAGAAGAAGATGGAGACAGTATAGATTGGAAGGTAGTATAAATGGATTCAAAACTGGTAGAATGGATAAACTCAACAAGTATTTGTTAATGATTCAATGTCACTTTGGTACTCTACTGGAGAGTGGTTCTGTACTGTTGGATAAATGCTGTCCCTTCTCATCAGATTCACAGATGACACAAAGATGGGCAGGATAGCTAACATGGTATAGCAGAATTGGAATCCAAAAAGATCTCGACAGGCTGTGATTTTGGTCTGCATTAATGCAGGCATGGCTTCTAGAAATAAGGAGCTGGTACTTCCACTGTTCTCTTGTCCTTGTCAGACCACTTCTGAAGTATTATGTTCAGTTCTGGATCTCACAGTTTAAGAAGGATATTAATAAGCTGAAGCATACAGAATAGGGAAACCAGGATGGTGAAGCATCTTGAATCTATGAATCAAGCAGTCAAAAAACATTTATTTATTAAATACATATTTTGTGCTAGGCAGTGTGCTAAGCACTGGGAATATAATGACAGAAATGAAATGATCTCTGTCTTCAAGGAGTTTATTTTCTATATATGAAATTCATGTAAGATAATTTTAGGAGGGAAGACACTAGCAGCTATGGGAATTAGGAAAACTTTCATGTAGATAGAGGTGTTTTCAGCTGAATTTTGAAGAAAATCAGATTCCTAAAAGTAGTGGTGAAGAAAAATAATGTTTGACTCATGAAGGACATGTAATGCAAAGGTACCTGGATGGGAAATAAATAGCAGGTAGGTTAGTTCAATATGACGGAACTAGAGTTCACATATTCAAAGACTGGAAAGGTAGCAACAGGCTAAATTATAAAGACCGTTAAATGCCAGATGGGCAAGTCAATACTTGATCCTTAAGGTAAGAGGAAGTCATTGGAATTTGAATACATTTAGGGGATGTGAATGGTTGGGCCTGTATTTTAGGGAAATCACTTTGTCTAGTATATGGAGAATAGTTTGGAGAGCAGAAAGACTTAAGGCTGCAATAACCAATAGAAGGTTATTGCAATCATCTGTGTGAGAAGTGATAAGAACCTGAATTGAGGTGGTGACTGTATAAGTGGGGAGAAGGTGATAAATGGAAGGGGTATTGTAAAGATAGAAAGACAAGACTTGGAAGCTAATTGTATAGGTGGAATGAGTGAGAAGATGAAGATAACACCAAGTTTGTGAATCTGGACGATTTGTCAGGATGGATGTACCACATAACAGAAATAGAGAAGTTTGAAAGATTAGTAGGTTTGGGGAGAAAAGTAACGAATTCTGTTTGTAATGTGTTGAGTTTGAGGTGCCTCTAAAGGACTTTTGTTTAAGAATGTTTAATTTTAGTAGATAGTTTGTGATGTGGGACCGGACCTCAGCCAGCAGCAAAGGATGGGAGTTGCAAACAGGAAAATTTAGGCATGTTGGGAAAAACTTTTAGGAACTGTTGTTTGGCTACTTTGAGATAGTAATAGGTTTCCACTCATTGGAGGTCAAGAAAACTTTTAACATTTGTCAGATATGTTATAGTGGGAATTTCTTTTAAGCTTGAACCTTACGACTTCCTTTTGTCATTCTTTGGTTCTTTCTGCTTTCTGGCCATTCATTCTCTTTCTTATTTGTTGGCTGCTCTTTCTCTAAAACCGTTATTTGCTCTCTTTTCTATTGTACTCACATCCTTGCCAATGTCAGTCATTTTTTCACCACTATGAAGATGACTCCCAAATTGGTATCTCAAGCCTTGACTGTACCCTAGAATTCCAATCTCATTTCTTTTTTTGGGGGGGGGGAGACCTCAGAACAACTTTTTAGTTTAATTTTTTTACATTTAAAAACATTAATTTATTTCTAGTTTTCAACATTTAGTTCCATAGGCTTTTGAGTCTTAAATTTTCTCTCCCTCTGGGGATGGCAAGGTGGAGCCTAGAGCACCGGCCCTGGAGTCAGGAGGACCTGAGTTCAAATCTGGCCTTAGACACTTAACACAAAACCTAGCTGTGTTACCTTTGGTAAGTTCCTTAACCCCAATTGCCTTCCAAAAAAAAAAGCAAAAAAAAATTTTTTTCTCCCCCTCCCTCCCCAAGATGGCATGCAATCTTCTCTAGGCTTTACATATACATTCATATTAGTCAAGTTGTAAAGAAGAATTATAATCAATGGAATGAACCATGAGAAAGAAGAAACTAAAACAAAACAGAGAGAGCAAATAGTATGCTTCGATCAGCATTCAGACTGCATAGGTTTTCTGGATGTGGATAGCACCTTCCATCGTGAGCCTTTTGGATTTGTCCTAGAACCTTGCATTGCTGAGAAAAGCCAAGTCTTGCACAGTGTGGCTGCAAGTGTGTACAGTGTTCTCCTGGCTCTGCTCCCCTTACTCAGCATCAGTTCATGTAAGTCTTTCCAGGTTTCTCTGAAGTCTGCCTCCTCATCATTTCTTATGGAACAATAGTATTCCATTATATTCCTATACCACAACTTGTTCAGCCATTCCCCAATTGATGGGCATCCCCTCAGTTTTCAATTCTTTGCCACCACAATAAGAACTACTATAAATATTTTTGTACATGTGGGTCTCCAGTCTAATTTTTTAAACTGCCTGCTGGGTATCTCCTGCTGGATGTCCTGCTGGGACCTCATAATCATGTCCCAAATTGAACTCCAGAATCTTGCCCTTTTGCTTCATTCACTATTTCCCCAACTCACTCAAGCCCTAAATTTCTGTGTCTTTGCGACCCTTTTCTTTCCTTCAATCTGTAGCCAATTAGTGTCAGTACCTGTTAACTCTTCTCTTCACTTTGTCTTCCTTCGTCATGATCCTATGCCTGATTTGTTTTATATTTGCATCCTTTGGACTTAGCACAGTGCCTTGCTCATAGTAGACATCTTAACCATTGTGTCAAATTAAATTTCAAGGTATCTTAAACCAAAATCTGGCTGTAAGTATACCTCATAGGCACCGGAGAGAGGAGAGCATTTGGGGTATATGGAAAGCACAGATATCTTTCTCTTAATTTTGTGGCATAATGGTTGTCCAGAGAATTTATTGTTTTTTTTTTTTAATTTGATAAACTGTTTTGACTATTTCTACTTGAGTAAAGTTGTTTATCCCAGCTTCTAGAATGTTCTATCCTTGGGATAGAAACTGTAATTCCTTGAGGCAAATTGTATAATAAGTGACCTTTCTATAAATATTTTTTAGAACCATTATTTTCCACTGACATTGAAATAGGCTTTATTACAGCAATATTAATTTTACTTAAATGGATACTTTAGTGGCTAAGAGCTGCTTCCTGGTGATACCTGTTTCAGACTAGCAGCAGAGCCAGTCTTTGGCAAGATAATAAATGAGGGAAATTTTTCTTCAGTATCCCACTCTTTTCCTGTTGTCCATTTCCAATTTCCTCTCTACAGATGCCAGGTGCCCTTATATTACTATCTGGTTGCTTAGAGTCTCCTGCTGTGATACCCATCTAACCTTGGCTTTCCTAAGCAGTACTTGGTATTAAAACAATTACTTTTACCACGTTGAAAATTTCCTCCTCAAAAATATTCATTCCTTCTGGTTGCCACATCTTCCTTCAAAGCTTAGCTCAAATGCCACTTACTACTCCACCATGCAAATTACATTGTATTTATTCTGTATAAATTTATGTGTGTATATGATGTGTCATCCATAGAATATAAATTCCTTGAGGGCAAGGACTTTCATTTTTGCCTTTGAATCCCCAGAGCCAAGTATAGTGCTGGCACATTGTATGGTTCATTAAATGCTTATTGATGATTGAACTGATTTACATTTAGGCTAGAATAGCATAGCCTTTAACTCTCCAGGGCATTTATGTTTTTGAAAATTAAATTTTCTTTTTTATTATGAACTCAGCAGATGTGAACATATCAGTATACAAAGACAGGACCTACTATGTGCCAGATAACGTTATGAGTGCTGGGGATACAAGTATGAATAATAAAACATTTACACTTACAATGAATTTACAGACTAATGGGAGAGATTGCAAATACATATATATCGTAAATATAAAGTATATAAATACACACACACACACACACAGTAGCTATGGTTCCTTGGGAGGGAAGGCACTAGCAGATGAAGAGGTGAGGAGATACTTCATTTATCTTGTCTGAATACATCTTAAGAGAGAGGGACCCCTGAGGCAGAAATGAGGGACTGAATTGCACAGGGATCAAAGAGTCATGAATAAGAACTAGTGTGGCTGAATTGAAGAGTATGGGAAGGAAGTAATATTAAATGAGACTGGAAAGGCAGGTTGGAACCAGGTTGTATATGGTTTAGACACTAAAGTTCAGAGATATAGGAAGCCCATGGGGTTGGTTAAATAGGGGTGTTACATGGCTAGATCTGTACTAAAGGAAAATTACTTTGGTAACTATATAAGGTAGACTAGATGGTGAGAGACTTGAGGTAGAGAAACCAATTAGGAGACTGTTGGGATAATCTAGTTGAGAGGAAAGAGGACCTGAACGAAGATGGTAGTTGTTTGAGTGGAGAGAAGAGTTCATATAGGAAAGATTGGTAAAGGTGCAATGGTAGGATTTGGTGGTTGATTGAATCTGTAGAGTGAGGGAGAGTCAGGATTCCAGGATAATACTTAGATTATAAACCCTAAACGATGGTGCCTTCAACAGAAATAAGAAAGTTTGGAGGAAGAGAGGACTAACCTTGAAAGAGATTAAAATCAGTTGGAGCAGATAACGGTTGAAATGTCTCCAGGACATTTTAGTTTGAAATACCAACAGAAAGTTGGTGATATGGGACTGAAACTTGGGGGAGTAGATGTGGAAGTCTTCTGCATAAGAGGGGATAATTAAGCCTGTGGGAACTGATAATGGGAGTGAGAGATAGGGACAAAGACTGATACTGCTTTTCCCCTATATTTCCTGGAACTGCTTATCCATTCTTCTTCCCTTTCTGTTTTTTTTTTTTTTTTATGTGTGGTCTTTCCTCATTAGAACACAAGCTCCTTGAAGGCAGGCACTATTTTGCTGGTTTCTACTTGTATCCCCAGCATTAACACAGTGCTTGGCACATAGTAAGCTCTTAATGAATGCTTTGTCTTTTATTCATTATATAAATTATTTTACTTTTGTTTACTCTTCTGTTCATGTATATCTTTCCACATTTCTCTAAATCTGCCATAACGATACAGTATTATTCCTTTATGTTCGTATGACATAATTTGTTCAGCCATCCCCCAGGGAATGGGCATTCCCTTAGTTTCCAGGTCTTTCCTACAACAAATATTTTTGTAAAAATGAGTCATTTCCTTCTGTCTTTGATGGTACAAGTCCTTGGTGGTACAAGTCTCTTACTGGTATTAACAGTTCAAAGGGTATGTATATTTTAGTGATTTTTTAAAATATAATTCCAAATTGCTTTCCAGAGTGGTTGAATTAATTTCTAGCTCTACCAAGACAATATTAGTATGCCTTTCCTCCCACAGCCCCTCCAATAAATGCCGTTTTCCTCTTTTGTTTCTTTGCCAACCTGATGGGTGTGAGGTAAAAGCCTACAAGTTGTTTCAGTTTGTATTTCTCTTGAGTGCTGGGGGAGTACTTTTTTATGTTAGTTGTAAAAAAAAATCTAAAGGAGAAGGGCTTTGAAAGACTTAAGAATTCAGTGACCAATCATGACTCCCTAAGACCTTTTGGCAGAAAGATAATAAACTAGTGGTGAAGAAGAAGGCGTACACTTTTAGTCATGACCAATGTCCTGGTTTTACATAACTCTAGTTATTATAAGGAAAAGTTTTTAACTGTTACCTTTAGCTACCCCCCTCCATCCATCACCTCAAGGTCATCTTCTGTCTTTCTATCTATTCCTCTGTCTTTCTGCCAGAAAGGCTGGCAGTTTTGTGAGTTTTATATCCTGCTACTTTAATGAAGTTATTGTTCAGTTGATTTTTAATCGAATCAATTAGATTCTCTAAAGAATCATATCAGCAAAAATTAATAATTAATTAATAATAAATAATTTTGTTCTATGTTTATTTTTTAAGTCCCCCAATTTCATTATTTTGTTTTAGTACAAAATTTTAGCTAACTTTTTTTAGAACTATATCAAGTCATAGTAGAGAAACCTGTGCATTACCCTTAATCTTACAGGAGAAATCTTTATTTTTTCATTGTAGATAATATTAGCTCTTGTTTTTATTTAGATATTGTTGTTTTTATGTAGACATTGTTTATCACATTTGCTTGTGATTATTTCTTCTTCAACTCTGTCTTATCTCCTAAACCTATCTCTTTCTTTTGCCTTTCCTGGATATTTTCCTATTGCTTTTATACTTATGCATTAAATTGTATTTTTCACCTTCCCTATTCAGTTTTAAGAGTGAATTTCACGAGATGCCCATTCCTCATGTTTTCATAATCTTCTAATGTGCTCCAGTTATCAGAAAGTAAGTTTATTCCTTTTCTTTCTCCCTCTCTCTTTACTTTCTTTACTCTCTCAAAGCAAGTAAAACAATGTAAATCTAGAGTAAGGCCCTGATTTTATCTTTCTTTGCTCCCTGTTTTACCATTGAAGATGATGGGATTCTGAAGGGGTCATAGTCTCTTCTCCTCCCAATTATGATGAAAACACTTGATCATCATTTAGCTCCTTTAGATTGCTCAAATGTGTTTACTTTTCTTAGTGTTTCTTGTCTCATATTTGTTATTCAGAGTCTACAAAGCTTTGATTTTTTCAACTAGAATGATTGAAAAATATGATGAAGTCTGTGGACCCCTTCTTAAGAATATTTATTATGACTAGTGTGGAAATATGCTTAATATGATTATACATGTATAACCTGTATCAGATTGCATGCTGTCTTGGGGAGGTGGGGATTGGGGAGGAAGGAGAAAAAATTTAGGACTCTAAATCTTATAGAAGTGAATGTTGAAAACTAAAACTAAATTCTAAAAAAAGTTTGTTGGCTACATTTATAATTTAACGCTGAATTTCAGTTAGAGATAGGAAAACAATTTCCTATCTAATTAAGGGACCTCTGAAATTTAACCCTAGGTTAAAAATTAGGAGGCACAACTAATTCTGTTCAGCCTTTCCCTAATTGATGTATACTCCAGTTGTTTCCAATTATTTACTATAACAGAACAAGCTGCTATAGTATTTTTGTATATATAGATCCTTTTCTTTTCTTTCTTTGATCTCTCCAGAGGATAGGCCTACTATAAGATATTACTGGACTAAAGGGTATGCACAGGTTAGTAACTTTTTGGGCATAGTTCCAAACCTGGTAGACCAATTCACAAGTCCATAAAATAATGCATTAGTGTCCCTATTTCCCTATGACCCTTTCAGCAATTGTAATTTTTCCATTTTGCCATCCTTACTTCTCTGTTGGTTGAGAATTAGAACCTCATATGTGCTTTAATTTGCATTTTTCCAACTAGTGATTTTGGAGCACTTTTTCATATAGATTTTATTAGCTTCCATTTCTTCCTTTGAAAACTGCATGTTCATATTCTCTATTGGGAAATGACTTTTATTAATTTGTAACAACAGGTTTGAATCAATTCCTTTCTTGGATTTGAAGCCCTTATAAGAGAAACTTTCTACAAAGATTTTTTTCCCCCAGTTAACTCTTCTAATTTTAATCTAATTGATTTTGTTTATGTAAAATTTAAAAAATATTTATAGGGTCAAAATTATCTGTTTTATCTTCTCTGATTTTTGATGCCTTGTTTAGTTGTGGCTGTTTCTCCACTATCTATAGTTGTGAAAGATAATCTGTTTTGTTGATGATGTACTTTAAGAAACTTCACTGGTCATTTCCTGCTGAATGCTCGCACCACTAGTAGAGCTTTCTCATGTAATAAATAAACATAGTTTAGCAAAACAGATCAACACATTGACCATGTCTGAAAAATGTATGCCTAATATTTTTCAGGTGTAATCTACAATTCCAGGAGATGGGAGGCATGTTTTACCCTTAATCTTCTGAAATTATAATTGATCACTGCATTAATCAGAACTGAAGTCTTTCACAGTTGTTTTCCTTAACATTGTTGTGTTCCTTATTTGTTTTCCTCATTCTTTTCATTTTATTGCCTAATCATATAAATCTTTCTAAATTTCTCTGAATTCTTTGTATTTCTTTTTTTTCTGAGAATATATTTATTTATTTTTAGTTTTCAACATTCATTTCCACAAGATTTTGAATTCCAAATTTTCTCTGCATCTCTCCCCTATCCCCCCAAGATGACATACATACTGATTACCCCTTCCCCCCTTCTATTTCCCCTTATCCCTTCCTCTCTTGTCCCTTTTCCCCTTACTTTCTTGTAGGGCAAGAAGGATTTCTATATCTCATTGCCTGTATATCTTATTTCCAGGTTGCATATTAAAAACAGTTTTTTAACACTTGTTTTAAAACTTTGAGTTCCAGATTCTCTCCCTTATTCCCTCTTCACTGATCCCCATTGAGAAGACAAGCAATTCAATAAAGCTTATACATGTGTAGTTTTTCTATAAACCATTTCCATAGTAGTTATGTTGTGAAAGGCTAACTATATTTCCCTCCATCCTATCCTGCCCCCCATTTATTCTATTTTTTCCTTTGACCCTGTCCCTTTTCAAAAGTATTTGCTTCTAACTACCCTCTCCCCCAGTCTGCCCTCTTGTCCCCTTCTCTCCTACTTTTCTGTAGGGTAAGATACCTGATTGAGTTTATATGTTATTGCTTCCTTAAGCCAGATCCAGTGAGAGTAAGGTTGACTCATTTCCTTTCACCTCTCTGCTCTTCCCTTCCATTGTAATAGCTTTCTCTTGCCTCTTTTATGTGAGGTAATTTACCCTATTCTATCTTTCCCTCTCTCCTTCTCCCAATATATTCCTCTCTCACACCTTAGTTTGATTTTTTAGATATCATCCCTTCATAACTCACCCTGTGCCCTCTGCCTACACATATATTTATATATGTATATATATATATATGTATGTGTGTATGTGTATATATATATATGTATATATAATATTTTCCTTTCAGTTATCCTAATACTGAGAAAAGTCTCGTGAGTTACGAATACCATGTTTCCATGTAGAAATGTAATTCAGCTTTAATAAATCCCTTATGATTTCTCTTTCCTGTTCACCTTTTCATGCTTCTCTTGATTCTTGTATTTGAAAGTCACATTTTTTTTATTCAGTTCTGGTCTTTTCATCAGGAATGCTTGAAAGTCCTTTATTTCCTTGAATACTCATTTTTTCCCCTGAAGTATTATACTCAGGTTTGCTGGGTAAGTAATTCTTGGTTTTAATCTTAGTTCCTTTGACATCTGTAATATCATATTACAAGCCCTTTGATCCCTTAATATAGAAGGTGCTAGATTTTGTGTTATCCTGATTGTGTTTCCACAATACTCAAATTGTTTCTTTCTTACTGCTGTAATATTTTCTCCTTGACCTGGGAACTCTGGAATTTGGCTACAATATTTCTAGGAGTTTTCTTTTTGGGATCTTTTTAAAAGAGGTGATTGGTGAATTCTTTCAATTTCTATTTTACCCTCTGGTTCTAGAATATCAGGACAGTTTTCCTTGATAATTTCTTGAAGGATGATGTCTAGGCTCTTTTTTTGATCATGGCTTTCAGGTAGTCCAGTAATTTTAAATTGTTTCTCCTGGATCTGTTTTCTAGGTCAATGGTTTTGCCAGTGAGATATTTCACATTGTCTTCTATTTTTTCATTCTTTTTGATTTGTTTTATAATATCTTGATTTCTCATAAAGTTATGAGCTTCCATTTGCTCCATTCTAATGTCGAAGGAATTCTTTTCTTCAGTGAGCATTTGGAACTCCTTTACCATTTGGACAATTCTGCTTTTTAAGGCATTCCTCTCCTCATTGGCTTTTTGAACCTCTTTTACCATTTCAGTTAGTCTATTTTTTTTTCTATTTATACAATTTCCAAAATAATTTTTATTGTCAGGATTCTGTACTTTAGTTTTCCTTCTCCTTGGTACCCCAGAGTCTTGGTATTCAAACAGTATACCAGGTAGTGATGAGACTGACCTTTCGTCCATCTGGGGTGTCTCTTCAAATGGTGGATGGTTTTCCAATATGCTGGTGATTACCTCCTCTGAGGGGATGTTCCACAGGATTCATGGCCACACCCTGGACATGAGGCCAGAAGTTTCTCTTAGCCTTGTATTTGTGATAGGCACGACCTCCTCCAGCACCAACACCAACCACAGCTCTGTTAGCAGAGGAGGTCACTTTCTTAGAGCCTGAAGGTAGCTTCACTAGTGTTTTCTTGGTTTCAGGATTGTGAGAAATCATTGTGGCATAGTTTCTAGATGCCTGGGCAAGCTTACCCCAGGCTTTTCTTCAAGACAACACACCATAGTGTTGTAGTGGTCCCTTCAGGCATAGTGCCAACTGGGAAGACATTGCCAATGTCGAGGTGAGTGTTCTTACCACAGTACACAAACTGGCCAGTGTGGATGCCTTTAGCAGCAATGAACAACTCTGTCTTCTTTTTATATTGGTAAGGATCCCGAAAAGCTACTTTTGCAAGAGGAGCCCCTCGGCCTGGATCATGGATTATGTCCTTTACGATACCCTTAATGTAGCCATGCCTCTTGGTGAAGTCAACAGCCCGAAACTTGGCAGCCCCTTTCCTGTGTTTCATGTGGGCGAGGAAGACGGAGCCCACACCCTTCCTCTGACCACGGATCACTCGCCCTATCTTGTGTGGTCTGACTATGAACTTGCTAGAAAGAGTCAATTAGTCTATTTTTTAAGGTGCTTTTTTCTTCAGTATTTTTTTGGGTCTCCTTCAGCAAGCTGTTGACTCGTTTTTCATGATTTTCTTGCATCACTCTCATTTCTTTTCCCAGTTTTTCTTCTATTTCTCTTACTTGATTTTCAAAATGCTTTTTGAGCCCTTCTGTGGCCTATGACCAATTCATATTTTTCTTGAAGGCTTTTAATGCAGGAGTTTTGACTTTGTTGTCTTCTTCTGGTTGTGTGTTTTGACCTTCTTTGTCACCAAAGAAAGATTCTATAGTCTGATTGTTTTCCCCTCTGTTTGCTCATTTTCCCCTCCAATTACCTGACTTTTGAGCTCTTTGCCAAGGTAGTACTCTGCTTCTAGAGTAGAGGCTTCTGTGACTGAATTTCTAGGATTTTGTGCAGCTGCTGTTAGAGCTACTTCTAGGCACTTGTAAATTTTCAGTTCTTCTAAGGTAATATGATCACAGGAGAGGTATTTACTCCTCTCCTGACTTATGATCTTGTCTGTGAGTGACCACAAGCCCCTTTTTCTGCCTCTGAACTGTCAGGATTCCTTTTCCACAGCTGCCACAAATTCTGTCATGACAGTGCTCCTCCTCACCCCAGGATTGCTACCCAAAACTGCAACCCTGATCCAAGCGGGCAAAGCGAGGAAATCCTGCCCTCAGTGCCAGCAAAGAGATTCTTGCAACTGTCCTCTGATCAGCCACTTGATCACCTCATCTTCTGTGGGCCTGACCAGACCATACTCTTCTCTCATCCAGGTTTAACAGAGTTTTCCCACTGATCTTTTACTTTGTCTTTGGCATTTGTGGGTTGAAAAGTCTGGAAACTGCTACAGCTGCCAGTGATTCAGTCCCCTAAGGCCTATGCTGGCATGGCCCACATGGGATTGTTCTCTGCTCCCAGCCTTGTGTAATATACCCTTCTTGTCAGCCTGCCAGACTATCTTAAGTTAGAGATGTGTTTCACTCTGTCATCTTGTGGGTTCTGAAGCTCTAAAATTTGTTTAGGGTCATTTTTTTACTATTTGGAGGTGGTTGGAGGTGATTGGGGGAAGAGCTTAATCAAGTTCCTGCTTTTACTCCACAATCTTGACTTTGCCATATTTGTTATTTCTTATGACTCAATATTATATTACATTCACATGTCATAGTTAGTTCAGCCATTGACCAGATGATGAAAACTCACTTTGTTTCTAGTTCTTGGCTATTACAAAAAGTGCATTGTAAATACTTTTGTATATATGGGACCTTTTCTTTTTGACTCCCTTGGTTTAGATACCTGGTAATGGCCTAACTGTCAAAGGAGAATTCAGTTACAGGTCATGCCATCACCTTATTTTACTGAAATAGTTTTCATCCTTAAAGACCTAGCTCCTCTTCAAATAAATATTCCCTGATCTCCCCTAAGCTGAAGTGATTGTTGCTAGATCCTTTATTTTTTTGGTAAGAGTGACCTGATCTGTGATTTCATCATTTAAAGGGAATTTGTGGTGTGGAAATACCCTCTTCCAGTGCAGGTCTGAAGCTGTTCTGCCACTTTGAGTCTTTGAGAGTTGCTTGGGGGCACTAAGACATTAAGTGACTTGCCTAGGGTCACGTAGCCAGTATGTGTCAAACCTGGGTCTTCAACCCAGGTCTTTTTGAAGCCAATTCTGTTAGCCACTGTACCATGGCTGCCTTTCTATATCTCATAACCCTATTCTAATTTGTATTATAATTGAGTATTTTTATAATTTTTATAATCTTTCCCAATTATATAATATATTCTTTGAGGGAAGCAATTCTTCTTATGTGTGTTTATAATCTTTAGCACCTTGCATCATTTACATAGTAAAAAGTTAAATTTTAGGGGCATCTAGGTGGCACAGTGAATAGAGCACCAGCGCTGGAGTCAGGAGGACACGAGCTCAAATTTGGCCTCTTACACTTGACACACTTACTAGCTGTGTGACCTTGGGCAAATCACTTAGCTCCAATTGCCTTTCCTTCCCCACTCCAAAAAAAAAAAAAAGTTAATTTTTTTTTAATACAGTCCTTTTTTTCTTGAGAATTTTTGATCTAAGTAGTACTTAAAGTATGTGTATGTATATATAGTATACATATGTGGTATATGTAGTCATATCAGTAGCAGGACAAAAGCATTAAATTCACTAAGTTTACAATTCATTTGGGGAGATATGGAACAGTATGAGATTACATATAATCAAATGCCAAATGACTGGGGTGGCTAGGTGGCGCAGTGAATAGAGCACCGGCCCTAAAGTTAGGAGGACCTGAGTTCAAATCCAGCCTTAACACTTACTAGCCATGTGCGCTTGGGCAAGTCACTTAACCCCAGCTGCCCTCCAAAAAAAGCAAAAAAAAAATGCCAAATGATAAAATGATAGAGTCAGACTAAATTATCACTGATAGAACTTTTAACTTTTGTCATAGACTACTGTTTATGATTCTGTTTGAAGATTGTAAAATTTTATTATTGGTTTAAAATCTATCTACTAACCCATAAAACTGTACTGATAACAACTTCCATTTCCTAGGGATTTGGGGAAAAGCTTTGTTATAGTACTTAAAAAGTACATTGAGTTTCTAGTCTTATTATTCAGGTTTCAGATTACTAATTTCTTCCTAGAATCACATTTATTGCTACAGGACTTAATCTTGCTTCTCTCGACAAGTACTGACTTATGAACCTTTTCTGAGGATGTAAACTCTCTTAAGAGGACATTTACTTTGTTAGGTAAGTTTTTGACAATACTTTTCTGAACATGTAATAAAAATCACTCACCAGATCCATAGAACAATGTCTTGTTTCAGACCTGGGTGTTCTGTCTCTTAAAAGCTGTCAAAGTGTGGATGCCCATTCAGGATCTTAGTTTCTCCAGATGTTTGCCCTGGTATCCTCCCTGCCCTTTGGAAATGATGCTGAGAACAAATGGGGTATTCATTGCCCTCTGGGAGAGAGTATTGTTCTAATCCATATTGTTTATTTTCATTTTTTTTTCTTGCTAAAGCACGGAAATGTACTGGTTAGTACTCATTCCTTGCCAGACCTTTTCATCACTTTTGATGGCCCTTGATCCTCTCATGCCCATCTTCCTTCCCCTTCCTCCCAATCACTTGGCATTGTTTTTAAAAATAATTTTTGGATATCTTTTGTTTTTACATTGCCTAAACTTCCTCCTTTATCTCTCCCCAGAGAACTATATCAGATAATAAAGTTTTTTTTTAATACAAAGAGGAAAAAAAATAAAATCATAAAATAACATCAATACATAAAAAAATCTGAGAATATATGCAGTGTTCCACATTTGTGAAGAGTAGCCCTTTCCCTATAATCTCCATCTCTGAAAAAAAGTAGTTTTTTTATCCCTTCTTTTGAGCTGAGCTTGTTCTTTATAATTTTGTAACGTTTCACTTTGTTGTTCTTTCCCTTTATATTTTTTTAGTCATTTATTGTCTCTGCTTAACTTTACTCTGTATGAATTTATATGTATATATCTTTCCCTTCTTATCTTTTCTCCCTCTTCTTATAGCACGGTGATATTCCCCTACATTCATCTACCACAGTTTATTTAGCCATTCCCCAATCAGTGGGCATCACTTTTGTTTCTAGTTCTTTGCTACCACAAAAAATGCTACTATAAATATTTTGGCGTCTAAGGATCCTTTCTTTTTATCAGTGACAATGCCTGGTAGTGAAATCTGGGGAGGCAAAGAGTACTGAACATTTTAGCCACTTTTATTTGCATAATTCCAAATTTGTTTCCAAAATGGTTGTACTAATTCACAGATCCACCAACAGGATATTGGTGTGTAGCAGCATCTTTGACATTGGTTTTTTTTTTGCTTGCTTGATGTAATTATTCAACAGGTGGTTATGAATTCACCTCTATAAAACCAATATTTCCCCCTTGAAATCCCCACTAATTCTTGTTCAGGCTGTAGTCATTTTAAAAATTGAACTTGAGCAGCTTTTAAAAGAAAAAAACAAACTTAATAAATATCAGAATCTGAACTATCTATATCATTTTCCTTTTTCCCAACATTTGGTAATAATCTTGGTTTTTTAATATAGAGTTGTAATTTATATATTTATAGTATCTGCTTTTTTTCACTTAAAATTTATTCACGTACACAGTTTCATTATATTGGCATAATGTCTATGTCGTTTTTGTAGCTATATTGAGTCTGTTGTGTTTAATATAGCAGAACTTCTATTTGGCCATTTCAATACTCCAGGTCCTGCTCTCTTCTGAAGTCTTCTCTGCACTGTCTTCTTTGTTCCTGTCATCCCCAATCCATGCTTCATTCATCTCCTGTAGCGTAACGCCCTTAAACTATAGCACTGTTCTCAAAATTTTCTTGATATTCCCTGTTGCTCTTTAAACCCTTATGAACTCCAGAATAGGTCTCAGCTCTTTGATGCTGCACCCAGCCTGGCCAGTTTCTGTCATGGAACCCTTCCCTCTTCCCCTGTTGTTCGGGATGCCCCATAACATGAAATGGCCTTCTTCTGTTCACAAAATTATGGACAGCCTTTCAGTTTTAGCTCAAAATTTGCCTTTTGCAGGGGAATAGTTCTTTCTGACCATAGAACCAGATCTGTAAACCTTTTAGGTTAACTAACATGGCCAGATGGCTCCTTATTCCTGTTTATATTTGTATATGTGTTTATGCATATATTTGTCCATCCTCTATTTCCTCTACAGTATATGCTGTTTTAGGGTAGGGACCCATAGGAGTTCACATTATGTAAACTGCATAGCACATGGAATATAGTGTTCCCAACAAGGACTCTTTTACGATTCACTTTTTGATCTTGACACTTGTACCCTGTATCCTTTGTTCTGCTAACCAATTTACAGTGCTATGGGAATAGAGAGGGCCCTGGGTAGGACATCTTCCCCCACCCCCTTTCTTTTAATCATTTAAGGCCAGATTAGCATATTCTATATAGAATTTTCCTCAGAAAAAATTTTCAATATGAGCGGGAATCCTTTCTGCAAGATTCAGGACTCCCCTTTCAAGATTTTAAGATGGAGGACTTAAATGACATAAAATTGGAAAAAAAATTTTAAATTTTTTTTTTTAGTTTTTTATTGCCCCTTTTTTACATCATTCTCCTTTCCTATTCATCATCTCCTCACGAAGAAAATCATTTAAGCAAAATGAAGACTCAGTGACTGAATTTGACAGCATATATATTCTGCACTTTTAATCTACTTTTCTGCTGAAGGCACTGAGGTGTGTTTCATCATCAGATTTGTTAGTGTAGTCATTCAGTTTGACTGTCTTTTGTTTTGTTTTAATATGATTGTGGTATTGTAAATTGTTCATCTGGTTCTGCTCATTCTTTCATGTTGATTTTCCTATGTTTCTCTAAATTTCTTAAGTTTGTGATTTCTTTTCTTTCAATAATATTCTATTATAATCATATACCTTAATTTGTTTAGCCATTTTTCAGTTGATGTTTACACTTTTTGTTTTATTTTTGTATTAGTGGAACAGGTTATGCTCTAAATAAACTAACACCATTTTGTTCTAGACCTAAGCAATGCCTTTGAGTGGCATTGGCAGATCTAAAATACAGGCAAGAGAGGTAGTGAAAATAAAGAGGGAAAGAAAAGAAAGGAGTGCATTTAATTGACAGAATTGGGAGAATGTTAAAGTTGCCTGAATTAAAAAGCAGTAGCATCCATGTCAAAGGTTAAATATTCCTGCCCTCTTCGACCTTGAGATTCTCCTTCCATCATCATAAGTGTAATGTCCCAAGTCCCTTTTCCTCTAGCCTGCTCAAAATCAGGTGTCAGATCTGTAGCTCTAACCTGATTAGAGCCTTCACCATTTTCTAGGTAATACAGAGTTGACCTGGATCAGAAGCATGAAATAAAGCCAAGAAATGGTTAGCTTGGGGTGGGCAAACAACTGACATTAAAGGAAAAGACTCAAGAGAAGTGAACTTTCATAAAGGTTGGTAATCACGGTATAAGAGCAGAGACATATAAGGAGTTTTAAAATAGAATAATCTGAAGTAAATTAACACCTATCCAGTACCTATGTTTCCTCATCTGCCAAATAGGGATCAAATGATTAACATCACAGTACTTTTCATGTAGTAGGCATTTAGTAAATGTTTGTTGAATGAGCTTTTCTCCAGTCATTTGACTTGGGGTATGGATAGTCACTGAATCATAATCCCCCCAAAGCATTTTAAAGCATCTGTATCACAGGGAGCCTATCTGGAAGAGTGGAGAGAAAGCCAGGAACATCTTGAAGTGAGGAACACCTCGGTACAAATCCTGATCCTGTTGCATACTGGTTATGGCCTGGTCAAGTCTCTGACTTCGCAGTACTGGGGGCACTGTTGGAAGCTATAAAAAAGGTGCCAGCTGGCATCGACGGAGGCTCTTTCCGCATTCAGGAGTTTCAGTGGAATCATAGGGTCAGTTCTTTTGTTCCTGACCTTTGACATTGAAATACAGACATGAGTTCTTCTTGTAGCCCTTTTAACCTAAGGTAGACAGCACTGACAGAGTACTGGCCTTCAGAACAAAAAAGTCGGGCAGTTAAAGCCATAAGCATTTTTAAGCACAGAGTTAGATAAGTAAATATTTACATCGTTTAGCAGCCTATAGTGAATATTGTGCACAGTGAAAGGTAGTTGTGTCACAGGAATCTGCTGCCCTATCTGTAACATAGAGGGTTATTTCCTTTTAAATCACTTAGAATCTTTTCACCTGGATTTAGTGTTTAGTTACTAGTGGATCACCTCACATCTGGACTCATCATGGTAGCAAATTCACACCTGATAGATTATAGCTAACATGTGGGTCTTTGGTTTGTTAACCTAATGACATAAGCTATTTAACTATTAGATTACTTTTATATGTTCTTGTTTCTATCGAAATGTCTTTGTTCTCCCTTAATACTAGTTGACATTGGACTGATGACAGGTTAGGAGGAGGGAAGATGAGAAGATACAGGCAGAGGCTGACATGCCATTAATTTGTACTATTGCTGTTCAGAACAGTGTCCTGACAATGCAGGGTGTGGTATACGTTTGGGGTGTTGTTTCCTGTCATATTTCTGTGGGATTTTTCTCTTTCTTTGTATTTTAGGAGCACTTCCAGGTTAGTGGACTGGACCTCTAGGTTAATCATGCTTTTTTTGGGGGGGGGTATTATTCTGTACTTGACAACACTTCCACATATAAAAAAGAATAGAAAAGGAGGATTGTATGTATTGTATGAACCTGCAAATCTGTATTATGTATAACTTGGTGGTTTTTTTGTTTGTTTTGTTTGCTTTTTGGAGGGGGGGGCAGGGCAATTGGGATTAAGTGACTTGCCCAAGGTCACACTGCTAATAAGTGTTAAGTGTCTGAGGCGGATTTGAACTCAGGTCCTCCTGACTCGAGGGCCAGTGCTTTATTCACTGCACCACCTCGCCAGGCCAACTTGGTTTTTTAAAGAATGAGTAATTTAACACAGAAGTTCCAAGGCTTTCCTGCTTGTCTCTGCCTCTGAACTTCTTTATTTAATTAGTTTTTTAAAAAAACAGTTCTTGGTTTTATTTATCAATTCAGCTTTGTTTTGCTTTTAATTTATTTTGTCTCCCATGTTTAGAATGAATATTTTTCTACTTAGTTGGGCCTTTTTGATTTGTTTCTTTTTTAGATTTTTACTTTCAGGCCCAGTTCATTGATTTGTTCTTTTTTCTTATTCATGAAAGTGTAAGCATAGTCAAGCAAAGACAAATTCATGCATTTGCCATATCCAAAAACGCACCTCATTCCGCACCTTGATTACATTACCCAAAGCAGGTGGATAGCCTATTTCAGTAGCATGTAGAGTCAGCTAGGTGGGTCAGTGAATGGAGTGCCAGGCAGGAAGTGAGTAAGATTTATGTTCCTAAGTTCAAATCTAGCCTCTGACACTTAATAGCTATGTGACCTTGGGCAAGTCACTTAACTCTGCCTCAGTTTCCTCTTCTGTAAAATGAGCTGGAGAAAGAAATGGAAAACCGCTCTAGTATCTTTGCCAAGAAAATCCCAAATGGGGTCATGAAAAGTAGGACATTACTGGAAAACAACTGAACAACAACATCTTTTTATCTAGAAGTGTAACCTCCTCGAAGTGATAGGTAGCAGCAGTAAGCAGCCACAGGCAAGCCAGGCTCTGCTTGAGATGGGAAGGGAGATGGAGTTGTGTGGTTCTCTTCATTCCTCATGGCCTTAGTAACAGCAGCAACTGTAATCCTGAGTTCATACAGCTCTGAGAAATGAGACAAAAGAAAATGATCTTTCTTTTATGACAACTGAGGTGAGAAGTGGGAGGGAGCTGAGGAATCTTTTCCCTCCCCATCTAGAATCATATACCAAGAAAGAAAGGGCCTTAGAGGTTATCGTGTTTAACTCCCTAATTTTATAAGTGAGGAAATGATCCTGAGAGATATATCCCAAGTAATAAGTAGCTGTGTCAGTGCCCAAATCCAGTCAGAGTTCTGTTACTCTCTACTGTTTTTTTGTCTGTCTGGGGCAGATTTTATTTTTTGGAGATAGCCAGATAGAAGGCAAAATGGACAATTTTTGATTATGTAAAATTAAAGTTTTGCAAAAGAAAAAATGTTAGAATTTGAAGAGAAGCGGTTAATAGAAAATATCTTGGAAGGAAGTATTTTTGATAAAGGCTTGCTATCCAAAATTTATAGGGAACTGATAAGTATAAAAATCACCCCAACAGGTAAGCAGGAAAAAGATATGAACAGGCAGTTTTCAAATCAACCATATGTAAGAATGTTCCAAATCACTAATAATAACAGTATTATAATTGAAATCCTGCTAGGTGTGGTGCAGTGGTTAGTTAACAGTTCCAGCCCTGGGGTGAGGAAGACTCAACTTCTTGAGTTCAAATCTGGCCTCAGACACTTATATGTGGGCTAAAATTGGGCATGACTGAGAAATGACTGAACAATAAATGAAAACAACTTTGTAAGAAACAAGTGCCTTACCAAGGACTCGACATGGTAAACATTGAATTCAGGAAAAAAAGATTTTTGTTTATTGTTCTCTTTCAAGATACCAGGTGACCCATAAGGAGACACACCTTTTCAAACAATTACAAAGCCTTTTATTCCTTATCCTGATTTTAATTTTCTTCCTCTGTTCCCCATTGACTGATCATAACTGCATAACTTCCTGAACCATTCCATGTTTTTCTCCTAAATGTGTCCTAGATGTGTTCTCCCTCCCTTGTCATGCATCGAATGTACATTTAAATTAGCTTGCTCTGCCTTGGGGGTGTGTGGGTTAATATTAAATAACCTGTTAAGCTTCTGACCTTTTACTTACTCAGAAGTCTGATTCTGCTAGGTCACAGCTCTGATTGGAACTGGTTACTTCTGACTTACATCCTGTTATCTTTCCTGCAAAGCTGGGAATGTGTGTAGGTGTCACTCCTGTGGAAACAGAACTCCTTCTGTTTCTTACAACTTTGAAATTCCACCTCATTTTTATCAGCTTTTTTGAAGTATATATGAGAAGATAGACTTACTAATGTACTGTTGGTACATCAGTGAATTGGCCCAGCTATTCTAAGATATTTGAGTCAATACTCATTAATGGTACTAGCCTATAGTTTTCTTCTTTCTAAATCTTTCTCTGGTTTAGGACTTATTAGGACTTTATCTCCTAAAAGGATTCTGGTAGGATTCTCTTTCAGTTTTTGAGAATAATTTGTGAAATATGAGTACTGTCTTTAAAATTTTGATAGAATTCAAATTCAGTATTAAATTCACTAAACACCTACTATGTGGCAGGCTTTGTGCTAAGAGCCAGGGAATGCAAATTAGAAAAAGAAGAACAGAAAGACAGTCCTTGCCCTCAAGGAGTTTACAGTCTAAGCTGGGAGACCCTGGAAACTGGTAGGGGTAGGGAGGGAGACCCTTGGGGCATTTTGTGGAGCTGAAACCCAGCAGAGTTGTAGATGGAAAATGGTTGTTGTCCTTTCTTTTGGAAGAGGACCAAAATGACATCACCGTGTTAGAGTCAAGTTACAATGCATCTAACTGTGGCTGATCAGACCCACCAGATCTGGGAGTGCAGATTCTTTGAACTGGCATTTCCTTTGAGCTACTTCAGTTCTGCTTTGCTCATGGAGCACATCACCTTTTCTGATGAGGGCGTGCCTTATCTGATGTGTTGTGGTCTAGGGCTGCTGTGAACCAAGGGGCATGGGTCTACCTCAGAAGAATATAACCACTCAAGCCTTCTTTCATTCAGAGACAAGGTTTACTATATTGCCAATAAAAGGGAGCTGGATTTTAAGAATCTTCATATTTGGTAGGGATAACAATGACTTTTTTTATAGGGACAAAGATTGTGGGGAAGATCTGGATGGGATCTAGGAGCGGTAAATAGCCTGGGGTGATCAGATGTAACTGAGAAGGGGTCTAGATGGGATTAAGGGTGGGAAGACTGGAGGTAATATGTGGGGGTATGGGGACCCCAAAATCCCTTACCCAAAAAAGTTTAAAAATCAGAGGTGTCTTCAGGAAAGAAAAGGAAGTGTTATTCAGTTCTTGGGAGAAGAGGGCATCCCTTCCACCAGTATGGGCAATTCATGGCTTATCAGATTGGGTCTCTGCCCCAAGTGGTTTTTGGGTGGTCAGAATTAGCCCCAACTGGTTACTGTGCTCTTTCCCTCAGGCTTGGTAGAGTACTACCCAGCTTCCCACACTCAAAGTGTCATATAATGGTGATCTGTCCCACTCACTGTGTTCCTTAGTTCTTTGGCCCCACACAAGCATTTAAGAGCCTGCAGTGCTGGTGCTTCTGGGTTTCCCCCAACCTCCTTTTTGCTCCTGAAGAACTGTTTGTGGTAACACTGGCTGTTGAGCCCTGAGCAAACTTCCCTAGTAAAGAACTGGTGTTTCTATAACATTGGGAGAGGGGGGGAATTTTTATGTAAGTGTATGCTATGTTCTTGGCTCTAGTTGTGCAACCTCACTGCCAGTAGTGTGGAACATGGTAGAGGGGTGCTGAGTAAGTAAGCTCAGGATCAGTGAGTGTCAGTTCCTGGTTTTAGGTAATGTTTTGTTTGTTTTGTTACCTTCTTTTGGGTTCTGGGAGTCCTTAGACATTGGAGACAGCTGAAGTTCTTTTACCTTTGCTACATATATTCTGTTTTGGATAAGTTTGAAAAGTTGTAGGGATCAGAGAAAATGTCTGGTCTGCCATTTTTTTTTTTTGCTTATGTGACCCAGAAGAATGGCCCAGCCATTTTGGAAGACACATTTGAACTTCAAATGAAGCCATGCATGCCAGGATAATAAAGCTGAGTAATGTCCCTTTTGCTCAAAAGATAAGGTATGGCTCATAAATTGATTCTCAACATAGGTCCCAAAGAGGAATGCCAAGTCAAATATTTTGAGCAGTGGTTTGTTTTTGTAATATTTAACAGCCCAAGGTAGCCACTCTGAATGATTTAATTCATTTGGATATATATGTTTCTCTGTGTCTATGTATGTGTATGCTTAAACAGTCACTGCTTTATAGTCAAAACTTTGGATTAGAGTAGTCAGGAAAGCTTTCTTAGATAAGTTATAGCTGGAGTCAAGCTTTGAGGGTTGAGTAAAATTTGAATAAGTAGAGAGGAAACAACATTTCAGGCAGTGTAAAGAAAGATGCAGAGATGAGAATGAACCATATCATTTTCAGAGAACGTATAGGTAGGTGTCTGATTGGAATTCAGGCTTCACATAGGTGAATGGTGGAGTCATATCATCAAGTGTTTTGAATGTCATATTAAGAAGATTGCACTTAGATTTTTAGGTAGTAGAGCCATTAGAAATGTTCAGGTTGTGAGATGATGTGTGTAAAGTCGTGTTTAGGAGGATTACTAATTTGACAGTGGTACGTCCAATATATCGGAGGTGGGAAGAGCAATGAGGAAACTTTCAGATCACTCAAAATGTGGGATTGTAAGGGCTTGAAAGAGGATAAGAGAGTCACTATCTCTGTTATTTCACAGATGAGGAAACAGGCATAGAAAGGTCAAATGGTCTATGACAAGCAGATTTAAACTAGCCTCCAACTCCAAATCCAGCCCTCTTCCCACTGTAACTTGCTGCATTCTGGCAGAATGGAAAGAAAGGGAAGAATATAAAAAGGCATTACAAAGTTCATGGTTTCATGGGCTGTCCATGATTCTCTCTTGGGCCTTTTATATAATCTTTTTCAGTGATATCTACTCCCTTGACCTTTACTCACTTGACTCACCAGATACATCCAGCCCTAATATTTGAAACTGAACTGGCATTACATAAAATTTGCTTTTTTTTTATTAAACAAATGCTTTGTTAACTTCTGGTTTACATCATTCATTTACACCAGATTTTGAGTTACAATTTTTCCCCCATTTTTCCCTACCCCACCCACCCCAGTATAGCAGTCCCACTAGATATCCCCTTATCCAATCTGCTCTCTCCCATATCCTCTCCCATACCCCCTTCGACTTTGCCATTAGGGCAAGGTGAATCTCTGTGCCCCAATGCCTGAACATCTTATGAAACATTTAATTTTAAAACTTCGATTTTCAAATCCATTCCCTTCCTCCGTTGTCACCCACTCCCTCTGAGAAGATAAGCAATTCAGTTTATGTTGTACATGTATAGCTATGCAAAACATTACCATAGTAGACATATTGTTAAAGACTGCTTATATTTCCCTCCCACCCATCTCACCTCCCACCTGGTCCATTCCCTACTTTGATCCTGTCCCTCTTTGATAGTGGGTACTTCTAACCTCTCCTCCCCCCAGAATGCCCTCTCCTCCATCATCCCCCCTCTCATCCCCCTTTCCCCTACTCAGGAGAGTGAGTGAGGGTAAGATATTCCATTTAGTATGTATGTGATTCTCTCCTTGAGCCAACTTCAATGAGAATATGCTTTTGCCTTTTTGCCTTCCTGTTCTTCCCCTCCCCTGCAACTACTTCCCTTTGCCTCTTCTACATGAGATAGTTTACCCTACCCTGTCTCTCCCCATCTCCTCTTGCCACTTTCCTCTCTCACCTCTTAACTTCACCCCTTAAGAATCATCCCTTCCCATCAAATTCAACCTGTGCCCTCTATCCATGTATATCTGTAAACATATGCCCATATACCCTTCTTCAATTATTTTCATAATGAGAAAGGTTTCCTCAGACACAGTTATTGCTTTTCCATGTAGAAATGTAAATAGTTCAACTTTGATAAGTTCCTTTTGATTTCTTTTCCTTGATTACCTTCTCAAGCATCTCTTGCTTCTTGTGTCTGAATGTCAAATTTTCTATTTAAGTCTGGTTTTTTTCCTCAAGAATGCTTGAAAGTCCTCTATTCCACTGAATGACCATATTTTCCCCTGAAACAAGATACTCAGTTTTGCTGGGTAGGTGACCCTTGGCTTCAATCCCAGCTCTTTTGCCCTCTGGAATATCATATTCCATGCCTTTTGATCCCTCAGTGTAGAAGCTGCCAGGTCCTGGGCTATTCTGATTGTGTTTCCACAATATTGAAATTGTTTCTTCCTGGCTGCTTGGAGTATTTTCTCCTTGATCTGGGAGTTCTGGAACCTGGCTATAATATTCCTGGGAGTTTTCTTTTTGAGATCTTTTTCAGGAGGTGATCGGTGGATTCTTTCAACCTCTATTTCCCCCACTGGGTCTAAAACATCAGGGCAATTTTCCTTGAGAATTTCTTGAAGGATGCTTTCTAGGTTCTTTCTTTGATCATGGCTTTCAGGTAGTCCAATACTTTTTAAATTATCTCTCCTGGATCTATTTTCCAGGTCAGTGGTTTTTCCCATGAGATATTTCACATTGCCTTCTATTCTTTCATTTGTTTGGATCTGCTTAACAGCATCTTGATTTCTCATAAAGTCACTGGCTTCCATTTGCTCCAGTCTAACTCTGAAGGAATGAATCTCCTCAGTGAGCTTTTGAGATTCTTTTCCATCTGGCAAATTTGGCTTTTTAAGGCATTCTTCTCCTCATTGCCTTTCTGAGCCTCTTTTGCCATTTGAGTTAGTCTATTTTTTAAGGTGTTATTTTCCTCAGTCAGGCTGTTGACTGTCATTTCATGCTTTTCTTGCATCTTTTTCATTTCTCTTCCCAAATTTTCCCCCACTTCTCTTATCTGCTTCTTAAGGTCCTCTATGGCCTGTAGCCAGCTTGTATTTTCATTTGGGGCTTTTGGTGCAGGAGTTCTGACCTCACAGTTCTCCTCCATGCTTTGATCCTCTTTGCCCCTAAAATAGGAGTCCAATGTTGAATTTTTCTGTTTATTTCATTTCTTTTGCCTAGGCATGTTGCCACTTAATTACTTGATTTTGGGGCTTGTTGCCACAGTAGGACTCTGCCACCAGACAGGGGAGCTTCAACCCAAACGTGGGGTCTTCACAACTTCCGCAGGTTGGGTGGCCTCTGTAAAGCCTCCACCCACTCTGGCAAATTGGATACCCACCCCAAACTTCCCCCCCCAGACCACAATCCAGATCCAGGCAGTTTAAAGCAAGAGCGATTAACCCCCAGACTGATTGCTGGATCTTCCTGCAGTTCGAAGACCAGGAGCTAGAGCCGCCACTGACGCTGCAAAATGGCTTCTGTGCCGTGTTTCTTCAGCAGCTTTTCGCCCCGAGGGGAGAAAGCTGACGCGTTCCCCAAATACTGGTCCCAAAGTCCATAGGACACTAACCTCTCACTTTGTTCTAGGCACATCTGTGCTGATAATTCTGGAATCGCCACAGTTGCTGGTGTTCTGGGGTCCCTCCAGCCGGCTGCTGGCCTGGCTGCCCTAGGGCTAAAACCGGCTCACACGGGCCTGGGCTCAGCTCCCAGAGTGCTGCGCTGTGCTCGCTGCTTGCTGCAGGGCTGCTGGGTTCTCCTCAGTAGGAGGTTAGCTTCTCTGTGTCGATCTGTGGGTGCTGGGGCTTCAGAAGTTGTTCAGAGTCCCCTTTCACATTGTTTGGAATTTGTGTGGGGCAGAGCACCTTGGAAGTGCTGTTTCTACTCCGCCATCTTGGCTCCGCCCCCAAAAATTTGCTTTTTTAATGTATATTAAACCAAACACAGTAGTGCCAAACTTGGCTTGCTTGTATATGTCTTTCCCCTATACTATTCTCTTGATGTTTTATTGACTGTCTTCTTTTTTCATTGTGAAACTTAACTACCTATTTTACCATGTCCCTGCCTTGTAACAATGAAAACAAATGGACACATTGGCTATGTCTGAAAGTATCTGTCTAATTCTGTACCTTTAGTCCATTATCTCCCTTTCAATTCTAACAAAATTGATTTTGTTTATGTGAAACATTTTCAATTTCATATAATCAGAATTGTAAATTTTAGCTATTATTTGACTATTATTAGTATAGGGGAATTAGGGCTTTTGGGCTTAAGTGACTTGCCCAAGGTCACACGGCTAGTTTTTGTGTTAAGTGTCTGAGGCTGGATTTGAACTCAGGTTCTCCTGACTCCAGGGCCAGTGCTCTATTCACTGTGCCACCTAGCTGCTCCCCAAACCTAGGTTTTTGAATACTGTCTCACGTGCCTACAAGCTCAGTGCCCTTGGTAAGTCACAGTTGTTTCCTCATCAATAAAATGTGGGGTGGGAGGGAGGAATCCCTTGTAGCTGCAAGTCTAAAGCTAGAGAGGATTTTTTATGATCATATCTTTATCTTGTTTGGTCAAGAACCCTTCCCCCATTCATAATTGTGGAAGTATCCCCTTCTCTTCTCCTTTACATTGTTTATGATGACATTTTATATTTAGATAATTATCTATTTAGAGTTCATTGTAGCAATTTTGTTGTTCAGTCGACTTTTTCTGACCCCATGGACCATATAGTCCATAGAGTTTTCTTGGCAGATATTGGAGTGGTTTGCCATTTCCTTCTTCTCTGGATTAAGGCGAGCGACTTTAAGTGACTGTTCAGGTTCACACAGCTAGTAAGTGTCAAGAGTCCTGACTTGTAGACTCCTGGCCTAGCGCTCTAACCGCCAAGCCACCTATCTGCTTCCTAATTATTATAACAGGATGTGAGGTATTTATCTATTCTCTAAACCTAATTTTTGTTAAACTGTTTTCTAGTTTTCTTGGCAGTTTTTGTTGAATTGGGAGTCCTTACCCCAGTTGTTGTGTCCTAGAGCTTATTGAACACTGCTCCTACTGTGTTTTGTTTATCTAATCTGTTCCATTGATTAACTTTTCTGTTTTTAACCAGTGCCAAATCAATCAATGAGTCAGTAAGCATTCATTAAATGTCTGCTATATGCCAGGTCTTGGGGATAGAAAGACAAAAATGAAAGAGTCCTTGCACCTTTTTTCCTCTCCTTTTCTCTCAATTTCAGTTTCATGAAATATTTATTAAGCACTTCTGTGAGGCTGTTGCTGTGCCAAATGATAGGAATACAAATAAGAAAGACAGTCTCTACCCTCAAGGAGTTTACAGTCTAATGGGAGAAAACAGCACACACAAGGAAGCTGAAAAGTGGGGCCACCTGGGGATATCCAGCATGATGGGTATCTGTGGAGTGGAAAACAAGCAGAGCTGCTGGTGTTGCTGCAGCTCGAAAATGGAACCTGGAAAGTTCTGAAAAAGTTCTCTGAAGGAAAGTTTGAGTGGAGTTTATTGCTGTACCTTTCAGCCCTGCAGTCATAGGAGAAAGACTTCAGAGAGAGTTGAAGGTATTTTTAGTATCAGAAACTATAGTATCAGCATAGTGATGATATTTCAGGTCAGTTTATCTTTAAGGAGGTGTTACCTGGAGTTCAAAATCAAGCAGATCTAGTGATAGAAAACTTACAGTTACTGTTACTTGTTCCTCGTGTTTATGATAGTTCAAATGGAGAAGGGTAGAAGAATGGTTTAGAAAGCAGAATCCTTCAGTATGTCATTTATAAGAAACATGCTTAACATACATATTAGAAAGCTAAAATGAGAGATTAGAGCAAAATTTATTATACCTCAAATGATTTCAAGCAAATAGGGGTGACAATCATGATCTTAGGCAAAGCATCAATAACAATAGATACAGGTAAACCAGATAAGCAAGAAAACTGCATTATGCTTAAAGGTAACATAAAGAAAAAAACAAATATTTAATCTATAAGCATGGCATCTAAGTACTTAAAGGAAACATTAATTACAAGGAGAAATAGGAAAATTATAATTTTCAAAGGCCTCACATGCTGTTTTTGGATCCAAAAAAATCAAACAAAAGGAAAAAGTTAAGGACATGAGTAGAATTTTAAGGAAAAAATCCTATAGATTTCTGATGATCGAATGGGAATAGAAAAGAATATCTGTTATTTCAGCTGTGTAGTACACCTTCACAGAAACTGATTATGTGTTAGGAAATAAGAACACATAAAATGCAGAAACATAGAAACATTATATATGTCCTTTACTGACCAAAATGCAATAAAAATTCTCATCTTATTTGGTTGTTGTCCTTTTTGCTTGAAGAATACCCAAATGACATCACTGTGTTGAGCTCAAGATACTGTGGGTCTATGGCTGCTCAGAGCAAGGTTCTACCACAAGTCAGGTACATTTGGAGTGGAGATGTCTATAAATTTGTGCATTTCACAAATCTTTTGAGCTGCTGCAGTTCTGCTTTGCACATAGAGCATAGGGCCTTCTTAGAGTTGTCTGGTGCCAGTATCTCTCATATCTCACAATTGATTCCAGAGGTCTTCAGAGAGACCTTGAGAGTGTCCTTGTATTGCTCCTTCTGACCTCTATGAGTTCTCTGTAAGTTTGGCATTCAATCAGAGAAGAAAGAATTGAAACTTAAATGGAGACTATAAACATGTGAATCAAAGAACAAATCAGAAAAAAAAGATAATTTCAAATGAAATGCATCAGTGACTGGGGTGCATTGGAAGCAGTCATTAAGGGAAATTTTCTTTCTTTAGACTAGGGATTCTTAATCTGGATCCATGAACATTTAAAAAAATAATATTTTGATAACTGTCTTTAAATATGATTGGTTTCCTTTGCAATCCTATGTATTTTATGCATTTAAGAACATTTTTTTAAACAAATGCTTTATTAACTTCTGTTTTACATCATTTCCGCCAGATTTTGAGTTACAATCATTTTCCCCCCCTGTTATTCCCCTACCCAACCTCCCAGAATAGCAGTCCCGCAAGATATCGCTTCCTCCAATCTGCTCTCTCCCATACCTTCTCCCATACCCCCTTCGACTTTTCCATTAGAGGAAGGTGAATCTTTGTGTCCCAATGCCTGCACATTAAGAACATTTTTATGAGAAACCAGAGGAGTCTGTGATATAAAAAAGGTTAAGAACCTCTGCTATAGACACTAGAAAACATAGGAATAAATGGATTATCTAACACTGTCTAAAACCAAAATAAAATCATTATCTGTAATCTGACAAATACTAAAGATCTTTCAAATAGGTTTGTAGTAAATCAAGGATGTCCATTGTCAACACTGTTATTATGGTTCTAAAAATATCAGCAGTTGCAGCAAAACAAGAGAGAAATTGAGGGGAATACTCATTAGAAAAGAAGAAATAAAGTGATCACTTTTTGTTGAAGATATGATGATTAAAGAATCTTACTAAAATTAATGAAACAATAAATTCAATGAAATAGAAGAATATAAAATAAAACCACAGAAAGCCCATCAATTTTTATGTATATTACCGATAACACCCATAGGAGTATGAAAGACTCCCAACTCTGAAGTATCAGCTTTTAAGTATATTGCCAACCACACCCACCAGGAAGTGATGGGGGGAAAAACAACACACAAAACGCAATAAAATGCATAAAATATTTGGAAGTCCACCCAGTGACATATTTTTATATAACTATAAATCTAATACACTCTTAAGGAAAACTTAATTACAAGTATTAATTATGTTTGGGCTGTGCTGGTATAAATATGCTACTACCTAAATTAACTAATGGATTAATGCCATACCACACTACCAACGAATTATGTTATAGAACTAGATAAACTACCATCCAAATTTACATGATAGATCAAGAATCCCAAAGAAATAGTAGGAAAAAATTATGACCAGGAATAGTGGTGCATACCCACACACCCTGCGACAGGGAAGGATGAGACAGATGGATCATTTGAGCTGCAGTAAGGCTTAACTTTAGTTGTGTCTGTTCTAAGTCAGGCACCCCACAAGCCCCAGAGAGGAGGTTTGTGGGGTACCAGGCTGCCTGAAAAAAGGACAAACTGGACCAGGTCAGAGAAAGTAGGGAAGAATTTGAAGGAAGGGCATTGAGGAGGAGAGCTTAGACCCTGAACACTATTTCTTTTGCCTTTTTTTTTCTTTTTCATAAAAGAGATCCTAGCTTCAAAGCTGGAGTTTATTTTGCTTGTAACTGTTTTCTCCCCAATCGTTTTAACCTCAGTTGCTCTGTTGAATTTTTTTCCAGATGGTTATGAAAATCATTTCCATAAGAAATGACCTGGGGTAGTGGGGGCATTTTTAGAGACCATATCAATCAGTCAGTGAATCTATTTATCAGTCAATCAATTATTCCCTATACTTAGATTGCTCACATTCTAAGGGGGACAGACAACATATAAATAACTACATAATAAAAGATATATACAGGGAAGATGGGATGTAGTCTTAGGAGAAAGGTACTGGGAAAGGAACTAGAAAAGTCTTTCTGCTGAATTTTAATAAAATTTATTAAGCACCTACAACATGCCAGGCACCATGCTAAGTGCTAGGGCTATAAAAAAGAGGCAAAAGACAGTCCCTACCCTGAGAATCATCCAACAAAGAGATGGTAATTAAATTCACAAGTTCTGATGGTCAAGTGAAGTAGTGTAGAGGAGAAAAGGGTCTAGGATAGACCTCTGTGGGATATCTATATCTAGAGGGCATGATCTGGAGGAAGATCCAGCAAAGGAGATAGAAAGAGGTAAAATAGATAGGATTGCCAGGACAGAGTGCTACCCTGAAAACTAGAAAGAAGACAGTATCAAGGAGGAGATGTTCAGAGCGACTGGATTGCTTGGCTCTACTTTGGTGTTGGTTTCCTGCCCTGGTTATTCCATTATAGCCTTATATACAGGGCTGAAGACTGGAACTATACCTCACCTTTGTTCTTGGGCTTAGAGCCACTCAGCTAAGTTTCTGGAACTTGTTCCTTGCTCTGTACACAGCTAGGCCCTTTCGTATTTATGACTGTTTCTTTCCACCCTGGAACTGTGTATTGGGTGACAGAGCTGCCAACTGGCCCTGTTCTTCTCAGCAGTGATTTAGAGATTCCCCGGGATCTCTTTCTGCCCCAGTGCTTCCTGCTCTGGTTTTCAGTCTCAGCCTCCTTACAGTCCCTGCAGAGCATTGTGACTTTTTTTTTGGCTTTCCTGATCAGAATTTGCTTTGGCACTTTTCCTAGGTTGTTGTGGAGAGTTGTCTCAGGTGAACTGGGCAAAAAAAATGCTGGCTGTCATTACACCATCTTGTCTCTGCTTTTTGTGAGTTCAGGTTGTTGTTTTTTTGTAGCACATACACACCTTGTTCTAATTTTCCAGCTTTTTGGACTTTGTATAATTTTCCTTGTTTCTTCAAATCTTTGGGCTCCTGTTCTTTCTTGGTCTCCCCTTTTTTTCTAGGGAGTCCTCTGCCTGGTTGTGTTTTACACCTCTTGTTCTAATGTTTATTCTCCTAATTTTCCCCCCACAAGAGCACTATTTTCATTTTTTTTTTTTAAGTTCTTGTTCTTCTAGTCAGTAGTCAATACACATTTATTAAATGCCTACTATGTGCCAGGTACTAGGGAAACAGATATAAACAAAGAAAGACAGTCCTTGCCCTTAAGGAACTTATGATCTAATGGGGGAAGATAAAACAAAAGGAAGCTGAAAAGGGGAGGAGATAAAAGGTACTAGATGCTGGGGCATGGTGGAGAAATCAGTCATAGAAGTCCCAAAGTAGTACAGCCAGGTGAGAAGTTCAATGTTTGAACTAGGCTCAGTGGCACTTGAAGTTCATGGTCCCACCCACTCCAATCTGAAAGGCAGAGGGTAGTGATGAGATCCAGTAAATAGGCTAATGAGATCTTACAAGGTGATAGCATCCCAATAATGAGCTTCCTGGAGCATGGAGAAGTTAGAGAAGTTCCAAAGTACTGCAGTGAGGTGAGAGTTTAAGGAAAACTCCATTTATTCCTATGCACTCTGGTATTTTAATAGGAAAGGGTGTTGTATTTTGTCAAGGTTTTTTTTTGTTTTTTTCTGCATCTATTGAATGAGATAATCATAATTTCTGTTAATGTTATTGATGTGGTCAATTATGCTGATCGTTTTCCTCATAATGAACCAGCCCTACATTCCTACTTTTTTTTTTTTGCTTTTTTTTTTTTTTGGAGGGCAATTGGGGTTAAGTAACTTGCCCAAGGTCACATGGCTAGGTTTTTTTTTTTTATTTGTGTGTGCATTAAGTGTCTGAGGTTGGATCCGAACTCGGTTCCTTCTGACTCCAGGACAGACACTCTACTCACTGCGCCACCTAGCCGCCCCTCCTACATTCCTGATATAAATCCCACCCAGCCATAGTACATGATGTGATATATTGCTGTACTCTCCTTCCTAGCATTTTATTTAAAATTTTTGTATCAAAACTCATTAGGGAAATTGGTCTATAGTTTTCTCTCTCTGTTTTGACTTTTCCCAGTTTAGGTATCAGCACCATATGTGTGTCATAAAAAGAATTTGGTATTCCTTTTTTGCCTGTTTTTCCAAATAGTTTATATAATATTGGAATTAATTAATTGTTCTTTAAATGTTTGATAGAATTCATTTGGAATCTATTTGGTCCTGGGGATTTTTTCTTAGGGAGTTTATCAATGACTTCTTCAATTTCTTTTTCTAAGTTTGAGTTAAAGTATTCTCTGAGATGGAGTTTAAGTATTGTTTCCTCTTCTGTTAATATGGGCAATTTATATTTTTGTAAATATTAATCCATTTCATTTATATTGTCATATTTATTGGCATACAGTTGGGCAAATTAACTCCTACTTATTGCTTTAATTTCCTCTTCATTGGTAATGATTTCACCCTATTCATTTTTTATACTGGTAACATGATTTTTTCTTTCTTTTTTTAAAAAAAATTATTTTAATTTATGTACTAAAATAAGCATTTCCATAACATAGTACATAAAAAGATGATTGCATACGAAACCATAAATCTATTATGTACATGTAAACTTTTTCCTTTCTGCTCCCTCCCCCAGAGATAGCTACACACAAATAAGTATATATGTATACTTATGTATACACACATATGTAAAATTATTCTATACAATCTGTTTATTAGTTCTTTCTCTGGATGCTGATAGCATCTTTCTTCATATGTCCTTTATCATTAATTTGGGTATTTATAATAGTCAAAATAACCTATTTAGTCAAAGTCATTCTTAAAACAATATTGCTGTTACTGCATATAGTTCCTTCTTTTTGAAAATCAAATTAACCAGTGGCTTATCTACTTTTTTTTAAAAATAAAATCAGCTCTTATTAATCACTTTTATTGATTTTTCTTTCAGTTTTATTAATCTCTTCTTTGATTTTTAGGGTTTTCAATTTGATTTTTAATTGGGGATTTTTAATTTGTTCTAGTTTTTTTTAGCTACATGCCCAATTCATTGATCTGCTCTTTCTCTATTATATTATTATATAAGCATTTAGAGATATGAAATTTTAGCTAAATACAACTTTCGTTGAATTCCATAAATTTTGGTATGTTGTCTCATTATTGTCATTCTCTTTAATGAAATTACTGATTGTTTCTATGATTTGTTTTTTGACCTACTGATTCTTTAGAATTAGATTGTTTACCTTCCAATTAATTTTTAATCTATCTTTCTATAGCCCCATGTTAAATGTAAGTTTTTTTGCATCATGATCTTGAAAGGATGCATTTAATATTTTTGCCTTTCTGAATTTGATTGTGAGGTTTTTGTTTCCCAGTCATTTTTTGTGTAGGTGCTATGTACCTTTGAGAAAAAGGTATGTTTCTTTCTTTTCCCATTCAGTGTTTTCTAGAGGTTTATCATGTGTAACTCTTCTAAAATTCTGTTCACCTCCTTAACTTTTTCTTGTTTATTTTGTGATTAGATCTATCTAGTTCTGAGAAAGTTGAGGTTCCCCACTAGTATAGTATTACCTTTCTTCTTGTAACTCATTTAACTTCTCCTTTGGAAATTTGGATGCTACACCATTTGGTGCATATGTTTAGCATTAAAATTACTTCATTGTCTATGATACTTTTTAGCAAGATGTATTTTCCTTCCTTAATTCTTTTAATTAGATCTATTTTTGCTTTTGTTTTGTCTGAGATCATGATCACTACCCCTGCCCTTTTTATTTCAGCTGAAGCATAATAGATTCTGTTCCAGCCTTTTACCTTTAGTCTTTTTTGTGTGTCTGTGCTTCACATGTGTTTCTTGTAAACAACATTGTAGGATTATGGTTTTCAATCTACTCTGCTATCTGAATCGATTTTATGGGTGAGTCCATCCCATTCACATTCACAATTATGATTACTGTGTATTTCTCTCCATCCTATTTTCACTTCAATTTTTTTTCAGCCTGCCCCTCCTCACCAGTCTTTTGCTTCTGACCATTGCCTCCCTCAATCTGCCTTCCCTTCTATCAGCCCCCTGTCCCCTCTTTTCTTGTCCCTCTTCCCCTCCTACTTCCCTATATGGTAAGATAGATTTCTTTACCCAACTGAGTGTGTATGTTATTCCCTCTTTGAGTCAAATCTGATGAGAGTAAGGTTCAAGCAATGTTCACACCCCCACCTTCCCTCCAGTGTAATAGTTCTTTTACAGCTCTTCACGTGAGATGGTTTGTTCTAGTCTACCTCTCCCTTCACCCATTTCCAGTGCAATCCTCTTTCTCACTCCTTAATTTTTTTATATCATTCCATCAAAGTCAATTTATACATGTACCTTCTGTCTCTGTTTACTGCAACTGCCCTAATAGTGTTACAATTCTTAAGAGTTACAAGTATCTTCCTGTGTAGGGATGTAAACAGTTTGGCCTTATTGAATAGCTTGTTTGTTCTTTCCTGTTTGCTTTTTTAATGCTTCTATTGAGTCTTATATTTGAAAATAGAATTTTCTGTTTAGCTCTAGTATTTTCATCAGGGATGTTTAAAAGCCCTCTATGTCATTGAATGGACATTTTTCCCCCTGGAAGAATTATGCTCAGTTTTGCTGGGTAGGTGATTCTTGGTTGTAATCCAAGCTCCTTTGCCTTCTTGAATATTATGTTCTAAGCCTTCTGATTCTTTAATGTAGAAGCAGCTAGATCCTGTGTAATCCTGATTGAGGCTCCTCAATATTTGAAGTATTACTTTCTGGTTGCTTGTAGTATTTTCTTTTTGACATGAGAGTTTTGGAATTTGATTGTAATATTCCTGGGGTTTTTTATTTTGGGATCTCTTTCAAGAGCTGATTGGTGGATTCTTTCAGTGACTATTTTACCCTCTGGTTTTAGGGTATCAGGGCAGTTTTCCTTGATAATTTATTGAAAGATGCTGTCTAGGCTCTTTTTTTGATCATGGCTTTCAGGTAATCCAGTAATTAAATTATCTTTCCTTGATCCATATTCCAGGCCAGTTGTTTTTCTAAGGAGACATTTCACATTTTCTTTTATATTTTCCTTCTTTTGATTTTGTTTAATTCTTGATGTCTCATGGAATCATTAGCTTCTACTTGCCCAATTCTAAATTTTAAGGAGTTAGTTTCTTCAGTTAGCTTTTTACCTCCTTTTCCATTTGACCAATTCTGCTTTTTTTTTTTTTTTTAAACAAATACTTTATTAACTTCTGTTTTACATCATTCATTTCCGCCAGATTTTGAGTTACAATCATTTTCCCCCCATTATTCCCCTACCCAACCTCCCAGAATAGCAGTCCCACAAGATATCGCTTCCTCCAATCTGCTCTCTCCCATACCTTCTCCCATACCCCCATCGACTTTTCCATTAGAGGAAGATGAATCTTTGTTTCCCAATGCCTGCACATCTTATCTCCCAATTATAGGCAAAAGAGTATTAATAATAGTATTTATATATATATTTGAAACATTTAATGTTACGACCTTGAATTTCAGATCCATTTCCTTCCTCCCTTGTCACCCATTCCCTCTGGGGAGATAAGTAATTCAGTATATGTTGTACATGTCTAGCTATGCAAAACATTATCATAGTAGATATATTGTGCAAGGCTGCTTATAATTCCCTCCCACTCATCCCACCCCCCACCTGGTCCATTCCCTACATGATCCTGTCCCTCTTCTATAGTGGGTACTTCCAACCTCCCCTCACCCCAAGGATGCCTCCCATCCATCATCTCTCCTCTCATTCCCCCTTCCCCCTATCCTGCTGCAGGTTGAGATATCCCATTTAGTATGTATGTCATTTTCTCCCTGAACCAAATTCAATGTGAATGTGGTTTTGCCTTTTTAGCCTTCCTTATTCTCCCCCTCCTTTGCACCCACTTCCCTACATGAGATAGTTTACCCTACCATGTCTCTCCCCATCTCCTCTTGCCACTTTCCTCTCTCACCTCATAATTTCATCCCTTGAGTATTCTCCCTTCCCAACAAATTCAACCTATGCCCTCTATCCATATATAACTGTAACCATATACACACACATTCACATATGTATTCATATGACCACACACCCTTCTTCCATTATTCTCATACTGAGAAAGGTTTCCTCAGTCACAGTTATTGTTTTTCCATATAGGAATGTAAATGGTTCAAGTTTGATAAGTTCCTTTTGATTTCTTTTCCCTGATTACCTTCTCAGGCATCTCTTGCTTCTTGTGTCTGGATGTCAAATTTTCTATTCAATTCTGGTTTTTTCCTCAAGAATGCTTGAAAGTCCTCTATTCCACTGAATGACCATATTTTCCCCTGAAACAAAATACTCAGTTTTGCTGGGTAAGTGACCCTTGGGTTCATTCCCAGTTCTTTTGCCCTCTGGAATATCATATTCCATGCCCTTCGATCCCTCAGTGTAGAAGCCACCAGGTTCTGGGCTATTCTGATTGTGTTTCCACAATATTGAAATTGTTTCTTCCTGGCTGCTTGTAGTATTTTCTCCTTGATCTGGGGATTCTGGAACCTGGCTATAATATTTCTGGGGGTTTTCTTTTTGGGATCTTTTTCAGGAGGTGATCGGTAGATTCTTTCAACCTCTATTTTGCCCTCTGGATCTAAAACATCAGGGCAGTTTTCCTTGAGAATTTCTTGAAGGGTGATTTCTAGGTTCTTTCCTTGATCATGGCTTTCAGGTAGTCCAATAATTTTTAAATTGTCTCTCCTGGATCTATTCTCCAGGTCAGTGGTTTTTCCCATGAGATATTTCACATTGCCTTCTAATCTTTCATTTGTTTGAATCTGCTTAACAACATCTTGATTTCTCATAAAGTCATTAGCTTCCATTTGCTCCATCTAACTCTGAAGGAATGAATCTCCTCAGTGAACTTTTGAGATTCTTTTTCCATCTGGCAAATTCGACTTTTTAAGGCATTCTTCTCCTCAATGCCCTTTTGGGCCTCCTTTGCCATTTGAGCTAGTCTATTTTTAAAGGTGTTGTTTTCCTCAGTCAGGCTGTTGACCCTCATTTCATACTTTTCCTGCATCCTTCTCATTTCTCTTTCCAATTTTTCCTCCACTTCTCTTATTTGATTTTTAAAGTCCTCCTTAAGGTCCTCTATGGCCTGCAACCCACTCATGTTTTCCCCTGGGGCTTTTGGAGCAGGACTTCTGACCTCACAGTCCTTTTCCGCTCTATGCCCCCAAAATAGGAGTCTAGGGTTGCATTTTTCTGTTTCCTTTGCCTTGGCATGTTGCCACTTAATTGCTTGACTTTTGGGCTTGTTGCCACACTATGGCTTTAAGGCCAGCTAGAGGAATTTTCGTCCCGAACGTGTGGGGGCAACTTCCGTTTCTGGCAAGCTATAAACCCACCCACAACTTCCACCCTAGATCACAATCCAGATCCAGGAGGTTAAAGCAAGAGCGATTACCCCCCAAGACTGATCGCTGGATCTCCCCACGATTTGTAGGCTGGGAGCCGGAAATGCCTCTGAAAACTACACAGTGGCATGTCTCCTCAGCAGCTTCTAGCCCCCAGGGGAGGGAGCTGACGCATTCCCCAAATACAGGTCCCAAAGTCCATAGGACACTAACCTCTTACTTTGTCCTAGGCAAGTCTATGTTGATAATTCTGGCGTCTCCACAGTTCCTGGTGTTCTGGGGTTCCTCCGGCCGGCTGCTGGCCCTGCCGCCCTGGGGCTAAAACCTCGGCTCACATGGACCTGGGCTCAGCTCGGCTCCTGTGCTCTGCGCGCTGCCGGCTCCCAGACCACTGCGCTGGTCCTTCCTGCAGGGTGCTGGGCTGTCTTCAGCGGGAGGTTAGCTTCTCTGTGTCGTTCTGTGGGTGCTGGGGCTCCAGAAGATTTTCAGAGTCCTTTTTTACATAGTTTGTGGAGAATCTGGGGGCAGAGAGGCTTGGAAGAGCTGTTTATACTCTGCCATCTTGGCTCCGCCCCCCCCAATTCTGCTTTTTAAGGAGTTGTTTTCTTTGCTGGATTTTTGTACCTCTTTTTCCATTTGGCCAATTTTACTTTTTTATTTTTTTTTGCTTTTTTTTGGAGGGCAATTGGGGTTAAGTGACTTGCCCAAGGTCACATAGCTAGTAAGTGTGTCAAGTGCCTGAAGCCAGATTTGAACTCAGGTCCTCCTGGCTCTAGGGCCAGTGCTCTATTCACTGTGCCACCTAGCCACCCCCCAACTCTATTTTTTGAGTTTTCCTCAATGAATTTTTGTACATCTTTTCCCATTTTTTTGTGTGTGTTTCCTTTTCTAAGCTGTTGACTTCATAAACTTTTTCATAAGTTTCATGAATCTCTTAACTCCCATTTCTTTTCCCAATTTTTCTTCTACCTCTCTTTAATTTGATTTTTAATATCCTTTTTGAGCTTTTCCAAGAGTTCTTTTTGGTCCTGAGACCAATTCATATTTCTCTTTGAGACTTTGCATTGTAGGTGTTTTGACATTGTCCTCTTCTGAGTTTGTGTTTTGGTCTTCCCTTTAACCATAGTAGCTTTCAATAGTCAAGAGTTTTCTTTTTTTCTTTTTTTCATTTTCCAGCCCATTTTGTGACATTTAAAGTTGATTTCTGCTCCTGGGATACAGTGGGCACTGTCCTATGCTTCTTGCTCCTGGATCCAGGGGCCTGGATGCTCACTTACTGCACTGATACCTCCAGGGCTGGTGGCTTGCCTGTTGTACGAAGGTCCCCATGCTTGCTGGGTCTGCCAGAGTGGCCACTCACTTCCTGTGCCAGTGTTTACAGCCTGGGTTGCTGACCTGTGCTGGGACTAGAGGCTTCCTGCTTGTTTGCCCAGAAACCACCTGTGCTGTGCTATGCTCACATTTTACCTGAGTGAGACAGACCTTTTCTGCAGTCCTAGAAAGGGCATTCTTGGACTGGAAAAATGTTTTACCCCATCCTTTTACTGCTCCAGAATTCATTTTGAGGCATTTAAAAAAAAGGTTTTTGGAGAGTTCAGGCAAATTCCTGCCTTTTCTCCAGTATCTTGGCTCTGCAACCCCAGTTTTCTCTTTTTTTCTTTTTTTTTTTAAGCAGTTGAGGTTAAGTAACTTGCTCAAGGTTACACGACTAGTCATTATTTGTGTGTGGATGCTCATTTTCTGAGGCCAGATCCGATCTCAGGTCATCCTAGCTCCAAGACTGGCGCTCTTACTCATTGCACCACCTAGCCGCTCCGACCCCAGTTTTCTAATTGCCAAATTTGATGATCTTTTCTTTTTCAGTCATTGGAATTAAGGTTGACCACTCTTCCCCAGGATAATATCTTCTTTCTGAGCTTTGATGATATTACTCTTCTGGTTCTCCCTAATAATAATATCTAACATTTATATAGTGTCTACTATGTGCCAGATACTCCATTAAGTGCTTTACACATATTATCTTATTTGATCCTCACAACAATGCTGGGAGGTAAATGCTGTTTTTATCCCCATTTTACAGTTGAGGGAACTGAGGTAGAAAGAGGTTAAATGACTTGCCCAAGGTCACACAGCTGGCAAGTGTCTGAGCCTGGATTTGAACTCAGGTATTCCTGACCCTAGGCCCTGTACTCTATTTACTACACAACTAGCTGCCTCCCCATAGAGGTGATGGATTCAGAAAGAAACATATTTTTTTGGATTTCGTGAATGTGGGAATTTGGCTTTTTGATTTTGCACATTTGTTACGAGGGTTTTACTTTGTTTTTCAATGGTTGAGGCAGGGGTGGGAGAGAGAGAATTGATTTAGCTGAAAAAATTAGTTAAGTAGTAAATTACTTGTGAGTGTGGATTGTGTTATTGTATTTTTATATCCATTCAATGGCACATAATAGGCTACTTAAATTGAAATTAAAAATGTTTTTTTGGTTTATTAATAATGAGATCAAGAAGGTATTCTGTGAGGGGTGGCTAGATGGCGCAGTGAGTAGAGCACCGGCCCTGGAGTCAGAAGGACCTGAGTTCGGATCTGGCCTCAGACACTTAACACACACAAACAAAAACCTAGCCATGTGACCTTGGGCAAGTTACTTAACTCCAATTGCCCTCCAAAAAGAAAAAAAAAGGAGGTATTCTGTGTGACTGAAGTGGAGTGAAGATGTAAATCAAGGGAGTTGATGAACTAAGAAGCTAGGATGTTTGAGGAAACATCAACTTTTAATTTAAAACCCCTAATAAAAAAAGCATGGATTAGAATGAAGAAGACTATAAGATTGCTACAGATTTCCTTAAGAAAGGAAGAATAATGACTGGGGTGTTAGGAAATAACTGATCCCCCATCTGCCAGATTCCCTGTTTCTGTTGATGGTATCACCACCTTCCCAGTGACTTAGGTTTGAAGTCTTTGACTCACTTTTCTTTCACTCCAAACATCTAATTTGCCACATACTTGGACTAGTCTACTTCATCTTCTCTCTATTCCTGTAGCTTCTATCCTTGTTCATGTCCTATCATCTTTCTCCTGGGCAATTTGCCTCCTAATTACTTTCTTCTTCATCTAACCCATCTTGCCCAAATCATTCCTAGTACCCCTTTGCTCAAAAACTTGGACTGGTTTCCTGTTTCCTCAAGAATAAAAAGCAGACTCCTTACCTGGCCCTTCACAGTCTAGCTCCAAACTGCCTTTCCAGTCTTATTTAACATTACTTCCCTTTACACATTCTACATTCCAGTCAACTAACTATTCCCTAAATAAAACATACTTTCTCCCACTTCTATGCATTTATACAGACCCCCTCTCCTCTTCCCCATACCTGAAAAGTACTCTCCTCATTTCTACCTTTTAGAATTGCCTTTTTTCAAGCCTTGGTTCAGGTGACACATCTTTAAATCCTTCCTTAATGCCCCAAGCTAGAAGTATTCTCTGCCATGTGAAATTTTCCTAAAATGCTTTTGAATCTCTCCTTTGCATTCATCAATCTTCCTACCTTGTATTATACTTATCTGTGGTATGTGTTATATCTCCTCACACCCCCAACCCCTTGAGGAGCTGTCGTTTTTGACTTTGTATCCTTAGTACCTAACATAGTTATAATCCTTTTCATATAGTAGGTGCTTTAATAAATATGTGTTGAATTTAATTTGTTTGAGTAATCATAGGATTTAGAATGAGAATGAAACTTAGCAATTATCTAGTTCAATACCTTCATCTTATAGATGCGTAAAGTGAGAGAGAGAGAAATTCCTGGATTTGAGTTCAGTTAACAAAGAGAATGATGATTCCATCTACACAACTAAGTGAAAGATGGGTGGCAGAACTGCTGAATATGCACAATGGAAAATTTCAGTAGGCAGAGAGATGCAACTGGGAGGAATCTAGGCTGGAAATAAAGATAAAAAACTAACTTTATAGAAGTGTTATTTGAGAAGGGATGAGAGCCCTGAGAGAAAGTAAAAAGAAAAATAAGCAGAAAACCAAAGACGAAAGTTTACGATTATTATACAGTTTACAATAATCATAGTCTCGGAGCTGAAAGGGACATCAGAAGTTGTTTAGTTCAAGCCACTTCTAAATAACAGTTACTCCTACAACATCCCCAACCAATATCCATTTAGCTTCCTTAGCAAGACCTCACTGTCTCTTGAAGTATGGCACTTTACTTTTGGACAGATCTTATTGTTAGGATGTGGGAGAAGGAAGAGAATTCTTTTTTTTTTTTAAAGCAATTGGGGTTAAGTAACTTGCTCAAGGTTCACGGCTAGTCATTATTTATGTGTGGGTGCTCATTTTCTGAGGCCGGATTTGATCTCAGGTCATCCCAACTCCGAGGCCGGCGCTCTTACTCACTGCGCCACCTAGCCGCCCCTTTAGGGCAATTGGGGTTAAGTAACTTGCCCAAGGTCACACGGCTAGGTTTTTGTTTGTGTGGGTTAAGTGTCTGAGGCTGGTTCCGAACTCAGGTCCTTCTGACTCCAGGGCCGGCGCTCTATTCACTGCGCCACCTAGCCGCTCCAGAAGGAAGAGAATTCTGTGTGATTAAGAGAATAGTGGTTGCTGAGGTATGAGAACCAACATCAGCAGAGTATCACAGAGACCAAGGGAAGAACATTTCAGAATAGAAGGGGCACTTGTTTGCAAGACTAATTTAGTGTAAGAACAAATAACTCATTGAGAGACTAATGCAACAATCGGAAAACTTGGAATTTTGTGGGTTGTATCTTTAAATGAAATGCCTTCAGCTGTGATTAGCTTTTATCCAGGGAAGGAAAAATATAGCTTTGATTCATGGAAGCCTTAATAGACAGCCTAAAAACGTTGTACTGATGCTACTAAAGAGAGTAAGGAATTCTTCAACAGTCACTGAATTATGAAGACTGTCAACATTTTCCTTCTTTTCATTTTTACTTTAAAATTTGAAATTTATTTTATTCTTCTCTGTTTATTTTATTCTCCCTGAGGCAGATCCTTTATTTGGCACTTGTTCTGGGTTGAAGCTTGTGGATGATGGAAACATTCCCCTGGCAATGTCTCTGGGGCGACTCCTTCGACGAGCCTCCTCAAAAGCATCTGACCTCCTGACCCTCACCCCCAGTGGCAGCAGTGGCCCTCCCTCTGTACTGGATGGGGAGATCATCTACTCGAAGAACAATGTCTGTGTCCATCCCCTGCAGGTTCTGCAGGGCCTTGGGGAGCATCACCCAGGTAAGGTGGTAGAAAAAAGGAATTGTATGTGAGGGTGTGAGTCTTAGATTAGAGACAGTGTCATGATCAAAAGAAGAGAAATTGATTACGAGTCGAGACGTGAGTTCTAGCCCTCTTCTGCCAGCTTGCTGTATGATCTCAGACAAGCCCCATCTCTTCTTGGTGCCTCAGTTCTTTCATCTTTAAAATGAGGGACTTGAAAGGATCACCTAGTTGTGTAGGATGTGGTATAGTTCAGGTGAAAGCACCCTGAATTTGGAGTGACTGGATCTGGCCTCTAGTCTTGGCTGTGTTATTTATTGCCTATGTGACTGAGCAAACATTAACCTTTCTAGGCCTGGTTTTCCAATCTGAAAAACAAGAGGGATAACCTCTGAGATCCTTTCCAAGTCAAAATCTATATTCTTCTGACTTGTTTAGCTCTATAATAACTCTCTAACCTGTTCATTTCCTCTCCTGTCTGAGATTCATTGTATCCAAGAACAGTAAGATCCTTCCAAGATCATTAACCCACCACCTCTGGGTATAACTACATTCAAATCTTGCTGAGAAGGTGGCCCTAATCTCTTAAAAATTATGAAGGAAGAGTATTCTACAACCTTTTCTGTCTTAAATTGAAAGTTCTTCCTGCTTTTTAGAGAGGCAGCATAATAAAGTGCAAAGAGCAATGGACTTGGAGACAGGAGAGTTCAGACTGGTCCCTCTATCTCCTCTTTTTCCTCCTTCTCCCCCAGAACAACTGTTTGACCCTCAGGAAAGATACTCACCTACTTGAGCCTCAGTTTCATCATCTGTAAAACGAGAATAATCCTTGTAATACCTGTCTCATAGTGTGATTTTTGAAGATCAAATCAAATGATGCGTGTTAAGTGCTTTGCAAACCTGAAAGCACTCTACAAATTTAACTATAATTCCCCTTATTTTATTTTCTTACTTGACTTCCTCATCTACAAAATGGAGCCAGTAATCTCTTTAAAGTGGAATGGGTGAAATGGATAATTAAAAGTATTTGAAGGATACTTTGGGAAGAGTTTCCTTGGAGGAAGGTGCTAGAAAAATGGAATATTTACTTTGTTTATATTCACTTTCTTTATATGTAAATGTGTCCATGTTCTTTTTTTCTGATAGATGGTAAGCTTCTTGAGTGTCAGGGCTATTTTATTTTTGTCTTTGTATTCCTAGGACCTAGCACTCTTCTTAGGGGCACATGGGTGCTTAAATAATGCTTACTGATCGAATGGTTATTTCCTAACATAACATGCTAAGCAATAAGATTAGTATCCAAAAGAAGTTTTCAACAATGAAAATAGATCATTTTGCATGTTTCAGATTATTAATAGTAAGAAAAATGGAAATGACTGAAAATTTGTAAACATAGCAGAACAGCAACAACACAAACCAGGAAAATAGAGAGAGTGAGAGTATGTGTGTGTACTTGTACATGTGCAGACTTTGAGAAGACAGATAAGCACTGTTGGTAGAACTGTGAATTGGTCCAATCTTTCTGAATATGAATTTGGAATTATGTAAGAAATGTGGCCGTACTCTGCACACCCTTTGAACCAGTAATCCCTTGCCTCTCCAGGTCAAGAAGGTCAAGGTCCTGTATATGAACAAAAATAGTCAAGTAGCAAGAAACAGAAAACAAAATGAGTTCCCATAAATTGGACTTAATAACTGAAAAAAAATATGACAAATGAATGTAATGTCCTTTTACCACTTTAAAAAGTTTATTTTTTTTGTTCTGAACTTAAAACACCAAAAAATACATTTCCACACACAAAGCAGAACACAGAAAAGAAGATTGTTTGAAACTGTATCTTAATTTCACACTGCTTGCTTCTAAGAAGTATGTAGTAAATTCTACACTTAACTTTTCAAAACTATCTTGCATAAGATGCTTCCAAAGCTCTATTTTTTTCATCACTATTGCTAACACCCCTCCCACTCTTGAACAAATTAAGCTAATTGAATCTACACAATGACCATGTCCAGAAATGTAAGTCTCTGTACCTTTTGTCTATCATCCATCAGGAGGTGATGATGCTTTATCATCAGTCCTCTTGTTGGATATTTCTTTGATCAGAGTTCTTAAATCTTTAAAGGTTGTATATCTTTACTTGTGGTCCTGTTATAAATTATTCTGGTTCTGTTGACTCTGAATCGGTGCATACTACACAGAATGTCTTTCATCAGTGAAGTAATATTCCATACAGTCATATACCATGGTTTATTCTGCTGTTCCCCAGTTTTTAAGAGGTATCCCTTAAGATTCTAGTTCACTCACCCACCCCACTCCCTTCAGGATCAGAAATTTATTTTTTTATCTTCTGACTGTTCTCCTGACCACCCCACTCCCTATCTCTGCTTATTTCTCTGTTGAGTTTGTTGTGCTTTCTACATCAAAGTGTGTGTGTGTGTGTGTGTGTGTGTGTGTGTGTGTGTGTGTGTGATCAACCTTGCTTTGTCCATTTCATGTTACAGCTAGTTTCATCTTATATCCAATTCACTCCAACTCCTAGTCACTTTTTGTATTTTCTCATGCCTTTCAATATAAGAAATACTAAGCTCTTCCCCCTACTTCCTTCTACACTAGCACATTTCTCCTTTTAAACTCTCTCAATATCCTTTGAAGACATTAAGGTTCTGAAGGACTCTTGTTTCTTTTTCCACTGGTAGGATGGTAGCACTAAGTCATTGCCCCGTCTAGTCCCTCATATTTACCCCTCTGGGTTTCTCTGCACTCTTGTGTTTGCATTTCAAAGTTTATAGTCAGCTTTGTTCTTTATACATAAATGCTTGAAAGTCCTGTCTTCCTTTAAAGGTTGCATTTTCACCCCTGTACCTTTATAGGATGATTTATTCTTAATACTATATAGCACTTAGATGGTTTATATGTGTTTTCTCTTTTGATCCTCACAGCAAGGTAGGTGTTATTTTACAGACAAGGAAACTGAGACCAAAATGTTAGTGACTAAGCAGGTTTACAAAACTACTAGTAAGTATCTGAAATAGGATTTGAGCACTCTATTGTGTCACTTAGCTGCCTCAGAATTCTTTGTTTTATGCCTTTTGAAATAGTGTATTCTGAGCTCTTTCATTTTTAGTAGAAGCTGCCTGCTCTGGCCGTGGTGGTAATAGTAGTGATGATAACAGGAACTAAGTGTTCATAAACTTTGATCTCACAACAGCCATGAGAGGTAGGTGTGGTTCTTATTTCCATTCTATAGATGGGGAAACTGAGGCACATAAGAGTTAGGTCATTTGCCCAGAACCACCCCTCTTGTAAATGTTCTTCAGCTCCAGCACAGAGCTCCTTAAGCTGTTCATCACTGGTTGTACCTTGGAACTTGATTAACTTAAGGACTCTTTCCTTTTACCAGTGGGCTTCTTAACTTTTTGTGGAGTGGCAGGTGTTTCTTATTGAATGTAATGATTGTTATTTGGTGTGATGGGAACTTGAGGATTTTCCTGGAGTAGGTGTGATAGAGCTGGGCAGTCTGACTCAGTTTAGGTAGCCATCTTGGCAGGAAGTCAGGGAATGTTACTGAGCAGTAAGCCATGAGGAATGATTAGAAATAAGAGTTTTGTATGAACTAGTGCAGAGTATGATATGAGCAGAATGAAAAGAATATTACATTTAATAACTAAAACAGTGTAGCTGAGTTTCCTAGATGGAATAGCATTCCTTTTTTAAAAAATTTTATAATAAATTTATTCACTTAAAAATTTTTTTAGTTCTATATTCTCTCTTGTCCCTCCTCCATTGAGAAGGCAAGCAATATGATATTAATTATGCATCTGAAGTCATGCAGAACATATTGGAAAAAGTAGTCTAAGTAAGTGAAAGATCAGTAAATCTCAAAGAATAGATGAGATCATTTCCTTACGCAGTGGTGGTCACTGACTCAGGTGTTTTGGCTTCTTTTTTTGTTCTTTTTCTTTGTATTATTATAAATAATATATGTGTGTATATATATATATATATAAACATAAAAACATAATAATAAAAGATGTCAATCTTTTTTTTAAGAAAGAAACCTCTTTAAGGATTATTTTTAGAAGTACTGACAAATTGGTACTATTTTCCATATCCTTCCAGTTATAGCTCTTGGTGTGATTTTGCTTGGGTCTCATGGGAAACTTCCTCTAACCATGATTGTGCCTGTGCATCTTTCTACTTTTATGAAGTAATACTCACTCTGATCTTCTTCATTATTCTCCATAATGTCATACAAATCTCTTCATATCCTAAACCATGGTTGACTTTGGCTGTTCTATCTTTCAGTTTGGCAAAGAAATTAAATATTTGTTGGCTGAAGTAATCCATTTTTTGTCTGTTTGAAGTTCCTTGTTGTGATTACTGCTTCATGTAAGTTAAACTGCTGTAGGAAATGGTGATAATTTAGGCTAATATATTTTTCTTTTATTATTTCTCAGTTTTTTATTTCAACAGCTTGTTTGGTCAGGTTGAAGGCTCCCCCCCTCCCCCAATTTGGTATACTGATATACTTATTAACTGATTCAGAAGTGATTCTCCTGTCAACTACAATTAATTTCCTTTTTAAGGTATAATCAGTTTCTTGTTGTTGATGTTGTTGTTCTTAGATGGTCACCATGTATCTTACAGCTCTTATTAAAGAGATTTTCATGATATATAGGCATGTGGTTTATATATAGACTACAGGCCTTTGTCCTTTTTTGTTTCTTAAACTTAAATCTCATTTTTGAAATATTTTCACTGGCTTCTCATTTGCTTACATTTGCACCGAAGTTACCGAGTATTGAGTGAATGTTGATTTGGCTATTTAATTATCATTTAATTAATTTATTAATTTTTAAAATTTAATTACTATTCAATTTTATTATTATTATAAATACATTATATATTGATATATAATATATTGTTATATAATATATAGTTATATAATTATATATTATTATATAATATATTTACATACAAATAATATAATGATATAATTATTTTAAATGCTATTATTTATTATTCATTGTTTATTAATTATTTAAGAAGTTTTTATCTTTTTTTTAACATTCTCATAATTTTCCCTAGTGTCCTTAAATAGTGTTTTTTTCTAAGACTTAAAAAGAGAAAGAAGAAAATAAATCAGCATAACTGATCAATATATTGAAAAAGTCTGAAAACAAGTGCAATATACACTTGTGGACCTGGTCCTCTATGCATAGGTGGAGTGGAAGTATCTTCTCATATCTCTCTTCTTTGGGGCCAAACTTGTTTTTTGTAATTTTGCAACATTCATTTTTTTTTTATTGCTTTGCATTGTTCTTTCTTGTATACGTTGTCACGGTCATATATATCTTGGCTCCACTTACATCACTTTGCATCAGTTCATGTAGATATTGTTATGTGTCTCTGTCTTCCTCATTTTTGTTGTTTCTTATAGCAGTTATATTCCATTACTTCATGTACCACAACTTATTTAACTATTATCCAATCAATGGGTATCTACTTTGTTTTTCATTCTTTGCTATCACAAAAATATGCTGCTACAAGTATTTTGGTGTATACAGGGACTTTCTTCTCATCAGTGAGCTCTTTGGTGTATAAGCCATTAAGTCTAAATCTATACTTTGTAGATTTATTTTAAAAAATAAAGCAGTGTTATACTTTGTCAAAGGCTTTTATTGCCTCTATTCAGATAATCATGAATATTGTTATTTTAATATGATTATATTGATTGCTTTCTTAATGTTGAATAACATCTTTATATCCCTGATACATAAATCCAGATAGGTTATGGTAAATTTCTTGGATATAGTCTCTTTGACAGAATTTTATTTAAATTTTTTGAAATTATATTTAACCTCTAGGTCAAATGATATGGACATTAGTTCCTTTGTTTATAGATAATTCAAAATTGTTTTCCAAAATGGTTGTACTGATCTATAGCTCTACCAACAATGCACTAGTGTGTTTCTCTTCCCATAATTCTTTAAGCATTGACTGTTTTCTGTCTTGGAACTTCAGGGTTTGTTTTTATTCTCATTTCTCTTATTAATGACTTGGAGCATTCTTTCATGTGAAAGTTAATAGTTTGCAATCCTTTAAAGAACTGTTGCTCATATTCCTTTATCATTTATCAGGGAATGGCTTTTAGTTTTTTAATACGTGTGTGTATATGTGTATATATATATGTATATGTATATATATTTATGTATGTATGTATGTTTGTTCATATGTATGGCAGCTAGGTGGCACAGGAGATAAAGTGACAGGTCTGAAATCAGGAAGACCCAAGTTCAAATATGGCCTTAGACACTTACTAGTTCTGTGACCCTGGGCAGTCACTTGTTTGCCTCAATTTCCCATCTGTAAAATGGGAATAGCAATAGTGCCCACCTCTCAGGGTTGTTGTGGGGATCAAAGGAGATCATAATTATAAAATGCTCAGCATAGTGCCTGGCCCACAGAGCAATCACTACAGAAATATAAGCTATTATTATTTTATGTGTGTATGTAGCTTGGATACCAGACCATCATTAGAGAAATTTAATACAAAGATCATTTCTCATTTGACCATTTTCCTTCTTGTCCTAGGTACATTAATATTGTTTGTGTAGAAGCTTTTCAGTTAAAAGTAATCAGAATTATCTATTTTATATGTTGTGATTACCTCTATCCCTCAGTTTCCTACCTAAAATTGTGAGAGGTAAATGAGATTATTTCCTAATTTTTAATAGTATTAACACATGTCCATTTAGAATGGCTTGTGGAATATGGTGTAAGACGTTGGCCTAAGCCTAATTTCTACCAGACTGCTTCTTAATCTTCCATGAAATTTTTATCAAACAGGAATTTTTTTCCTAAGTAATTTTGTTACTATTTTATCAAGGAATGTAAAGTATTGATTGTTTTGATAGTTTGGTAAAGCATTAAAAATAAAATTAATTTTGGTAGTATTTTCATTTTTAATATACTGACTCAACCCAGCTATGAGCACTGTCTATTTTTTTAAGAAGGACACCTGAACTTTCCTTCCATTTTGACTGCCAGGTTTTGGGGGGTTTTTTGTTCTTTGATTTCTTTTTTTTCTTTTTTTTAATATTTCATTTTGTTTATTTATTTTTAGTTTTCAACATTCATTTCCACAAGATTTTGAGTTACAAATTTTTCTCCCCATCTTTCCCCTGCCCCCACCCCAAAATAGTGAGCCTACTGAATACCCCTTCCCCCCAGTCTGTTCTCTCTAATATCCTCCCACATTCCCCCCTAACTTTGTAGTAGGGCAAGATGGATTTCTATACCCCAGTGCCTGTATATCTTATTTCCCAGTTGCATGTAAAAAAACAATTTTAAACTTTTTTTTAAACTTGGATTTCCAGATTCTTTCCCTTCTTCCCTCCTCACCTACCCCCATTGGGAAGACAAGCAATTCAATATAGGGTGTACATGTGTAGTTATACAAAACATTTTCATAGTAGTTATATTGTGAAAGACTGACTGTATTTCCCTCCATCCTATCCTGCCCCCCACTTTTTCTATTTTCTACTTTGACCCTGTCTCTTTTCAAAAGCATTTGCTTCTAACTAACCTCTCCCCAATCTGCCTTCCCTTCTATAATCCCCCTCTTATCCCCTTCCCCACTACTTTCCTATAGGATTAGATACCCAAATGAGTGTGTATATTATTCCCTCCTTAAGACAAATTCAGTGAGAGTAAGGTTGACCCATTCCCTTTCCCCTTCCTGCTCTTCCCGATCATTGTAAGTTTTTTTCTTGCCTCTTTTATATGAGATAATTTATGCTATTCTATCTCTCCCTTTCTCTTCCCAACACATTCCTCTCTCACCTCTTAATTTTATTTTTTAGATATCATCCTTTCCTATTCAACTGACCTTGTGCCCTCTATGTATACATGCACACACATATACACACATTCAATATGTATTTATACACATATACACCCTCCTATACATACATGCATACATATATATGTATATATGTATGTATGTATGTATATTTTCTGTCAACCTGTAGAAAAAATTTGGTTAAAGAAGACAAACAAATAGTAACATAAAAATTACATTATTCATTATTCCCTCATTATTCTCTTAAGGCTAGCAGTGCTTGCACAAGGAGTGCAGGACAAAAGTCCTGACTGATGAACAGAGAAATCATAAGATTTTTTATGCGTTTTTAGAGCCATCCCAATTCAGGACAACCATGTCACAAAACTTTATGACTTCTATTTGTTACTATCTATATGTGAAACAGAATTCCTTGGTTATAAATGCAAATTGAGAAGGACCAGAGCAGGGCCTATTTACATTTTATAGTCTCAGTATGTCTATTTTGCTTTCATGTGGAGTAAGTCCCAAGATAAGGGGAATCTCACCTCTGATCTTTGAAGTTGCTAACACAGGGAAATTCATTTTAAAATCAACCAAAGCAGTTTGTTTGATTAATTCAGGCTTTGGTTAAAATACGATTTTTAATGATTGTCAACACACAAACACATACACACACACACACACACACACATATATACACACACATATATATTCCCTTCAACTATCATCATACTGAGAAAAGTCTCATGAGTTACAATTATTGTTTTTCCATGTAGGAATATAAATAATTCAACTTTAATAAGTTCCTTATGATTTCTTTTTCCTGTTTACCTTTTCATGCTTCTCTTCTTATATTTGAAAGTCAAATTTTCTGTTCAGGTCTGGTTTTTTTCATCAAGAATGCTTGTAGTGAAAAGAGCAAGAGCCCTGGAGTAAGGAGGACCTGAGTTCAAATTTGACCTCAGACACTTGACACACTTACTAGCTGTGCGACTTTGGGCAAGTCACTTAACCCCAATTGCCCTCCAAAAAGCAAAAAAAAAAAAAAAAAGGAATGCTTGAAAATCCTCTATTTCGTTGAATGACCATATTTCCCCCTGAAGCGTTATATTCAGTTTTACTGGGTAGGTGATTCTTGGCTTTTAGTCCTAGCTCCTTTGGCCTCCAGAATATCATAATCCAAGCCCTTCGATTCCTTAACGTGGAAGCTGCTAGTCTTGTGTTATCCTAATTGTGTTTCCACAATACTTGAATTATTTCTTCCTGACTGCTTGTAATATTTTCTCCTTGACCTGGGAAATCTGGGCTTTGGCTAGAATATTCCTAGGAGTTTTCTTGTTGGGATCTTTTTAAAGAAGTGATTGGTGGATTTTTTCAATTTCTATTTTGCCCTCTGGATCTAAAACATCAGGGCAATTTTCCTTGATAATTTCTTGGAGGATGATGTCTAGGCTCTTCTTTTGATCGTGGCTTTCAGGTAGTCCAATAATTTTTAAATTATCTCTCCTGGATCTATTTTCCAGGTCAGTAGTTTTTCCAGTGAGATATTTCACATTGCCTTCTATTTTTTCATTTCTTTGGATTTGTTTTTATAGCATCTTGATTTCTCATAAAGTCACTACCTTCCATTTGCTCCATTCTAATTTTGAAGGAATTATTTTCTTTAGTGAGATTTTGAAATTCCTTTTCCATCTGGCAAATTTGGCTTTTAAGGCATTCTTCTCCTCATTGGCTTTTTGGGCCTCTTTTGCCATTTGAGTTAGTCTATTTTTTAAGGTATTATTTTATTCAATATTGTTTGGGGGTCTCCTTTAGCAGGCTATTGACTTGCTTTGTATGATTTTCTTGCATCATTCTCATTTCTCTTCCCAATTTTTCCTCCACTTCTCTTACTTGATTTTCAAAATCCTTCTTGAGTTCCCTCCATGGTCTATAACCAGTTCATATTTTTCTTGGAAGCTTTTGATGCAGAAGTTTTGACTTTGTTGTCTTCTTCTGATTCCATGTTTTGATCCTTTTTGTCCCTAAAAAAGGATTCTGTGGTCTGATTGTGCTGCTTCTGCTTGCTCATCTTGCCAGTCAATCACTTGACTTTTGAGCTTTTTGCCACAGTACAACTCTGCTTCCAGAGTGGAGAGAGTTGTGTCCCAAATCACTGGGGTTTTTCACAGTTGTTGTCAGAGCTATTATCCAAGCTATGAGGAAGGTGCCCTCTCTACAGCCACCACAACCTCTGCACACTGGCCACACACCCCAGGACTACTACCCAAGACTGTGACCCAGTTTCAAGCAGGTCAAAGCAAAAGTGATTACCTTCTGAATGGTCTCTTCGTCCCCCTACAATCTATAAGCCAGGAGCTCTAGAGGCAGCCATGCCAAGCTGCTGCTGCTTCTCTACCATCTCTAGTCCTGGGGGCAGGGGCTAGACTGTGGTCTTTCTTCACTCAGTTCCAACAAAGTTCTCCACTGACCTTTTAACTTTCTCTTTGGGGTTTATGGGTTGAGAAGACTGAAAACTGCTACAGCTATTGGTGATTCACTCTCGATGAAGTCTCTTCCAGCCGGGCTGGGTGCCAAGTCGGGTAGGGGCTTCCCTAGCTCTGGGCCTGTGTGGCTTATGCACGACTCTACTCAGCTTTCAGTGTGCTGCAATAAACCTTTCCTATCGGCCTGCCAGGCTGCTTTCAGTGGGAGATTTGTTTCTCTCTGTCACTTTGTGACTTCTGTAGCTCTAAAATTTGTTTAGAGTCATTTTCTTTACAGGATTAGAGATGGTTTTGTTCATTGGTTTCATTTATGCTAAGAATATTAATGTTAAGGTGGTCTAATTCTTCCAAAGGATATCAGTTTATTGGCCAATACTCAAAGAGCACACATTTGGAATACAAGTGGTAAGTATTTATAAATGGTTTAAAAACTGAGTTAGTTTTAGTATCTGCTGACCCCTTTCTGCCATTCTGCCACTGTTACGGCAGAAATAGAAAGGGGTCACAGAGGACTAAAGGCCATATAAAATTGTCCTTTGTTTTTTTTGTTGTTGTTGTTTTTGTTTTCTCAATTAAACAAATGCTTTATTAACTTCTGGTTTACATCATTCATTTCTGCCAGATTTTGAGTTACAATTTTCCCCCATTTCCCCCCTACCCACCACCCCAGAATAGCAGTCCCACAAGATATCCCCTCATCCAATCTGCTCTCTCCCATATCTTCTCCCATACTCCCCTTCGACTTTACCATTAGGGCAAGATGAATCTCTGTGCCCCAATGCCTGCACATCTTATCTCTCAATTACATGCAAAATAGTATCAATAATAGTATTTATATATATTTGAAACATTTAATTTTAAAATTTCGAATTTCATATCCATTCCCTTCCTCCTTTGTCACCCACTCCCTTTGGGAAGAAAAGCAATTCAGTATGTGTTGTACATCTATAGCTACGTAAAACATTACCATAGTAGATATATTGCGAAAGGCTGCTTATATTTCCCTCCCACCCATCCCACCCCCAACCTAGTCCATTCCCTACTTTGATCCTGTTCCTCTTCGAACGTAGGTACTTCCAACCTCCCCTCACCCCAGAATGCCCTCCCCTCCATCATCCCCCCTCTCATCCCCCTCCCTGCTACTCTCCTGCAGGGTGAGATATCCCATTTAGTATGTATGTTATCCTCTCCCTGAGCCAAATTCAATGAGAATATGCTTTTGCCTTTTTTCCTTCCTGTTCTTCCCCTCCCCTGCAACCACTTCCCCTTGCCTCTTTTGCATGAGACAGTTTACCCTACCCTGTCTCTCCCCATCTCCTCTTGCCACATTCCTCTCTCACCTCTTAACTTCACCCCTTAAGAATGATCCCTTCCGAGGGCGGAGCCAAGATGGCAGAGTAGAAACAGCATTTCCAATGTGCTCTGCCCCACACAAATTTCAAACAATGTGAAAGGGAGCTCTGAACAACTTCTGGAGCCACAGCACCCACAGAATGGCACAGAGAAGCTAACCTCCTGCTGAGGACAGCCCAGCAGCCCTGCAGGGAGCAGCCAGTGCATCGCGCTGAGAGCAGGCAGCACAGAGCGCTGAGAACCGACAGCGCAGCCCGCAGAGCAGAGCCCAGGTCCTCGGTTTTAGCCCCAGGGCGGCTGGGTCTTCAGCTGGCTGGTGGAACCCCAGAACACCAGCAATTGTGGCGATTCCAGAATTATCAGCACAGATATGCCTAGGACAAAGTGAGAGGCTAGTGCCCTATGGACTTTGGGACCAGTATTTGGGGAACACGTGGCTTCCTCCCCTGGGGGCAAAAAGCTGCTGAAGAAACAGCTGCACAGAAGCCATTTTGCAGCTTCAGTAGTGGCTCTAGCTCCTGGTCTGCTAACTGTAGGAAGATCCAGCAATCAGTCTGGGGGTTAATCACTTTTGCTTTAAACTGCCTGGATCTGGATTGTGGTCTGGGGGGGAAGTTTGGGGTGGGTATCCAACTTGCCAGAGTGGGTGGAGTCCTTACAGAGGCCACCCAACTGGCAGAAGTTGTGAAGACCCCACGTTTGGGCTGAAGCTCCCCTGTCTGGTGGCAGAGTCCTACTGTGGCAACAAGCCCCCAAAAATCAAGTAATTAAGTGGCAACATGCCTAGGCAAAAGAAACAAAATAAACAGAAAAGTTCAACATTGACTCCTATTTTAGGGGCAAAGAGGCTCAAAGCATGGAGGAGGACTGTGAGGTCAGAACTCCTGCACCAAAAGCCCCAAATGAAAATACAAGCTGGCTACAGGCCATAGAGGACCTTAAGAAGCAGATAAGAGAAGTAGGGGAACATTTGGGAAGAGAAATGAAAAAGATGCAAGAAAAGTATGAAATGACAGTCTACAGCCTGACTGAGGAAAATAACACCTTAAAAAATATACTAACTCAAATGGCAAAGGAGGCTCAGAAAGGCAATGAGGAGAAGAATGCCTTAAAAAGCCAAATTTGCCAGATGGAAAAAGAATCTCAAAAGCTCACTGAGGAGATTCATTCCTTCAGAGTTAGACTGGAGTAAATGGAAGCTAGTGACTTTATGAGAAATCAAGATACTATTAAACAGATCCAAACAAATGAAAGAATAGAAGGCAATGTGAAATATCTCATGGGAAAAACTACTGACCTGGAAAATAGATCCAGGAGAGATAATTTAAAAATTATTGGACTACCTGAAAGCCATGATCAAAGAAAGAACCTAGAAATCATCCTTCAAGAAGTTCTCAAGGAAAACTGCCCTGATGTTTTAGACCCAGAGGGCAAAATAGAGGTTGAAAGAATCCACAGATCACCTCCTGAAAAAGATCCCCAAAAGAAAACTCCCAGGAATATTATAGCCAGGTTCCAGAATCCCCAGATCAAGGAGAAAATACTACAAGCAGCCAGGAAGAAACAATTTCAATATTACGGAAACACAATCAGAATAGCACAGGACCTGGCAGCTTCTACACTGAGGGATTGAAGGGCATGGAATATGATATTCCAGAGGGCAAAAGAGCTGGGAATGAACCTAAGGGTCACCTACCCAGCAAAACTGAGTATCTTGTTTCAGGGGAAAATATGGTCATTCAGTGGAATAGAGGACTTTCAAGCATTCTTGATGAAAAAACCAGAGTTGAATAGAAAATTTGACATTCAGACACAAGAAGCAAGAGATGCTTGAGAAGGTAATCAAGGAAAAGGAATCAAAAGGAACTTATCAAAGTTGGACTATTTACAGTCCTACATGGAAAAACAATAACTGTGTTTGATGAAACCTTTTTCATTATGAAAATAATTGAAGAAGGGTACATGGCATATGTTCACAGGTATACATGGATAGAGGGCACAGGTTGAATTTGATGGGAAGGGATGATTATTTTTTTTTTTTTTGGAGGGCAATTGGGGTTGGGTGACTTGCCCAGGTTCATGTGGCTGGGTTTTTGTTTGTGTGTTGGGTGTCTGGGGCTGGATCTGAGCTCGGGTCCTTCTGGCTCTGGGGCTGGCTCTCTGCTCGCTGTGCCACCTAGTTGCCCCAAGGAAGGGATGATTCTTAGGGGGTGAAGTCAAGAGGTGAGAGAGGAAAGTGGCAAGAGGAGATGGAGAGAGACAGGGTAGGGTAAACTATCTCATGTAGAAGAGGCAAGGGGAAGTAGTTGCAGGGGAGGGAAAGAACAGGAAGGCAAAAAGGCAAAAGCATATTCTCATTGAAGTTGGCTCAAGGAGAGAATCACATACATACTAAATGGAATATCTTACCCTCACTCACTCTCCTGAGTAGGGGAAAGGGGGATGAGAGGAGGGATGATGGAGGGGAGGGCATTCTGGGGAGAGGGGAGGTTAGAAGTACCCACTATCAAAGAGGAACAGGATCAAAATAGGGAATGGACCAGGTGGGAGGTGAGACAGGTGGGAGGGAAATATAAGCAGTCTTTTACAATATATCTACTATGGTAATGTTTTGCATAGATATACATGTACAACACATACTGAATTGCTTATCTTCTCAGAGGGAGTGGATGACAGGGGAGAAAGGGGATAGATCTGAAAATCAAAGTTTTAAAATTAAATGTTTCATAAGATGTCCAGGCAGTGGGGCTCAGAGATTCACCTTGCCCCAATGGCAAAGTCGAAGGGGGTATGGGAGAAGATAAGGGAGAGAGCAGATTGGATGAGGGGATATCTGGTGGGACTGCTATTCTGGGGTGGTGGGTAGGGAAAAAATGGGGGAAAATGTAACTCATAATCTGGTGGAAATGAATGATGTAAACCAGAAGTTAATAAAGCATTTGTTTAATTAAAAAACAAAAACAAAAACAAACAAACAAAAAAAGAATGATCCCTTCCCACCAAATTCAACCTGTGTCCTCTATCCATGTATACCTGTAAACATATATACACACATTCACATATGTATTCATATGCCCATATATCCTTCTTCAGTTATTTTCATACTGAGAAATGTTTCATCAGTCACAGTTACTGTTTTTCCATGTAGGAATGTAAATAGTTCAACTTTGATAAGTTCCTTTTGATTTCTTTTCCCTGATTACCTTCTCAGGCATCTCTTGCTTCTTGTGTCTGGATGTCAAATTTTCTATTCAAGTCTGGTTTTTTCCTCAAGAATGCTTGAAAGTCCTCTATTCCACTGAATGACCATATTTTCCCCTGAAACAAAATACTCAGTTTTGCTGGGTAGGTGACCCTTGGGTTCATTCCCAGCTCTTTTGCCCTCTGGAATATCATATTCCATGCCCTTCGATCCCTCAGTGTAGAAGCTGCCAGGTCCTGTGCTATTCTGATTGTGTTTCCACAATATTGAAATTGTTTCTTCCTGGCTACTTGTAGTATTTTCTCCTTGATCTGGGGATTCTGGAACCTGGCTATGATATTCTTAGGAGTTTTCTTTTTGAGATCTTTTTCAGGAGGAGATCTGTGGATTCTTTCAACCTCTATTTCCCCCTCTGGGTCTAAAACATTAGGACAATTTTCCTTGAGAATTTCTTGAAGGGTGATTTCTAGGTTCTTTCTTTGATCATGGCTTTCAGGTAGTCCAATAATTTTTAAATTCTCTCTCCTGGATCTATTTTCCAGGTCAGTGGTTTTTCCCATGAGATATTTCACATTGCCTTCTATGCTTTCATTTGTTTGGATCTGCTTAACAGAATCTTGATTTCTCATAAAGTCACTAGCTTCCATTTGCTGCAGTCTAACTCTGAAGGAATGAATCTCCTCAGTGAGCTTTTGAGATTCTTTTTTTCCATCTGGCAAATTTGGCTTTTTAAGGCATTCTTCTCCTCCTTGCCCTTTTGAGCCTCCTTTGCCATTTGAGTTAGTCTATTTTTTAGGGTTTTATTTTCCTCAGTCAGGCTGTTGACTCTCATTTCATACTTTTCCTGCATCCTTCTCACTTCTCTTCCCAATTTTTCCTCCACTTCTCTTATTTGGTTTTTGAAATCCTTCTTAAGGTCCTCTATGGCCTTGAACCCACTCATATTTTCATTTGGGGCTTTTGGAGCAGGATTTCTGACCTCACAGTCCTCTTCCTGTTCTATGCTTTGATCCACTTTGCCCCCCAAATAGGAGTCTAATGTTGAATTTTTCTGTTTATTTTGTTTCCTTTGCCTTGGCATGTTGCCACTTAATTACTTGACTTTTGGGCTTGTTGCCACAGTAGGATTCTGCCACCATACAGGGGAACTTCTGTCCCCAATGTTGGGGTCTTCATAACTGCCAGAGGTATTAGTTGGGTGCCCTCCCTGAAGCCCCACACACTCTGGCAAGCTGGATACCCACCCCAACACTTCCACCCCAGACCACAATCCAGATCCAAGAAGGTTAAAGCAAGAGTGATCACCCCCAAGACTGATTGCTGGATCTCCCTACAGTGTGCAGGCCAGGAGCTGAAGCTGCCACTGAAGCTGCAAAATGGTGTGTGTTTGGTGGCTCCTCAGCGGCTTCTCTCCCTCAGGGGAAGAAGCCGACTCGTTCCCCAAATACTGGTCCCAAAGTCCACAAGGCACTAACCTCTCACTTTGTCCTAGGCATATCTGTGCTGATACTTCTGGAGTCGCCACAGCTCCTGGTGTTCTGGGGTCCCTCCAGCCAGCTGCTGGCCCTGCCGCCCTGGGGCTAAAACCTGCTCATGCGGGCCTGGGCTCAGTTCCCAGAGCGCTTCGCTGGCCACTCCCTGCCGGGCTGCTGAGCTGTCCTCAGTGGGAGGTTAGCTTCTCTGTGTCGTTCTGTGGTGCTGGGGCTCCAGAAGTTATTCAGAATCCCCTTTTACATGGTTTGGACGTGGTGTGGGCTGGAGTGCCTTGGAAGTGCTGTTTCTACTCCACCATCTTGGCTCTGCCCCCCTGTTTTGTTTTTTTTTAAGCAGCTGGGGTTAAGTGACTCACTCAAGGTCACACGGCCAGTCATTATTTATGTGTGGGTCACTTTCTGAGGCCGGTCCGACCCACTGTTGCCGCTCTTACTCACTGCTCCACCTTGCTCCCCCAAGTTGTCCTTTGTGTTTATGGTAATCATTTCCTGAAGCGTTTATCACCTACTGACTGACCTATTAATGTTCTTTTCTTATTTAGCGAGCCACATCTGCTGGTTGAACATGCCAGAGATAGAATATCACTATCCTGATCTTCTAGGATCCAAGGTTATATCCACATCAAAATGAAAGAAAAACATAACACCTTTGCGGAAGATAAATAGAAACAATCTCATTTGATTCTCAAAATATCTCTCTGAGATACGTAGTGCAAGTACATTATTTATAGTTTTTTTTTCATCAGAAAACTGAATCATAGAATTTAAGTGACCTTTCCAAGTTCAAGTTGTGGCACCAATGTTCAAATTCAGGTGTTAGGATTTCTAGACTAATAGTCTTTCCATTGAAACAGGCCAGGCTCAGTGCTAATTTATTGCTTTTGCCTGACCCTGTGATTTCATTCATTTAGAAAGAAGCTCTTGGTTGAAGAAACTCTTTCCACCTCTGTAGCACCTGTTCTTAGAAAGTTGCCTGGGGCACTAAGGTTAAGTGACTTGGTCACACAGATAGTATGAACCCAATTCAGTTATACTCTGAGGCCTACTTTCTGAGTCTTTATGGCCACAATAATCTCATATTTCCTATATTTCTCTTAAATGCATGCTTTGTGCAGCACCTTTACCAGTAACTACAAATTTTATTTTCTTGCTGCTTTCTCTGGAAATCTCCCACATCACCACCAATAATGACTCTTTTCCTGTTTACCAGCCATTCCTTTCTATTTTCAACTGAAAAGTTTGCTTGAAAATAGGAATTAAGATCTAGTAGCTTTGGCCAGGTGTCCGGAGACTTTGGATGTACAGTAACCTTTAATTTTGTTATTTTAATAAATGATTGGATTAAATTGCCTTCTCTTTGTGCCTTGATTTTACCCCTTAGGAAATTGGGGATAAATGGTACCAAACAGCTTCCAAAGATGCGTGTTGGCAAAATGCGTAGAAGAGTATTAATTGAGAGGTGTAGTATTAGAATTAAATATTACTTACAGAGGGCACAAAAGAAACTTGAATATTAATATTGATTAAGATCGATTTTTTAAATGACAACATAACTTTTATTCATTGGGGATTTTCAGCATTCACTAAATTATTGGAAAAGAGAGAAAACCTATCTTTTCTTCAAGCATTCCCAGATTTTGTTTAAAGGTTGGGGCTGTACAGGTGATCTTATATTCCTAAAGTTCTATAGGTATAGTCCATCCAGAGAGAAGAGGATTCTTGTTTATTTTTCTCAACAATTTCCAACTAACTTTATTACTTTATTACTACAAGCTGTAGAAAAGAAGGGTGTGAGCTAGGGCCCTTTATTTGGTTTGACTTGTAGCAAGTTGGAATAGCTTTCATACAGCATGCTAAAGTACAAAATGTCCAGTTTTCCCTAGCACTTTCAGCCCCATGTTTCCAGCTTTATTCTAGATAATCCTGCTGGTACTATACCCCAAATTTAACAAGCTTAGTGTTGAACTGATCTTCACCTACTCCCAAAGGTGTCCTTCCTTGTCTTTATTTATTTTGAATGTACCACTATCTGACCTGGACACCAAAATTCCATGCTTTGGAGTGATCTTTGACCCTTTCCTGCTCGTTCTGAAGGCACAACTCTTAGAGAAGGCAACCTCCCAATTTCCAAAAGCTCTCTAGACTAAACTCATAACATGGTCACTGTCTTCTACTGTAGGTACATTCCTCCTCTCCAGTGAGAAGAAATTCTCTGGTCACCCTCCCCAACTAGAGAGGCCTTTTCCAGGCTTTAGGTGTCAGGCCCTCCCCTTCTGTTGACTGCATTTCATTCTTCTACAACCCTTTTCTTCTTGAGACCTTGCCCCACCTCTACTTAAGAGATCTCAATTTCTTCAATTTCCTATCACAAAACACATTGATTCACCTGTAGGGTATTAGGGAATTTAGTCCACGATGCCTTAGATCACCTCCCCATTTTCACTACTCCTGATTCTCTGAAGCTCCCCTTAAATCAGGGATCCTTAACCTTTGTTGTGTGCAATTTTGGCACAAAAAAAATTGGCAATCTGTTGATATGTAGGGACCACTTCTCAGAATAATTTATTTGAGTAAAAATAAAATGAATTTTAAAAAATAAATTATATTTCAATAATTGTCAGTATTAAAAAAAAATCCAAGTCAGTGGATCCCAAATTAAGAATTCCTACCTTAAATCTTTTTTCTTTCTTTCTTTTTTTTTGTCTTTTTGGAGTGGGAAAGCAGGGCAATTTGGGATTAAGTGACTTGCCCAAGGTCACACAACTAGTAAGTGTTAAGTATCTGAGGTTGCATTTGAACCCAGGTCCTACAGACTCCAAGGCTGGTGCTTTATTCACTGTGCCACCTAGCTGCCCCTCCTGCCTTAAATCTTTAGTCACTTTGGTCTTTTTTTTTTTTTCAATTCTTTTTTTTTTTCTCGACAAATAATTTTTTTATTTTGTCTTACTGTAGGTAGCAGTTGAGCTATACAAAATAATACTTAACTTGTATTTGATTATTAATATTATTGTTTTATATACATATATATATGTGTTTAGTTAATACTAATTTATCATATAATTACAGGCAGATAGATCTCTGGACTTGGAGTCAGGCCTGGGCAAATAATTAACCTCTTTCTGCCCCAGTTTCTCCACCTGTAAAATAGGGATAATTTCTAATAATTTCTTTTCTTCATTTGTTGTGATTTTTAAAAAAATTTTGACACTGACAATTTAGTTTCTTTTTTAACGAGTCATTTCACTTACTGATCTTTTTAATATTTTTCTTTTTGAAAAAGTAACTTCTAGTTTATTAATTCTCTGTTGTGTTTTACTTTTAATTTTTTCATTATCATTGATTTTCCCAGTTTCTATTTAAATATTTAGTTTGGTTTTAATTTGTACTTTTCTAGGTTTTTTTTTTTTAGTTGCTTCCATAATTCAGTGATCCGTTCTTTTTAGAAAATTTTTTTTTTAATCAGCAAAAATTTACCCACTCTCCTTTCTCCCTACCATTCTCTAGTTGAGAATGTTCTTTCATTTGTTGTTCATTTTCAGTTGTTTTTCTTTAAACAAAACCTGATGCAAACATATATAATCAAGCAAGACGAATTTCCACACTGGTCATGTCCAGAAGGAATACATGCACACATACGCATTCTTGAGGTTTTTTTCCTCTTACAGAAGGTGGGTAGCATTTTTTTTTTTTGTCATTAGCCCTTTGGAATTATGGTTGGCAATTATGCCAATTGGGATTCCTAAATTATTCATAGTTGTTTGCCTTTCCAATATTGCAGTCACTGTATTCATTTCACGCATTAGTCCGTACAAATCTTAGGTTTCTCTGGAAATCATCCCCATCATCATTTCTTACAACACAATAGTATCCTGTCACGTTTAGATATAATAACTTGTTAAACCGTTCCCCAGTTGCTGGGCATCTGCTCTATTTGGAATTCTTTACCACTTAAAAACAGCCCCCATAATTTTTTATGTTCTTACACTTACAGTTTGTTTTGCTTAGAATTAGGGCTGATTCCTTCCTCATTCTGCTTCCCTTCTAATTCCCCTCTCTTCTCTTCTTTCCCTCCAGTCTCCTTGTTGAATGAAATGTATTTTTGTGCCCAGTTCTGTGGATCAGCACATGCTTCACTCCCTTGACTGGTTCAGATGGCAGCTGCTGCCCCCCACCCTTTCCCCTTGTTGAACTTCTTTTTATTTTTTTGGTTGATGGAAGTGTTTAGAGATATATATTTTCCACTAACAGTTGCTTTGACTGCATTCCAAAAATTTTGGTATGTTGTCACTTTTTAAATGAAATTATCTGTTTCACGATTTGTGCTTTGTTTCAATAATTCTTTGGGATTAAGTTATTTAGTCTCATTAATATTTAATAATTTCTTCAGTAGCTATTGATTATAGTTTTTATTATCCAGTAGTTAGCCAAGATAACAGGATTTTTGATAGGAAAGTGATACAAATACATAAGAACAAGATCTGTTCTCCAGTAGACAGGATATGGAGAAATGGCTTTCAAAGAATAAAATCCAAGTTAACAACTATATGAAAAATATGCTTTAAATCACTAATAATGAGAAATGCAAATGAACACACCAGACATACCAAATACCAGTCAATTTAGCCAAAATGACAGTTGTTCCAGGGAAGGAAAGGCACATGAAGGCAGTCTTTTTTATTTTATTTTTTTTTGCTTTTTGGAGGGGGAATGGTAGGGCAGTTGGGGTTAAGTGACTTGTCCACGGTCACATGGCTAATGAGTGTTAAGTGTCTGAGGCCAGATTTGGACTTGGGTCCTCCTGACTCCTGGACCAGTGCTCTGCTCATTGTGCTATCTAGCTGCCCCGATGAAGGCATTCTTGATGGAGTTGGGAATTAGTTCTAGCTATTCTAATAAGCAATTTAAGACTGTACTAAGAAAAAAAGTCACTAAATTATGCATATGCTTTGAATTAGTGACCCACTATTATGTCTATATCCCAAAGAGTTCCAAGAAAGAGGGAAGGGAGACCCCTGTGCACAAAAGTTTTTCTTGCAATACTTTGTTATAGCAAAGAACTGAAAAGTAAAGGAAGTGCCCGTTAATTTTTAGAATAACTGAACAAATTGTGGTGTATGAATGTTAGGGCATATTGTTACATAATTTTGAAGTGGTGTGGGCTGGAAGTGCTGTTTCTACTCTGTCATCTTGGCTCCACCCCCCCAAACATTTTCAAAAGAAGAATTACAAACAATAAATTACTATGTGAAAATATGTTGTAACTCACTAACAGGAAGAGAAATAAATGCACATTAAACAATTTCAGGTTTCACTTCACGCCTTACAAATTGTTAAAGGTGAAGAAAAGATAGGAATAAACTAATATTGGAGGGAATTTGGGAAGACGGTGTAATGGAAATGCAAATTTAAAGATCTTCCCTGCCCTAGGTTAAGTACACCTTGAGCCTGTGGTGGGAGGCTTGTTTTTCAGGAAAGCACACACCTTGATACTTTGTGATCAGGCTGTGGGTCAAGAAGGTTGTTACAATCTTTGAGCCAGGAGAAGGCTATATAAACTCTGATGAGGGGCTTTGCTTTGGGGCTCACTTTGAGAAGTGTTGTGTGATTTGGCCAGATGAGACTCTGGGAAGCTGTTGTTGAGAGGCCCCGGCTTTGAAAACCCAGATGTTGATGCTTCCCTCTCTGGTAACTCTGATTTTGGTATTGATAATGGTTGGACAGTTTGGAAGCCTGTCTGTATACTCTGAAGTTCGGGGTGCTGACCTATTCCTCCTGAACTAGGTAATATATGTTTGATTGATTAAAGTGAGCTTGTTAACCGATTTTGAGTTGCTTTCACTGATGCACTATTGGTGGAACTGCTAAATAATCCGTCTAATTCTGGATTTCAGTTTGGAATTTTTTAAGAAAAGTGACAGTGATCTCACTGTTTATCAAATACGTCCAAAGAACTCAAAGATAGACACAAAAATCCCTCTTTTTGCTTGAAAAGAACTTAGAAACAAAGTGCGTGTCCATCATTTGGGAGAAAATGTAAAAACTGGTCTTTGAATGTAATGAAATATGATTATAGGAAGAAATGACAAAAATGAGAAGTTCAGAAGACCATGAAATTTATATAAACAAATACAGAGTGAGATTAGCAGAAGTGGGAGAACAATGTACATTGTGACTGTAATTGAAAAAAAAAACACTGAAAGGAAATTGAACTTTGAATAGTGGTAAATCCAATGAAGGTGTAAGAGAGGAGATAATGAAATATACTTTCCTCCTCGTGGCAGAGAGCTAGAGGTCTGCTAAGAGAAGATATTAGAGTTTGTGTTAGACATGATTTCTATATCAGGTAGTTTTGCTTAAGTGTTTCTCTGTTTTACAATGGAGGGTCAGTCTGGAGGGGGATAGGAAATGATTGATGCAATAGCCAAAAAGTATCAATAAAATTTGTGTTAATATAAAATAAGGGGTTTTGACTAAAAGGTTTAGACCTTTGAGGTCTAAATCCTATGATGTCACCCTGTCATTTTACCTTTCCAGCTCTAAAGTTATGACCCGATGACTTCTGAGGGCTCCTGGGTAATTTACTGTGTTTGAGCATTGTGATGTGTCAATTCATATTTGTAATTGACCATGTGTGCTATTGCTAGGTAGTTGGCTTTCGAAATAAATGTTCTCTTTTCCTTAGAAGCTTTTATTCAAAATAGTTTTAAAAACCAATGCTCAGACTAAAACATCGATCTTAACCTTTAATTCTTCTGTGAAATAAGAGTAAGACTTTAAATCTACTATACTATGTAATCTTAAGCAAGTTACTTAACCTATTTGAGTCTTAGTATTCTTATTAAACAGTAATAATAATGACAACTGGACCAGGTGCCTCACTGGGTTGTTGAGAGCATCAGATGGCATAAGTATGTGAGGTATTTTTAAATACATAGCAATAAGGTAAAGTACTTTTTCTGATCTATTTTTACAGTAATAATAAATTACTCTTTAAGTTAGATTTTAGAAATCTGTAAAAGCTGCCTGACATTTTCTTTATCTGTTTTTCTTACCCACGATGTAGGAATAAGATGGGATTTGTATAGAACAACCCCATTTGACGGGCTTTCATGTTGCTGGGCAGTGGTCAGGGTTTGAAGGGCCCTTGCCTCTGACCTTCCTTTCTTAAAAAAATACATGTTTCCCTGTAGTCCAAAAGGTATGTTCTTGCTTGCCCACTGCATAGGATTATTCACCTATCATGGCAGTGAATATGAAATATTATGAATGTTTTTGCGTATCATTCTTAAGTTTTTATTTAAAATCTATATAGATACTGATGCCTTATAAGTTATAAATATATGAACTTTGGATTATTTCTTTAAATGCCAGAGGTATAATATATGACATCACTCATGAACTTTATTTTTATGTGATGAGCCACATCTTAGTATGCTAGCCACTTGTTAACACAGTACTATACAAAAGTAGTGATACAAAGGATCCTCTAATATGCTTTTTTCCATTGCTCTAGCTTACTGTAATACTGATTTATGCTTTTGCTTTCTCAAAGGTTATTTGTGCTTGTACATGGAAAAGGATGAACTTCTGGGGACCACACTCATTCTTGCTTGGGTCCCTAACTCCAGGATCCAAAGGCAAGATGAAGAGGCTCTGCGCTACATCACCCCTGAAAGCTCCCCTGTGCGCAAGGCCCCCAGCAAACGAGGCCGTCGTGCTCAGGGCTCTGGAGAGCCTCATCAGCCATCCCCCATGGAACAAAGATACCCTCTGACCCGTAAGGATGAGGACATCTTGGTGGTGGCCCAGAGTTTCCAAGATACCATCCACATAAGTTCCTCATTAGAAGATGGGGAAAAGCTATCCCAAGTCTTGGGGACCGACAGTCCTATCCAAGCTACCCAGCCTGTCCATAGTGACTCAGGAATCTTATCTACTATCAGTTCTCAGGATGAGCCAAATAGGTCTGAATTGTCAGTGGGTGGTACAGAGGAGGGACCAGAGTTGAGGCCAGAGCCTGGAGAAGAGGAAGGCTCCTTAGAGCTCTCTGCTGATGATGTGAGCAGGGACAGTACTTTTGATTCTGATTCTGATGCCTTTTCTTCACCCTTCTGCCTCTCACCAATAAGTGAAGCCCTTGCAGAGAGCAGCAGTTCTGTTTTTCTGGATGATGAAAATAGGTGAGTTGTTTGAAATCTCTTATTTTCTTTAGGTGGGCTGTATATATGGCAACCATAATATTATGTTCTGTTCTACTCATAAACCAAATGACCAAAATAATATTTTATTACATCACATGTTCTGATTTTTGGTTTGGAAAATATAGTTATTAGACTTATATGAGGCCTAGGCTTGGAACATTTAATGGAAGTAAAAGTTCATCGCTTGCAGGAATGGTAACTTGTTATTCCTACTTTTTCAGCCTTTTGGTACACATGACTACCACTGATGTCATTAGGGATGGTTGCTGTTCTCATATTCTATTCACTGTAGCCTCCCAGTTAAAGGAGGAGTATTAATAAATATACACAATAAGAAATATTTATGTTCATTACTAAGATGATGAAGTACTATGATGCTAAGCTACAAGGCAGAGTTTCAGTTTCCTCCATTGAAAGTACAGGTCATCCTGTGGGCCACCTGGAAAATACTCCTAATATACATACCCAGTAAGTCTGTAACACTGAGTGAAAAGCTTTTTGAGCTGACCTTTTCTCTTTGTTGTAGTTTAGTCATTTCAGTCATATCTGACTCTTCTTACCCTATTTTGGGTTTTCTTGGCTAAGATATTTGAGTGGTTTGCCATTTTGTTCTCCAGTTCATTTTACAGATGAGGAAACTGAAGTGGGGTTAAGTGACTTGCCCACGGTCACACATCTAGTAAGTTGCCAGAGGCCAGGTTTGAATTCAGGAAGATGAGTCTTCCTGACTGCAGGCCTGATACTCTATCCACTCTACTACCTAGTTGTCCTCATGTAGCTTTCCCAAATGAATCTGGCCATAAAACATTTTAAGGCTAATAATGCTAACAGTGCACACATACTAGTCTATATATACCATGATATTCTGGGGATAAAAGGCATGAGACTAAGTATTGAGGAAATTTTGGAGCAAAATAGAGAAAATTAAGCCTATTTACTACAAATACTCCCCAAATTGCTGCATAGAATATGTTTGATCCTTAATTACATTTCATATTTTAGAAAGAAATATTTTAAATGCTTTATTGGTGACCCTTTTAAAAAATTTATTGTTATTTTCTGGTGGCTCTGTACTACTTTCTACCCTAATAGAATGTACTCATTTAATGAAGAAATAGAACTAAGCAAAAATGAATGACATGGCCGTGTTTGTATATGTCATTCCACACCTACATTCTCCGGAACCATGCATTACTATCAGTCATCTAAAGTAACCATTAGTTTCTGCATTGATTAGAGTTCTGATTGTTTTCCACTTCATGATAATGATCATTATGTCCATTGTTCTACTGGTTCTTGTCTGCATCTGTTCATACACGTCTTCCCGTTTGTTTGAATCCTGTGTGCTTATTACACTTAAATCACAGTAATGTTCCATTATATTCATATATCATATTTTCTTCACTGCCACATTCTCCAGTTGACTTGTGCCAGTTTCCTATCAGTTCTCTCTACCAAAATGTGTTGCTACATTTTTTGTATAACATGAGACCTTAGAAGATAAATATAAGATAATTTGATATTACTAATATCTGACTGAACTGTTAGTCAAATTTCAGGGTTCAAATTGAAGAATATCACTTGACAGCATTAGACTCTAGATGCCGAAAGGAATATGCAATAAATAAACCAGGGAGTTGTAACTCACTGCTCTAGGAATCATGTTTAGGTTCATTGATTTGTATCATATGGTCATTCTCTGCAATAATGACTTTTTAAGGTGGCTTGCATTAGAAGAGAAAGATTCAGATGTGGCATTAATAAATTTCTGTAAGGTTGCTCTCAGGTGGTACCATAATAGTACTGTTATAACAGTAGCACTTCACTTATCTACATCTCTAGGATGCTGACTCAGAGCCAATTGTCATTAACTAATGCATACTTATGTAAGGACTATAAGGCTTCTATGCCTTAATGCTTCATTTGTTTCTGTTTTTGACTCTAAGATTCTCAACTCTACCTGCAGATTTAATTAAATCTATTTTTTTGCTTTTTTGGAGGGCAGTTGGTGTTAAGTAACTTGCCCAAGGTCACACAGCTAGTTTGTGTGTGTATGTGTGTGTGTTAAGTGTCTGAGGCCGGATCTGAACCCAGGTCCTCCTGACTCCAGGGCCAGTGCTCTATTCACTGCTCCACTTAGCCACCCCAAATCTAATTATTTTGAGTGATCATTTGTATCTGTTTGAAGCCATTGGATTGGTGATGTGCACATTCTGAGAAGGGTTTGGAAGATTTGTGATAAATTCCAAATGGTGGGAGAGGATCTTTCTTAATTGACTTAGGAGGATGATGAAAAATTCAAATAAATATGACTTTACAAACAAAGTCCCATAATACTGTTAAAAAAAAAAGTGCCAATAATTTCAGGTATTGCTTTAAAGTTGGGAGGGTCTGAATTGCATCAGTCAACAGGCCCCAGTATATTAAGCATCTTCTATATTTGGTACTACCTTCTTTCAAAAAAAATCTTATTTTCATTTCTGAATATATCTTTCCTCTATCCCTCTCCTGCAAACTATCTCTTTTTAACAATTTTTTTTAAATAAGAAAGAAGCAGTTCTGCAAAACCAACCAACACATCAACTGAGTCAAACAATATATTCAATATCACACACACAAAGTCCCTCACATCTGAACAAAAGGGAGGGAGGTATATATTTTTTAACTCTTCTTCAGATCCAAGCATGTGCATTTATAATTACACAGTGTTGAGTTTCATTTTATATTTCCCATTTGCATTGTAGTCTTTGGATATAATTTTTCTCCTAATTCTACTTACTCAACTTTGTTGTTATTCAGTCATTTTTTCAGTTGTGTCTGACTCTTTGTGACCCCACTTGGGATTATCTTGGCAAAAATACTGGAGTGGCTTGCCATTTCCTCCTCCTGCTCATTTTACAGATGAGGAGACTGAGTCAAACAGGGTTAAGTGACTTGCTAAGGATCACATAGCTAATAAGTGTCTGAGACAAATTTTGAACTCAGTAAGAAGAGTCTTTTCTGACTTCAGGACTGACACTATCCATTGTGCCACCAGGGTGCCCCCCTTTACTCAACTTTGAATCAGCTCATATAAGTCTTCCTATACTTCCAAAATGATATTCTTCATATTCATCAATATGATGTATAGTAATATTCTGTCATATTCAGTAATATTCCAATATATACAACAATATTCCATTATATTTAGTGACCAGTTTCTCTAGCCTTTCTTTAACTGTTGAACATTTATTTTGCTTCCAATTTCTTGCTAACATAAGAAAGTGCTGCTATGAATATTTTTGTGTATAGGGAACCTTTTTTTCTGTCTTCAGGATACTTAGCAATGGAACAAAAGAATATGGACATTTTAGTTTTACTTTTTCCACATAATTCCAGATTGCTTTCCAGAATGGTTGGAATAATTCCTGGCTTTAGCAACAGTGTATTGACACATATTAAATGGTTTTCATTTATTAATTTATACTCTATCATCTATTGCCTTTTTATTTATCAGAGAAATTAAAACTTACTAATTTTAACTTTAAAAAATTAATCAAGGGGGTGGAGCCAAGATTGCGGAGTAGAAACAGCACCTCCAAGGCTCTCTTCCCCCAGATTACCTCCAAACTATGTAAAAGGGGACTCTGAACAACTTCTGGAGCCCCAGCACCCAAAGAACGACACAGAGAAGCTAATCTTCCGCTGAGGACTGCCCAGCAGCCCTGCAGGAAGGGCCAGCACAGCCCTCTGGGAGCAGGCAGTGCAGTGCTCACTGGGTGGAGAGCTGAACCCAGGTCCCGTGGTTTTAGCCCCAGGGCAGCCGGCCAACAGCCGACTGGAGAGAACACCAGCAGCTGTGGTGATTCCAGAATGGTCAACACAGACATGCCTAAGACAAAGTGAGAGGTTAGTGCCCTATGGACTTTGGGACCAGTATTTGGGGAACACGTGGCTTCCTCCCCTGGGGGCTAGAAGCCGCTGAGGAGACACACCACTTTGCAGTTTTCAGTGGCGGCTCCAGCTCCTGGCCTGCGAACTGTAGGGAGATCCAGTGATCAGTCTGAGTCTCGGGGGTAATCGCTCTTGCTTTAACCTCCCTGGATCTAGATTGTGATCTGGCGGGGAGGTTGTGGGGCGGGTTTCCAGCTTGCCAGAAATGGAAGTTGCCCCCCCCACACGTTTGGGATGAAGGTCCCCTATCTGGTGGCAGAGTTCTAATGTGGCAACAAGCCCAAAAGTCAAGTAATTAAGTGGCAACATGCCAAAGCAAAGGAAACAAACAGAAAAATGAAACATTGAACTCCTGTTTTGGGGGCAAAGAGGATCAAAGCATGGAGGAGGACTGTGAGGTCAGAAATCCTGCTCCAAAAGCCCCAAAGGAAAATATGAGTGGGTTATAGGCCATAGAGGACCTTAAGAAGGACTTTAAAAATCAAATAAGAGAAGTGGAATTAAAATTGGGATGAGAAATGAGAAGAATGCAGGAAAAGTATGAAATGAGGGTCAACAGCCTGACTGAGGAAAACAACACCTTAAAAAAATAGACTAACTCAAATGGCAAAGGAGGCCCAAAAGGGTAATGAGGAGAAGAATGCCTTAAAAAGCCAAATTTGCTAGATGGAAAAAGAATCTCAAAAGCTCACTGAGGAGATTCATTCCTTCAGAGTTAGACTGGAGCAAATGGAAGCTAGTGACTTTATGAGAAATCAAGATGCTGTTAAGCAGATCCAAACAAATGAAAGAATAGAAGGCAATGTGAAATATCTCATGGGAAAAACCACTGACCTGAAAAATAGATCCAGGAGAGATAATTTAAAAATTATTGGACTGGTGCGGAGCCAAGATGGCGGAGTAGAAGCAGCTCATCCAAGCCGCTCTGCCCCCAGATTCCCCCCAAACTATGTAAAATGGGACTCTGAACAACTTCTGGAGCCCCAGCACCCACAGAACGACAAAGAGAAGCTAACCTCCCGCTGAGGACAGCCCAGCAGCCCTGCAGGAAGGACCAGTGCAGCGGACTGGGAGCCGGCAGCGTGCAACTCGCAGAGCGCAGGAAGCGGAGCCTAGCAGAGCCCAGGTCCACGTGAGCTGAGGTTTTAGCCCCAGGGCAGCAGGGCCAGCAGCCGGCTGGAGGAATCCCAGAACACCAGCAGCCCTGGCGACTCCAGAATTATCAACATAGACATGCCTAGGACAAAGTAAGAGGTTAGTGTCCTATGGACTTTGGGACCTGTTTTTTGGGGGAATGCGTCGGCTCCCTCCCCTGGGGGCTAGAAGCCGCTGAGGAGACACGCCATTTTGTAGTTTTCAGAGGCAACTCCAGCTCCTGGCCTGCAATTAATTGTAGGGAGATCCAGCGATCAGTCTTGGGGGGTAATCGCTCTTGCTTTAACCTCCCTGGATCTGGATTGTGATTTAGGGTGGAAGTCGTGGGTGGGTTTACAGCTTGCCAGAAACGGAAGTTGCCCCCCACACGTTCGGGACGAAAATTCCTCTATCTGGCCTTAAAGCCATAGTGTGGCAACAAGCCCAAAAGTCAGGTAATCAAGTGGCAACATGCCAAGGCAAAGGAAACAGAAAAATGCAACCCTAGACTCCTATTTTGGGGGCATAGAGCGGGAAAAGGACTGTGAGCTCAGAAGTCCTGCTCCAGAAGCCCCAGGGGAAAACATGAGCGGGTTGCAGGCCATAGAGGACCTTAAGAAGGACTTTAAAAATCAAATAAGAGAAGTGGAGGAAAAATTGGAAAGAGAAATGAGAAGGATGCAGGAAAAGTATGAAATGAGGGTCAACAGCCTGACTGAGGAAAACAACACCTTAAAAAATAGACTAACTCAAATGGCAAAGGAGGCCCAAAAGGGCAATGAGGAGAAGAATGCCTTAAAAAGTCGAATTTGCCAGATGGAAAAAGAATCTCAAAAGTTCACTGAGGAGATTCATTCCTTCAGAGTTAGACTGGAGCAATGGAAGCTAATGACTTTATGAGAAATCAAGATGCTGTTAAGCAGATCCAAACAAATGAAAGATTAGAAGGCAGTGTGAAATATCTCATGGGAAAAACCACTGACCTGGAAAATAGATCCAGGAGAGACAATTTTAAAATTATTGGACTACCTGAAAGCCATGATCAAAGAAAGAACCTAGAAACCACCCTTCAAGAAATTCTCAAGGAAAACTGCCCTGATGTTTTAGATCCAGAGGGCAAAATAGAGGTTGAAAGAATCCACCGATCACCTCCTGAAAAAGATCCCCCCAAAAAACTCCCAGGAATATTATAGCCAGGTTCCAGAATCCCCAGATCAAGGAGAAAATACTACAAGCAGCCAGGAAGAAACAATTTCAATATCGTGGAAACACAATCAGAATAGCCCAAGACCTGGCAGCTTCTACACTGAGGGATCGAAGGGCATGGAATATGATATTCCAGAGGGCAAAAGAACTGGGAATGAACCCAAGGGTCACCTACCCAGCAAAACTGAGTGTTTTGTTTCAGGGGAAAATATGGTCATTCAGTGGAATAGAGGACTTTCAAGCATTCTTGAGGAAAAAACCAGAATTGAATAGAAAATTTGACATCCAGACAGAAGAAGCAAGAGATGCCTGAGAAGGTAATCAGGGAAAAGAAATCAAAAGGAAGTTATCAAAGTTGAACTATTTACATTCCTATATGGAAAAGTAATATCTGTGACTGATGATATCTTTCTCACTATGAAAATAATGGAAGAAGGGGGTGTGGTCATATGAATACATATGTGAATGTGTGTGTATATGGATACAGGGCATAGGTTGAATTTGTTGGGAAGGGAGAATACTCAAGGGATGAAATTATGAGGTGAGAGAGGAAAGTGGCAAGAGGAGATGGGGAAAGACAGGGTAGGGTAAACTATCTCATGTAGAAGAAGCAAGGGGAAGTGGTTGCAAGGGAGGGGGAGAATAGGAAGGGGAAAAAAAAGGCAAATCCACATTCTCATTGAATTTGGTTCAGGGAGAGAATGACATACATACTAAATGGGATATCTCAACCTGCAGCAGAATAGGGGGAAGGGGGATGAGAGGAGGGATGATTGATGGGAGGGCATCCTTGTGGGGAGGGGAGGTTGGAAGTACCCACTATAGAAGAGGGGCAGGATCATGTAGGGAATGGACCAGGTGGGGGGTGGGATGAGTGGGAGGGAACTATAAGCAGCCTTGTGCAATATATCTACTAAGATAATGTTTTGCATAGCTAGACATGTACAACATATACTGAATTACTTATCTCCCAAGAGGGAATGGGTGAGAAGGGAGGAAGGAAATGGATCTGAAATTCGAGGTCTTAAGATTAAATGTTTCAAATATATATAAATACTATTATTAATACTCTTTTGTTTATAATTGGGAGATAAGATGTGCAGGCATTGGGACACAAAGATTCACCTTCCTCTAATGGAAAAGTCGTAGGGGGTATGGGAGAAGGTATGGGAGAGAGCAGATTGGAGGAAGCGATATCTTGTGGGACTGCTATTCTGGGAGGTTGGGTGGGGGAATAACTGGGGGAAAATGATTGTAACACAAAATCTGGTGGAAATGAATGATGTAAAACAGAAGTTAATAAAGCATTTGTTTAAAAAAAAATTATTGGACTACCTGAAAGCCATGATCAAAGAAAGAACCTAGAAATCACCCTTCCAAGAAATTCTCAGGGGCAGCTAAGTGGCGCAGTGGATAGAGCGTCGGCCCTGGAATCAGAAGGACCTGAGTTCGGAGCCGGCCTCCAACACTTAATCCGCACAAACAAAAACCTAGCCGTGTAACCTTGGGCAAGTTACTTAACCCCAATTGCCCTAAAGGGGCGACTAGGTGGAGCAGTGAGTAAGAGTGCCGGCCTCGGAGTTTGGATGACCGAGATCAGATCCGGCCTCAGAAAATGAGCACCCATGCATAAATAATGACTAGCCGTGTAACCTTGAGCAAGTTACTTAACCCCAATTGCTTTAAAAAAAAAAAAAAGAAAAGAAATTCTCAAGGAAAATTGCCCTGATGTTTTAGACCCAGAGGGGGAAATAGAGGTTGAAAGAATCCACCGATCACCTCCTGAAAAAGATCTCAAAAAGAAAACTCCTAAGAATATTATAGCCAGGTTCCAGAATCCCCAGATCAAGGAGAAAATACTACAGGCAGCCAGGAAGAAACAATTTCAATATTGTGGAAACACAATCAGAATAGCCCAGGACCTGGCAGCTTCTACATTGAGGGATAGAAGGGCATGGAATATGATATTCCAGAAGGCAAAAGAGCTGGGAATGAACCCAAGGGTCACCTACCCAGCAAAACTGAGTATTTTGTTTCAGGGGAAAATATGGTTATTCAGTGGAATAGAGGATTTTCAAGCATTCTTGAGGAAAAAACCAGAGTTGAATAGAAAATTTGACATCCAGACACAAGAAGCAAGAGATACCTGAGAAGGTAATCAGGGAAAAGAAATCAAAAGGAACTTATGAAAGTTAACCTATTTACATTCCTACATGGAAAAACAATAACTGTGACTGATGAAACTTTTCTCAGTATGAAAATAGTGGAAGAAGGGTATATGGTCACATGAATACATATATGAATGTGTGTGTATATATTTACAGTTATACATGGATAGAGGGCATAGGTTGAATTTGTTGGGAAGGGAGAATACCTAAGGGGTGAAATTATGAGGTGAGAGAGGAAAGTGGCAAGAGGAGACTGGGAGAGACAGGGTAGGGTAAACTATCTCATGTAGAAGAAGCAAGGGGAAGTGGCTGTAGAGAAGGGAAAGAATAGGAAGGCAAAAAGGCAAAACCACATTCTCATTGAATTTGGTTCAGGGAGAGAATGACATACATACTAAATGGGATACCTGCAGCAGAATAGGGGGAAGGGGGATGAGAGGAGGGGTGATTGATGGGAGGGCATCCTTGGGGGGAGGGGAGGTTGGAAGTACCCACTATAGAAGAGGGAGAGGATCAAGTAGGGAATGGACCAGGTGGGGGGTGGGATGAGTGGGAGGGAATTATAAGCAGCCTTGTACAATATATCTACTATGGTAATATTTTGCATAGTTATACATGTACAACACATACTGAATTACTTATCTTCCCAGAGGGAATGGGTGACAAGGGAGGAAGGGAATGGATCTGAAATTCGAGGTCTTAAAATTAAATGTTTCAAATATAAATAAACACTATTATCAATACTCTTTTGCATGTAATTGGGAGATAAGATGTACAGGCATCAGGCACAGAGATTCATCTTGCTCTAATGGAAAATTCGAAGGGGGTAAGGGAGAAGATATAGGAGAGAGCAGGATGGAGGAAGCGATATCTTGTGGGACTGCTATTCTGGGAAGGTGGGTAGGGGAATAACGGGAAAAAAAATTGTAACTCAAAATCTGGCGGAAATGAATGATGTAAAACAGGAGTTAATAAAGCCTTTGTTTAAATAAAAAAAATTAATCAAGGGGCAGCTAGGTAGCACAGTGAATAGAGCACTGGCCCTGGAAGTCAGGAGAACCTGAGTTCAAATCTGGCCTCAAACACTTAAGACAAAAAAAAAAAAAAAACCTAGCTGTGTGACCTTAGGCAAGTCATTTAACCCCAATTGCCCTACCTCTCCCCCTCCAAAAATAAAGCAAAAAAAAATTTAACCAAACTTTTCTTCAAAATGCAAACTATGAAAATGAGACACAAAATACCAAACACAATTTTTTTTAGATATTATAATGTGCCTCGGCACATCCAGGACTCCTTAAACCACATACCTATTAGTTGGCCTCTAAGGGCTTTCCAGTTCCTATATTCTGTAATTCATGTGAATCTTCTGATTCCTAGGACAGTGTTCTTTCTGCTATACCCATACTACCTTCTCTATAAAATATTAGCTCCTGATCTGTACTGTGTTGAAAAGGGAGATTGTCGGAATATTTCATTGTGCTAGAACCTAGTGGAGCCCATGCTCCCCAAATATCTCAGTAAAACTCTAAATATAATAGAATAAGAATGAAGAAAATCAAAGTGAATCATTTGTAAACTCCTCCATTCACTACAGAACTTCACAAAAGTCAGCCAAAGTCCTGCACAAGAACAGAATAGAGACAAGATTAGAAGTTGGAAATGCAAGGATTCTGGGCAGCCCTGGACAAAGCAGCCCTGGGACACCAGCATCATTAACAGAAGAATGTTCTAAGCAGCACCTAGCACAGTCCAGACCCTGACACAGCATCTTGGCAGCCTGGGCCAGAGCCATAGCAAGACACAAGACCCAACAGTTGTTGCAAAAGTTGGAACAGAAGAACAAGCTCCCAACCCAGGAGTTGGGGCTGCAGATATAAGTAAACAGGAAACACCAAACAATGATGAAATAACCTTGGACTGAGAAATTCGCTAGAAGAAGACAAAAAGTCTAGTTAGAACCTCAGAAGGGGGGGAAATGTCCTAGTCACAAGGATTGCTAAGAGTTCATGAAAGAAATAAAGCAAGAGATACAAAATGGAATAACTAGGAAAAGAAAGGTGAGGAAAATTAATGCCTTAGACTTCACATTGATAAAGCTTACCCAAGAACTGTGAATGCCCTGAAAATTAGAACAAGCCATTCAGAAAACAATAGTTTAATGATGAAAGGCATATTAAAATGAAATCAAAGGATTAAAATATATGTGTATATGTGGAATATTATATTATATATGTACATGCATATGTATACATTGATATATATATACATATATATGGAATATAATTGCAAAAATAACTGACCTGGAAGACAGACCAAGGAGAGATAATTTATTAATCATCACAGTCTGTATAAATTATGACCAAGAAGAAGCTTTGTTACCTTACTTCAACAAATCAGAAATCAAAACTGCTGAGATCTCTTAGAACCAGAAGGTAGAGTGAAAAATTGAAAGAATGTACTCCTGAAAGAAAACTCTGAAATTGAAACCCAAACTTCATAGCCAAAATCCATTGCTTCCAGGTTTAAAAAAAAAACAACAAAACGATTGTGGTTAGGTACCAAGGAAGCCACAGCCAGGATCTCACAATTCTTGGCAGCTGCCACCATGAAGCAGAAAAGAACTTGCACAAGATAAGAAATTACAACTAATGATAACCTCTCTAGCAAAACTGAATATAATCATGGGGGGAAGTGGGCATTTAATGAAATAGAGGATTTCTGAGCATTTCTGATGAAAAATGCAAGAAGTGAGTAGAAACTTTGAAATGGAAACACAGGAGTTAAGAGAAACATAGAAAGGTATACAATTTAGCTAATTGGAAGGCATTTTGTGGGAATGAGGGGTAGCTAGGTGGCACAGGGAATGCCAGTCCTGAAGTCAGGAAGTCTTATCCTCTCGAATTCAAATCTGGCCCCAGGCACCTACTAGTTGGGTAAGTGACTTAACTTTATTTGCCTCAGTTTTGTCACCTGTAAAATGAACTGGAGAAGCAAGTGGCAAACCACTCCAGTATCTTTGCCAAGAAAACCCCAAATGAGGTCATGAAGAGTCAAACACAACTGAAAACAGCTGAACTAACAGCAGCAACAATATGTGGTGCTGAATTTTTTACATGCTAATAGAAGAATAACCAAGTGTCTTTCTCAGAACCATAAAGTCTTTTGGATCATTGAAAAAGTTAAATAAGACAGAGGACCTGGGAAGTGATTTTATTCTGTTTTGATGATCTTAATAGAAGATGGAAATGGGAGGGGTCAGGGACATTACTGGGAGGAAGAGGAGACTGGATATCTTACATAATAGGAGTATATGAGAATAAGAATATTAAAGCATGGAGGAATGGGTCAGGGAGATGGTCATCCCATGAACCTTACTTTCATCTAAACTATTGTACAAAGGAAGACTGAACACTTATTTCTCTTGTCTTTTTCCTCTTCTTCCCCTCTTTCTCCTCTTTACTCCATTTTCCCCTTTCTCCCCCACACACCAAAGAGGATAATTTAAAAGTCTATTAAACTTAAAGAAATAAGTTGGGGACATAGACCAAGGGGAGATGGGATTTTAGTAAAGCATATTCAAGGGAATAGTCCTAAGTAAAACAAATTCCAGTGCTGGGGAAAAAAAGAAGAAGAAAAGAATGACCAGGAGTGGGCAAAGCAAAGATAGAAGAGTCGAAAGAACCAAAACAAGCTACTCTACATGTTGATCGCACATGTTAGACAAAGGCCTTCTCTTTCACCCTCCTTTAAAAATAAACAAAGGATATGGGGGCAAAGAACAGAAAAGGTGCAAGAGGATAAGATGTAAGAAAATAAAAAAAAATCATAACCATGAAGCTTAATATGAAAGGGTTGCATTAGAAAGCAGAGTCTATTGATGTGTTGTTTACAACGTCAAGTTTCACATAGACTTCAAATGAGGGGCTTGGAGCAGATTCTGTTATGCTTCAGATGAACTAAAAATGGGAGAAGTAATCAAGATTTCACATAAGAATAACCTAAATGTAATCACAATAAAAAGAGTTAAGCAGTGAAACTAAATTTGCTTAAAGGCACCATAAATAATAAGAAAAAATTTAAGGGACTGAATACAAGTTTAGAAAAATTAGAGATAATATATCTCTGCTAATTATTGAATGGGAATAGAAAGGAATTTACAGATTTCAACTGTGTATCACCTTTACAAAAATTGACCATGTTTTGAGACATTAAAAACCTCACCAGAAATGGTAGAAAATAGTATGAAGCATATCGTTTATTGATCATAATGCAATAAAATTATAATGAATATTCATTGCCAGAAATAATGGTCTTATTCTTGACCTCTATGCATCCTTTGACACTATCCATCACGCTTTTCCCTTTGATCCTCTTTTCTTGATAATTTTTCGTGATGATATTCTCTCCTTGCTCTCCTCCTGCCTGTCTGATTATTCCTTAGTCTCCATCGCTGTCTCACCCAAAGGCTCACCTTATGACTATGGGTGTCCTACAGAGCTGTCTTGGTCCCTCTCCTCTCCTCCCTCTGTACTCTTCCGCTTGGTGATCTCATTAGCTCCCATGAATTCAGTTATTTCTGTAGTGATGATTTTCAACTCTACTTATCCATTCCTAACCTCTCAGTTGACCTCCATTCTTGCATACCCAGTTGACTATTGGACATCTTGAACTGAATGTCCTGTAGATGTCTTAAACTTAACATGTCCAAAACTGAACTCATTATTTTCCCCACAGAACTCTCTCACCATCTTGATTTCCCTATTAATGTACCACCATCTTCAATCATGTAGACTTGGAATGTAGGTATTATCCTCAACTTGTCACTCTCCCACTGTCCCGATATCCAGTCTGTTGCCAAGGCCTGTCAAGTTTACAGTTCTCACCTGGCTGCAATATTTTGGGACTTCTCTGATTGACTTCTCCACCATGTCCCAGCGAGTTCCTTATTGTGATAACTTCATTGTTAGCTTTGGTACTCCCCCTGCTTCTCTGATTGGAGGGTGGAACCATAAACTGCAAACCTTCATTTTAGGAGAGAGATCAGCTCAAACATCTCTTTTATTTTTCACCTGGTTGCATTACTTTGGGACTACTCTGACTTCTCCACGATGCCCCCTGCATCTAGTCCCTTCTCCTAGCTTTTCAGTTTTGTCTTTCGTCTTCCCCATTAGATTGTAAGCTTCTTGAGACTTGGGATTGTCTTTTTTTTCATATTTGTATCCCTAGCACTTAGCATAGTGCCTGGCACCTAATAACCTTGATAAATGTTTATTGATTATTGATTAATTTTAAAACATTTTTCATATATACTCCTTTATTTCCTCTGACATTGCCACCACTCTTGGTTCAGCCCCTCTTTACTCCACACTGAGACCATTGTAATAGCCTGTAGGTTGGTCTACCACAGGTTCCAAGCCAGACTCAACTCAGCTGCAAAAATGATCCTCCTAAAGTAGAAGTCTGACCATGTGACTCCCTTGCTCTCCCTATTCAGTAAACTCCATTGACTCTTTCACTTCAAGAATAAAATATAAAATCTTCTAGTGTTCAAAAGCCCTTCATACCTTGCCCACTCTTCTACCGTTTTAGACTTCTTATACCTTACACTAGTAAGTGTACTCTGTAGTCCAGTAATATTGGCCTCCTTGCTGTTCCTTGAACAAGACACTCCATCTCTTGGCTCCAGGCATTTTCACAGGCTGTCTGCTGTGCTTGAAATTCCCTCTCTCCTTACCTCTTGACTTCTTTGAAGTCCTAGTTAAAAATCCCACTTTCTATAAGGAGTTTTTCCTGATCCTCATTAATTCTACTGCTTTCCCTCTGTTAATCATCTCCAGTATATCTCACGTCTATGTTCTATATTGTTTGCACATTGTTGATTGCATGTTGTCTTTCCAATTTGCCTTTCTTTATATTCCCAGACTTTAAGCATAATGTCTGGCACAAAATAAATGTTTATTGACTGACTGATAAAAACATATATAGGTAATAGAAGAAAGACCTTGCCCCAAAGGAACATAGAGAATATCCAAAGTCTGTTGTGTGTGAATGTGTTAAGTTGGGCTCAGAACCTATTCAGTCAAGGTATAATTATGACTACTTATAGCATAGCATTTCTGCTTACTTAGGAGAGAACTGAAACAATTAATTTCCTATTTAATTGAGTATTCTTCAGAAACTTACTTAGGAAAAATAGGGAGTGATTTTGGGGGAGGGCAATTTTCACAGGGAATTTCTTGGAGGAAGGGAACAACAGATAAGAACAGGAAAAGTTTCATGTAGGTAGCATTGTATTCACTGGATCCTAAAGGCAATGAGACTCCTGACAGGTGAGGAAAGTGCACAGCTGGCATACAAGCATATGGACATGGTAAATGGAGTGGGAGGAGCAGCAAGTCCAATCTGGCTGGATTGTAGAGTGCACAAAAAGGAGCAGTGTGCAAGAAAGCTAGATAAAATAGAAAATTCCAGTTACATAAAATTTAAAAGCTTTCTAATGAACAAAGTCACTTAGAATAAAAAGGGTGGTGAAAGGGAAAGGAACAAGCTCTTATTAAGCACACTAGGCAAATTGAGAGGACAGGTGTGTCAGCTAATTAAGCGAGGATTGTCTATTGTTTATTTCTCTTTAAATATCAATAGCCTCCTGTATCCCAAAGAGATCATAAAAATGGGAAAAGGACCCACATGTACAGAAATATTTATAGCAGCTCTTTTTGTAGTGGCCAAGACCTGGAAATTGAGGGGATGCCCATTAATTGGGGAATGACTGAACAAGTTGTGGTGTGTGAGTGTATTGGAACACTGTTGTGCTATAAGAAATGATGAATAGACAAACTTCAAAAAACCTGGAAAGATGCTGAGTGCAATGAGCAGAACCAGGAGAACATCGTTCACAGAAACAGCCACAGTGTGTGATGACTGATTTTGACAGACTTAGCCCTTCTCAACAATGGAAAGACCTAAAACAATTCCAAAGGACTCAGGATGGAAAATGCCATCTACATCTCGAGACAGAGCTAAGGAGTCAGAATTCAGAGTGAAGCAGGGTATTTTTTTGGTTGTTGTTTTATTTTGTGGGGTTTTTTTCTTTCTCATGGTTTCTCCCATTCATTATAATTCTTTTATGCAACATGACTATTATGAAAATGTGTTTAATAGGAATGTATGTGTAAAGCCCATATCAGATTGCATGCTGTCTTGAGGGGAAGGGGCAAAAAATTTTAAACTTATGGAAGTGAATGTTGAGAACAAAATATAAATAAGTTGGGGGAAGAAAGAAAAATAAATAAATATCAATAGCCCTTAAAAAAAACCTAGTCTCTTTTTTAAATTATGAGGATACTGAAACAGTAACCAAATAATTTTCCGTGTCTCTTAAAGAAGGAAGGTTAGGTTCTTATAGAGGAAGATATCTCCTGGGAGCTTCATTTCTGCCATTACAAAATAGATTCTAGAGGATAGGGAAAATGAAACTGTTCTGTTAGCCTCTCCCACTGCAACTCATAAACCAGGATGATTCTTCTGGGGGATTTTGATGCAACCTTTGCCAACCTGTTACATGTTATCTTTGTAAGGTACCTCCCCAAGGGCCTGATCTATAAATTAGTTCTATGTAGAATTGTCCTGAGGAAAAGGAGGGCAGAAGCAATAGTAATAGTACCAGAGTTGTAAGGAGAGTCATGGGACACTTGAATCTTGCCTTCATGGCACCCCTTAGTACCTGCTTCTATCAATAACCCTAAGCCAACCAGGGCTTCCACAGAACTCTACAACATGCGCAGTCCTAGAAAACAGGGAAGTAAGAGATGTGTTGGAGCTACTAAGATGATCCTAGAGGCCCTAGGGGAGCCTAAGGGAAGCTGAGAACTCATGTTCTATCTCTCAGGACCTTTGTCATTTCTATTGCAATGCAGCCCAATACCTGATGCAATCACGCTTGAAAGTTACAGGGAGGCAAATGTGAAATGACTTTTTGGTCGTTTTTTTGGAATTCATCTGTATTCTTTTATAGTATTCTGCTCCGTTAACCTTACCATTTCCTGAAAAATAACCATAAAGGGCATCTTTTTTTTGTCTTTTCCAAGTTAAGTTTTAGGAACCCGAAAATATGTTTTCTCTGACAGGCAGATATAAGAAAAGAAATAAGTTCAACAAATTTAGTGCCTCCTTGGTGCTGCAGCTATTCAAGCATACTAGTAAGAATAGTAAAAGCTGGGGCGGCTAGGTGGCGCAGTGAGTAAGAGCACCGGCCTCAGAGTTGGGATGATTCGGGATCAAAACCGGCCTCAGAAAATGAGCACTCACACATAAATCATGACTAGCCGTGTAACCTTGAGCAAGTTACTTAACCCCAATTGCTTTAAAAAAAAAAAAAAAAAGAATAGTAAAAGCCCTTGATCCTATGGAGCTTATTTGTGTGGCAAGTGTCATAACAGATACAAAAGAAGGGCTGTGTAAGTTCATTGGCAGGGTAGGCTATATCCAATTGGGAGGGGATCAGGAAGAGTTTCATGAGAGAGGGGAGGGTGGTGGAACAGCTTTTTGAAAGGTATTTTGAAACATGGTTAGGATTCTGACAAGCTGGGAATTTGGGGTAGGGCTGGGTACATTCCAGGTGAAAAAGTATGTGGTGCTCAGGAGGCAGAAAGTAAGAAGTGCAATTTGTTTGGAGTGTAAAAAGTGGCATATTGGCAAGTATTTAATTACTGTATCCTCAAAAATGCATGCATACTATAGATCTGAACTATTTAATCTGCGTTATTAACATTTTGTCCATTACTTTAAGTCTATATTTAATCAACAAAACAATAAATTAAGCCCTGATTTATAGTATTTGCTGAGAGGTGTAAATGCCCACACTGAAAAGTATAACATTTGACTCTTGAGAGGCAGCTGGAGCTGGCTCCAGCATGCACCTGAGTGTAGTCCGCTTTGAGGGGTAATAGTGAGAGCTAATACTGTAAAAAGAAGTTGAGACCTTATTAAAGAGAGACTTGAGAGCCAGGCTGAACCTAAATAATTAAATTTAGGAATTAGTTATTATATAGGAAGTAGTTATTCATTGAAGACTGTTAAGAAGATAGTGACTCAATTAGAGTTATGCTTTAGAGAGATTAAGTCGGCAGCTGTGTGCATGTGGGACAAACCAACTTTTTTTTGGTACTGGTGCCCACATATGGCCTTCTGTTCCCCTTCCTCACCTTATCTCATCTTCAGAGGAAAAAAAAAAGGAACAACCACAGAACTATAGACACCTAGAGAATGGTAGAATTAGCACCCAAGAGGTGATCTAGTTGAAACCTTGCTAGTTGTGTTTAGGAAGAAATGCTGCTTAGGTTTCCAAAATGGTTTTGAGGAAAAAATGTTCCACTCATGAGGGAATTATCAGAACCAGGAAATGCCATAGGAGAAGAGATTTATAAATGTTGGATATTCTTTAAAAATTAATTAATTCGTGTTTTTTGCTTTTACATCATAGGCATTTTACTCTGGACCCCCAGCATTGAAATCAACCTCTTTTGTAACAAAGAAAACAATCCAGCAATGTTCATTTTTTATTGTTTTGTAGTGGCTATTTCCATTTTCACTTTTGGAGTTGTTGTTTTCTTCACTCTTCTTAGTTCACTTTGATTTAGTTTATGTAAGTCATTTAATGCTTCTCTGTATTCTTTATTCACTGTTTCTGACAGCATAGTACTATTTCATTATAGTAGGGTGCCTGTTTAGCCATTCCTCAATAGTATCTGCGTTGTTTCCAGTTCTTTGATGAGAGATGTGTTTCTTTAATTAAGATTTGATCATTCTGTTACCCAAAGTTTGGCCTCCTTTTAATAGTGCTTTCATTAACATTATTGTAGTTATTATATATATATATATATATATATATATATATAGAGAGAGAGAGAGAGAGAGAGAGAGAGAGAGAGAGAGAGAGAGAGAGAGAGAGAGAGATGTCTGGGTTCTGCTTACGTTCAACATCAATTCATACAAATCTTTCCATGTTTCTTTGAATTCCTTATTTGTCATTTTGTACTGTAAAACATTCCAATATTCCAACCATACTGTTTCAGCTCTTCAGCACCTACTGTGTGCTGGGCATTGTTACTAAGGATACAAAGAAAGACCAAAAATAACCCCTGCTCTCCAGGAGCTTACATTCGAATTCTAATGGAGAGAGACAGCATGAAAACAACTATATACAAACAAGATATATACAGGATGAATCAGAGCTCATCTCAGTGGGAAGGTACTAGCATTAAGGGGAATTTGGAAAAGCTTCTTGTAAAAGATTCGATTTTAATTGGGACTTTGAATGAAGCCAAGAGAGCATTCACAGCACTGAAAATGGGTGAAGTGGGGAGGTGGAGAGTCTTGTGTGAGGAACAGCCAGGAGGCCAAGTGTCACTAAATGAAAGGGAAGGGTGTAAGAAGACTGAGAAGATAGAAAGAGGCCAGGTTATGAAGGGCTTACCCCTGAAGGATTTTATATTTCATCCTGGAAGTGATAGGAAGTCCCTACAGTTTGTTTATTGAATAGAGAATTGACATGATTATAACTGCACTTTGGGAAGATCAATTTGATAGCTCAGTGGAGGGTAGACTAAATAAGTACCCAATTTGTTTCCAGTTATTTTTTAATTAGTATTTTATTTTTTCCAATTGCATGTAAAGATAGTTTTCAACATTCACTTTTATAAGATTTTGAGTTCCAAATGTTTTTCTCTTTCCCTCCCTCTTCTCCCCCGTTCCCCAAGACTGTAGGCAATCTGATATAGGCTACACATGTACAATCATATTAAACATATTTCCACATTAGTCATGTCATGAAAGAAGAATCGGAACAAAAGGGGAAAACCATGAGAATGACAAAGAGAAAATAGTATGGTTCGATTTCCATTCAGACTCCATAGTTCTTTCTCTGGATGTGGATGGCATTTTCTATCATGAGTCTTTTGGAATTATCTCAGATCATTGCATTGCTGAGAAAAGCTTAAGTCTATCAAAGTTATTTCCAGTTCTTTAATACCACAAAAACACCCTAATGGAGATAAGAATAGCTAACTTTTATATAGTGTTTTATGTATATTATCTCATTTGATCTTCACAACAGTCCTGTGGTGTTGGTGCTGTCACTACTGTCCCATTTTGTAGACAAAGAAACTGAAGCTTAGAGAGGTCCAGGAACTTTCCCAGAGTCACATGGGATGCACAGTCAGGTCCTCCTGACACCAAGTCCAGCACTCTACATACTACACTGCCTGGCTCAATATTTTGCTCATACGGGCTTTTCTGTCTTTGAAAGAAAGACAACGTATAGTTTATGATTTTTGGTAGATCAGTGAGTATGGACGATTTAGCCACTTTTCTCACACCCTAATTACAAATTGTTTTTCCAAATGGTTGTATCAGTTTGTAGCTTCACCAATGCTTGTGTTCGTGTGCCACAGTCCTGGCAACAGTCTCTTTAGCTTTTTTTTGTTGACCATTTTGTTGATTGTGAGATGAAACCTTAAAGTTGCTTTAATTTGCCTTCTCTTGTATTTAGTGGTTTAACATCCTTATTTTAAAAACTCATTTCATATCCTTTGACTAGATATAGGGGGAAATATTCTAAAAGGTTGGATAGAAGTAATATACTTGTAACATACTTGTCCTAACAGGTGCACCAAGAGATATTTTAGAGGATTCAGGGTGGGGGTGGAAGGATACATGAGTGAAAAAATGCAAGGGCTCTTTTGTAGTCTAGCTCTTGTAGTAAACTTGTCACTGTATGTAGTCAGTGATAACTCTAAGAGAACTATCTGTAGGAATTAAGGGTTTGGTGGTGGAACCTAGTAGAAGTTGAAGGTATCAGGATCTGTCTTGCTTTCTGTAAATATTTAAACACTGGGAAGATTATTTTTGGTAGTTAAGCTTGCTCTCTGTGACTGGCAGGCTTCCAAGTTTCTCTGAAAGGGTATCAAGTGACACTATGTTAAGTCCACATCTCCCTTAAGATCAGTGTGTTAACTATTACTTAGGCTGTGATTTTATTTTTGTCTTCACCCTCTGCTAACCATAATTTTTTTGGAGGGGTGGTGGTGGGGCAGAATGGAAGCTTTCCTTTTGCCTTCAGGTTGAGAACCTGAATTTCAGGTAGCCATCAATTTCAGCTTGGTGACTTCCCCAGTGTCACGTTGTTTTGAGGCGTTGCATTTTACACTTTTGGAAATGTCTTTATCTTAAAGTCCAAGGAAGCATATTGGTAGAAAGCCTTATGTTATTATGGCTATGAAGATTATATGTACGTGTTCATACCTGGTCAGTTTCCCTGAGCTATTTAATAAATGTGCCTTTGTTTAGATCTAGGTGGAGACCCTATGTTATTTGCAAGAGGAAGTTAGTGGTTTCTCTTAGTTTTCATGGCATCATCCTTGCTTTCCACTTTGCTTTATTTATGCTATGTTATCCACTTTGTCTTCTGCATCCTGGAGAAGATAGCAGGTGGGGAAAGTTACCTTTGGAGAGAAAAAAAATTACCCATTCAATCAGCGCATTTCTTTGGGTGCCCAGCAGATGGCAGGCTACTCCCAGAACAGGTTGAAGACTGCTCCTGGCCTGCTGAGTCAGCCACCTCTTCCTCTACCTCTCTCTTGGACAAACCACTTTCTTCTTCTATCTGCCCTGCGTTAGCAGCAAAGTCCAAATTCAGCTTTGTGGTCTCTTGCTGCCCTTCTTCCATTAGCTCCATTCCCAAATGGGTTTTCACCTTTTCAACCTTAACATTAAAGTGAGACCATGTAAAGCAGCTGGGGTTACACAAGCGGGAAGATCTGTTGGCAGTGTTGGTTTGGCATATATTCATTCTGGGTGATCAGTTTCTGTTTTCATTCAGCCATAATCTTCCTCATTAACTTTTTAGCTATTCATCCTGGGTCTTTGGCAAATAAAAGGCCAACCATTTTTTATTCCACACTTCTAAAGGCAGTGCCAGTGGATGATTCAGTCAACAAATGTTTATTGAGCCCTTACTGTATGCCAGGTACTATGCTAGGGACTAGGGATACAAATATAAATGAAACAATCCATATTCACTAGGAGACGAATACATAAATAAGTATATGCAAAATAAATGCAAAATAGTTCATTACAGTGTAATTTGGGAAGGCATCATGTAGAAAATGATGCTTGGGCTATATCTCAAACTCCCAGAGATTTCCTTTTGGCAAGCTAGTTTCCTAAACAAAGGACACAAATCCTAATTTGGACCAATACTAAAAGCAGGAGATAAATTAGCAAATCCTGGGCCCAGTGTAAGATTGACGAGTGATCCCTGTCTGCTTTGGGGGAATGGTTTTCCCTTAGAAACTTAGGGTACTTCTGTCTGTCCAGGGTGGTAGAATTGACAGTAATGGGAACTGAGAACAGCAGTGCCTTGCTACAGAGACGAAGTTTACAGTCATTTTGTTCTGTCTCTACCTGAAAAGGGTTTTCAAAGGATCAGGCATAGTTCAGACAGAAAAGACAGCCTGGAGTAGAATTGACTTAAGGGGTGTGTGTGTGTGTGTGTGTGTGTGTGTGTGTGTGTGTGTGTGTGTGTGTACACACCTCCATGCTTAGACCTGAGAAATCACAGTGAAGAAATAAACCAGGGGCCACTGCTAGGTGGCACAGTGAATAGAGCACCAGTCCTAGAGTCAGGAGGACATGAATTCAAATTTGGCCTCAGACACTTAAGCACAAAACTAGTTGTGTAACCTTGGGCAAGTCACTTAACCCCAATTGCCCTACCTTCCCCCCTCCAAAAAGAAATAAAAAACCAGTTTCTGACAAATGTAAGCCAACCCAGGTCACCTTTGCACCTTACAGATTCACTTTGTTGGAACTAAGGCCTCTCTAGAAAGACTGTAAAGCTGGATATGACTTCCCATTTCTCCATCCCTCATTCAGAAGACTATTAGTCTGGCAAAAACGTTTCCTGATGTGTGAAGATGAACTTTGGAGGAAAACTGTTATCCTGTAATAATTAAAACTTGTTTCTATAATGTTTTAATACTTGCAAAATGTTTATTTGTAATAACCTTGTTTTACAAATAAGGAATAGGCTCAGGTGAGGTAATTGACCTCAACTAGAAACCCTTACACTTTATATGCAGTTAATTGACATATCTTGTCTATTTTGCCTCCAGGTGATCTGAAAGCTATGCTCTTCACTTGTATCCCACTATCCTAGTTTAGGCAGCCCTCATTACTACTCAGCTAGACTATTGTAGTAGTTCTAACTGGACTCTCTACCTCCCAATTCTTACAACTCATCCTCTAAACAGCTACCAAAGTAAGATTCCTAAAGCACAAGTCTAACCATGTGATTCCCTTCTTCTGGATCAAATACAAGTTCTGGTGTTTGACATTTGATACCCCTCACAACCTGACTCCACTCTATCTTTCCAGTCTTGGAATGAACTCATTTTTGGTCTGCCTCACAATGCTCCTCTCATCTTTATCCTCTTTCTCTGTCTCCCCTGCCTGGTATTTCCTTGACTTCCTTCAAAGCTCAACTCAAACTCTTCCATGAGTCCCTTCTCAATCATCTTACTGCTAATGCTTCTCTTGCAACTATCTGTGGGCATGTACATACATATATGTGCATGTGTACACACATAAAGATATAACATACACCAAATAAGTATATTATTCATTACTATGTCCATGTCTGTAATATACTTGGTTATGTATATGTTATCTGTCTCTCTTGAATATAAGCTTCTTTGAGGTCAGGAACTTTTTCATTATTGTCTAAAGTTAAGTACTTCATCAAGCGTTTATTTAGCGCAGTTATTTAGTGATCCCTTTGTGCTGTGCACTGTGCTAAATGCTAGGAATGCAAATTCAAACAAAAAGGAAAATGGTACCTGGTTTTCTTTTTTGTTTTTTTTTGTCATAAATGTTGTTTATTAAACAATTAAGTTTACAAACGAATGTGCACCAATTAGCGGTATCGATGTAGTTGGAGAGTATTGCGCCTTCTCCAAGCAGCACGACGAGATCCTCCAATGGTATGGTGGAATCTGTGACCCTTTCCAAGACCCCGGCTCTTGCGGCCAGCTGAGGTAAGCCCTCGCATCTCTCTGTGTTTGTGCCCTGGCTTGGTGATCCATTGAGTGTCGGGGTTTCGTCTGATAGCTTTATGGAATGGGTCGATGAGAATAACCTCAAAGAATTTGCAGGTTGAATCTTCACCCACCCAGTAGGAGTTCAAGACTCTTAGGGCCCCACGGTGACGGCCAGCACGTTCTTCTGCCACAGACTGAAGGCTCCTGGCAAACTTGAGCTGATTGACCCCGTGATGCACAGGTTTGCCGTAGGTGGCACCCTTGGGGACAGGGCGCTTTCGCCCCCCGCGGCGGACACGGATTCAGTAGATGACATAACCTTGCTTGGCCTTGTAGCCCAGCCGCCGGGCTTTGTCAGGCCGAGTGGGCCGGGGCGCGCCATGCAGCGCAGACAGCTGCCGGGACTGCCAGCGGCGCATGCGCAGCAGGAACCGCATGCCGTCCGACTGCTTCTTCCTCCACAGCTCCTGGATGTACTTGTAGGCCCCCATCCTGGCTCGCGCCTAGCCTGCCTGATGGCTGCCACCGACCGGAAAAGGGTACCTGGTTTTTGAGACCTTATTTTCTAATGGGAAAACAATATGTAAAAAACCTGCATGTTGAAAGGGGATGGGGGAAGGCACTTGGGGGCAAGATGGAGAAATTCAGAGAAGTGCATCCCACTAGAAAATAAAGAAATGACTGTCCAGGCACCTCCCTTAAATGGAGGTTCTGAGAGGAGTCTTCTACCTTCCAATCTGATTGGAACAGAGGATTGTGTCTTTGTATGCCCAGCACCTAGCACAGTAGAGCCTAGGAGAGACTTGATACATGCTTGTTCATTGATGGGTGTTGCCTAAGCCTCGCGGGAGGCATGACTTGGCCACATACACAACTGGTTTGTGTGAGAACAGGGCTCTAACCTGGGTCCTACTGACTCCCCCACTTTGATACTGTATCCAATAAAAACTACTTATCTCTAGGAATGCAGCAAAAATCACCTACTTAAGTGAGGTGAGAAAAATGGGAACTTTCACTAAGTCACATAATACTAGTATTGTACTTAACCTGAGGTAAGCTACAGTATTAGTTAACCATGTCCATCAATGAAATGTGAACAGATGTGTTAATATGGGAAAAGTTAGTATGAATTCTCAAGTGTCATTTGGAGGGAAAGGGAATCTGCTTTCCTGATTTTTGAAGCCCTCCCTCAGGTAGGGTAGAGTGATTACCAATCAAACAATGATCAGTGTATATAATTCTTAATGTATACAGTGCTCCAGGTCTGCTCACTTCATTCTATGTCATCAGTTCATGTGAGTCTTCCCAGGTTTCTCTGAATCCATCTCTTTAATAATTTCTTTTGTACCTGAGGGTCCTTTTCCTCTTTCTTGGAAAGAAAATGGAATTCCCTAGGACCTCTGACCCTTAATGTTTTTGTTTCTTTTTACAAAACAATATAGATTGCTACTTGAGAGACTGAGGCTGGTGAATTGCTTAAGTTTGGGAATTCTGAGTTGCATTAGGCTAAATCAGTCTTGTGTCCACAATAAGTCCTAACACCAAGTGGGGTGAAGGGTCACCAGGCTACCTAAGAAGGGGCACAGAGGCCCCGGTCAGAAACAGAACTAGTCAAAATTCCTGTGCTAATAAGTGGTGGGATTTAGCAATATGGAAATTCTCCATGAACTCTCCTATAACTGTTGGATCTTGAGCATAAAACCTTGAGCTTTAGAAATATCCCTGGTTTAAGTCCATGGGACACAGTACACTTAGAATGTCTGGGGAATACTGTCAGGGAAATTTACTAAAGTCCTTATATTTCTTGGTTATTTTGAAAGATCAAAAATCCTTTTATAAGAAACTTCCACTTCATACCAGGTCTCCCTTGAACACCATGAGTAGGTTTGAGCATTGAGATATTGTGATTTTCATCCTGTCCTTCCAAATTCATTACATATTCTTTCTCCAGGTGAATGCCTCCATCTGTCTATGTGGATCTCTTTGCTGTCCCTCACACATGACATTCCATTTCTCATTTCTAAGCCTTTTCACAGACTATTCTCCATACCTGGAATGCTCTTTCCCCTCCTCTACCTCTTAGAAATCCCAGCTTCCTCCAAGGCCAGCTCAAATGCCACCTCCTTTTCCTGATTACTGTCAGCTGCTCGTGCTCTGCTCCTCCTAAAATGCTTTGCTTTGTGACTATTTTTTTCTTTACTTTATATGTGTGACCCGTGTAAGTGTCAGACTTTTTTTCTCCTACTCCTGCTCTCACAGATGAGTCTTAAGCCCCAGAATGAGACTTCATCTCGCACTCTGGGTTCTAAAGGTACACCTGAGTCAGAGGTGATTCTGTATTGCCGTTGACTTGAGCCCTGCACTCTTGTGCTTCCCTTCCTCTTCCTCCTCCACCCTATTATTAGTTGAGAGTCAGCTGATCAATTTAGTCATCCAGCCTTAAGTAGTTTTTAGAAAGGCATATTTACAAAGGTAATACAGTAAGAACAGTGTGTACAAAACATCCCCCCATATTTGTGACATACTTTCCCACAAGTATATACAGAGTCCAGGGAAAAATGGTTTCAAAATTAGAGAACACATGTAGCGGAGGGGACAACTCGCAGCTCCTAGTTACTGGAAGTCCATTTCTACTTTCTCTCAGATGCTCAGAAAGTTCCCTTTCAGCATGTTGAATCTGGTTCCAGTCTGTCCTTGACTCCCAGTGCCTCTCCTGTCCCAAGCAGATGTGTTCAGATGTTGATAAGATGGGAAGTCTAAAATTTTCCTGACTCTTCTAAACTAGCAGGCCCTTTTCCAGCCATGGTGGAGTGGGGACAAGGAGACTTGATCATAGCTAGAGCTGAATCCTCTCTTTTTACAAAGATAGTTTCTTCTCAAGAGGTTTTGCAGAAACACCAGGCTCACTCCAGTTTATTGAATTCTACCAATCCAGTTCTTTTCTATTGGACCCTAGGAGGGTCAGGCAATTGGAACAGCATTCCTATTTGACATCATTTTACCTCCTCAAATAGCTTACAGAAAATTTTCACATTTAGTCTAAGGCCTATGACTAAATTTGTTGAGCATCTTAATGTTTTCTTTAAGTAGTAGAGTGACTAGATTGTTTCACCTGATAGAATATACACTTTTTAAGAACAAGGACTAAATTATTTTGAAGAAAACTGGAGATTTTCAAGAGTTAGAGGTGAGGAATGAGAAAATTCTGAGCATGAGGGACAAGAATACAGAATTTAGGGAGTAACAAGAAGGGTTAGAGCCAGATTATTTTAAATGCCAAGCTGAGGCATTTGTATTTAATCTTGGAGGAAGTAGGAAGTCACAGAAGATTCTTTAAGAGGGGAGTGCTAGGGTCAGGCACATATTTTTTGGAAGTTTTTTTGACATGTCTCTAGAAGATGAATTGGAAGGAGGAAAAGCTGTTTCAGTAGTTGATCCAGGAGGTGAGAAGGACCTGAACTAGGATGATGACCTTGTGAATGGAGAGGAGGTAGAAGGAAGGGACAGGGATGTGCTGGTAGAATTAACAAAATTTGACAGTTGATTGGCTGTGGGGGAGGAGGTCAGGGAAATGGGAAGAATATAAAGATGGCCTCAAGGTGGTGAGCTTTAGTGAGTGGAAAGATGGTAGTGGCCTCAGTAAAACTTAGGAATTTTGGAAATAGTAAGTTAATTGGGGAAGATAATGAGTTTCATTTTTTACCCGTTGAGTTTGAAATGTTAATGACTGATTGAACATCTGTATGGAGATCCTTGCTGGGCAGTTTGTTCAAGGTGTGGCATATAAACTATCATAAGACACTAGAAGTTATCTGCTTAAAGGTGCTAATGGACCCCATGGAAGGTGATGGGAGAAAGAAAGAAAGCACTAGTTTACTTTTTCCTAGTTATCTTGAGTCCAAATGGATAGTCGTAGTGCTTTTAAATGGTTTTGAACTGTTCTCAGTTTGGGTAACATCAGTTAACATTGCATTATATCAAAAAGCATACCCAACTGGCATTCAGAAGACCCACACTTAAATTAATCTCACCAGTCATGATGGCCAAATCACTTATTCTCTTTGGGTCTGTTTCCTGAACAGGAATGATGGGGCTGAACTAGATGATCTGTACATTTCCTTTCAGCTCTTAAGCTTCTATGATTTGCTTTCCTATGTACACATAAGCAAATTTTTAAGGAATATAAAAGGCCAGTCATACAAAGGAAAGTAAAATAATAGCTGACATTTAGCTCTTTAAAATTTGCAAAACATCTTACATGCATTATCTTTTTTTAAGCCTAACAACAACCATGTGGTGTGTACTAGAGGTATTATAATTCCCCCTTTCCAGAATCACACAGCTAGTGAGGATGAGGTGAGATTCAGGTATAAGTCTTCTTACCTCCAAAACCAGCACTCAATTCACTACCTCGCATTGCCTCTCCCCGCTCAAGCCCAAAATAATTTTCTCTTCCTCTGAAATAGTATATGCTATACTCTTGCCAGACTGGTGAGACCCAAGAAAGGAATGATTTAGGGCTATTCAGAAGCATTATAACTATTCACTTTCAACTTGATGGTACTGTGTACTGTTATTATTCTGCTTTTATACCTTGTTTTATAACTAGTTGTATCTCTCTTTAAAAAAAAAAAGATACTTGAGGACAGGGACCTTATCTTAATTGCTGTATCTTGTTATAGTGCTTTGTACATAGGCACTTTTGGATGGAAGGAGGGAGAGAAAGTATTGGCATTATAACCTTGTTTACAGTGTTAAACATCAAATGGAAACTTCTGATTTTAATAATAGTAGTATCCCCCTTCTTTACTTTCATCTCCAAATGAAAAAACTCTGTTTTAGTGACTGAAAGAGCTTTCCCTTGGTGCAGTGGACTGGACTACTGCTTAAGTCCTGAGCAGAATACAGGGAGCTGGTAAAGTTGTTGGGGGGATGGGGGGATGGAAAGTCTTTATGAAATTCCCAACTCACAGCTAGGAACCCACGCTGCAGAACAAAGACAATCTTTATGTCTTTCAAGGGACTTGGATTTCACTTGGCTTGATTGTAATTAGCATAATTAGTTGAGACTTTTATTTTGTATGGCTATAACTGCAAAAAAAAAAAAAAAACCAGGCAAAGTAAACTATTGTGTGTGCGCACGCGCGCGTGTGTGTGTGAGAGAGACAGACAGACAGACAGAGACAGAAGAGTATGAGTATTTAAAGGAGTGGGTCACTGAGTTTTTCTTGAAGACTGACCTTAGATTAAAAGGCAAATATCTTACTTTCATAACCGTCCTGAGAAACTCCTTTTTCCAGCAAAAGTTGGGGAGTTTATATATTGGAGTTTCTTTTTAAGTATTACGTTTGAATTTATTTATTAAGTCATTGGATCATCTATGATGTTTAAAAAGTTCGAGAGACATAGTTTCTGGGTAATTAATCATTTTATTAATAATGCTAGCATTTTCTTAATAAAAGGCCATTTGGCTGTCTCTCTTGGATCAATGATGACTCATGATGGTAGGCTCACAGTTTATATGTCCTTGGAGAAGGAGGTGCACCTGAGGGTGGAAATCAACTCTGATTGGTTAATAAGTAATGAAAAGAATGAATATTACAATGAGGGGTGGACCTGTTCTGATGAATGGGCTGAGGGATGTAACTAATTATGTCATTTACTTCTAAATTGCCCAGCCTTGGCAAAAAAAATTTATCCATAGATATTAAATACATAATAAACAAACAAATAAATAAATAAATGGAATTAATATAAATAAATAAAATAAATCCAAAAATCTATATTGCCAGCCCAAGCCTAAGCAGAACACAAAGTAAATAGGCTGGAGTTTCACCTTAGATTAAATTCCTTGTAACGTTGGGTGGTTCTAGACAAGATTGAGGAGAAAGTTCATTCAATCTCATTCCCTATATCCTTTTAGAGACTGAGCTTTGAAATGAGGACTTTAAGAAAAGGGGAAACTCTAGATCTCCTTAAATCATTGGTTATTAATAATCATTTCTTTCACATGCAAACAGAATCCCATCTACCTTTCTTTTTTATAGAATATAAGAACTTAGTTTTCAACCTGAGAAATCAACTATGTCCTTATTAAAGTTGAACAGTGGCAAAAGAACTACTGAGCTGGAGGTTTGGGGATCATGAATATTACTGATGAGATGATGAGTATGGGGAAAGCTCTTGGTGAATGGTCTCAGTTTATTCTGTGATGTATGAGGTCCTTGGCTGAGAGGATAGGAGGAAGGATACAGGAAAGGCTTGAGGAGAAATGAAAAATCTGGAATAGTTAATACAGAGTGGTATAGTACATTATTTAGAAAGGAATAGAATGTGTGCCTAGCTGTATTCCTAGTTCATAAAACTTAAATTTGTATGTAAAGCAGAAGTTAATAAAGCATTTGAAAAAAACCCTTAAATTTGTAGTGGGCTTAATCAGTATGTGAGTATATGTGAGTGGGAACAAAAGACACAAATCATAGGAGCAATGCAGGGTTGGCAAGGCTTAATCAGAAACAAAACAAGGGAGTAAGAAAGTTGAGGCTGGAGTATAGTGTAGTATTGAGTTGGTTCACTAAGGGGTTGTGAGGGTGAAGGGGGAAAAGTATGTCCAGTGATGGTCTGGGAAAGAACTGAGGGTAGAGGGAATGAAAGTCACAGTGAGAATAAAGGGGAGGATTAGGTTTGTTATGTTTATTAGGCATAGAAAAAGAATGATAAAAGGTTTTAGTCAGAAATTTCAAGAGAATAGAAGTGGCCAGTTGTGGGTGTGTATTGGCATGGTCTAGGAGGTGTCCCTATGTATAGTTGAGGTGAAGTGGAGGAGCAGGTTATGGGGATGGAGTAGATTGAAAAACTGGGAAATTAGGGTAGTTGAAGACCACTAATATGAGGGCAGGAGATGGGGAAGAAAGAAAGATTATGATCCAGGTGCTAAATTCATTAAGGAAGGAAGGATAATTAGATAATAAATTTGGATAGGGTAAATCTCAGGAGTACAGGTTGTTTTGTGAAGGAAACAAGGAGTATTCCAGCTCTTCCTCCATGATCAAATTAGTCAGAGTGTAGGAAAGTATAACCAGCATTAGAAAAGACTTGAGGGAAGCAGTGTCATCAGGAGGGTGGGGCAGTGGAAAGGGTGGGCAGATCATTTAACCATGGCTGTTGCTCTAGGAGGGGACATGTTTCAAGGTAAATTTGGAGAGAATTCAAAAAAAAATTTTAAGTGATTTTTAAAATAAGAAGGGACTGATATGGGGGCTATCGGCCAAAAGTAAAAGTTATTCTAGGGATGCTTGAATAAATCTAGACTAAACCACATGGGAAATACTTTGAATATATTATATATTTAAAGAAGAAGAAAATCACCAAGGAGAAAATATTCAGTTTCCTTTCATTTCATTTCACCTTTAATTCTCTGAAACGTCAGGCAACCAGATTCTTTTCTAGGACTTCCAAATCATCAAGGTGCTCAGGGCCTTCTTGACCCAAATTATTGTTCACTCCTCAGACTAGATGGACAGCTCTCTCTTCTTTTACAACAATAAAACAGCATCTCTTGGGGGAAATTCTGTGGGTTTCAGTAAATAAATTACTGGTTTTACCAACCTGATTTTTCTGTAGTCATAAAGGAAATAGTTGCTATTGCAACTTAAGCCCATTCCTTTCTTCTTTCTAGCTCTTTGGTACCAGCTCTATATAACACAAATATAGTGCTACCAGGCCACAAACAAATCAGAAGGGGCAAATTCTCATGACTCCAGCCAGGACCCTCACTACTTCTTAGTTTTTACCTCTTTGAAAAAATAATGATTATTTGGCAAGTAGACCAATTCCTTATACCCATTCTTCTCTAGGTACAGACAGTTCTTGCTTTATATAAATTCGCATTATGCAAATTTGACTTTACAAAAAGAATTCTGAAAGAAATCTGCATTCCAAAAAAACGCCTATGTTAACTTTTTTTTTTCCAGTTCTCTGCTCTCTCTCAGCTCCTGCCCCTTGGCTTGGCATTCTGTGACCTTCCCCACCCTCACCCCCCAAAAAAAACAAAACAAAACAAAAACCTTAAAAAGAAAATAACCCTCCAAATGAAAGCAGAATAAACACCACTTCCATTGAAGAGAGAGGAGACCTTTACCCTGCTTTGACCACATATTGGACCACCCATGTCTGTCTTCTGTATATCCTTATTCAGGATGCCTGTCCTCTCCTGTCTTTGTCCAGCTTCCATGTTTCTGTTCTCCCCGCCTTTCATCCTTTAAACCCCCACCTCTCATGTTCCTCCTCTTGTTCTGGCTTCTGGCTTCTCAGTCTCTACCCCCAAGTGTCCTTGAACCCTGTGCTGGCCCCCTTCCTGCCTCCCTCCCTTCCTTTCCCAAGTCCAAGAGTATTATGTAAAAATCACTTTGAGATCTGAGTACTATCTGTATAGTACTCAGATCTCAAGTGATTTTTACATAATACTCTCTGGTTTGTTTTTTTTTTTTGCTTTTTTGGAGGGCAACTGGGGTTAAGTAACCTGCCCAAGGTCACACAGCTAGGTTTTTGTTTGTGCATACGTTAATTTATCTGAGGTTGGATCTGAACTCAGGTCCTTCTGACTCCAGGGCTGACGCTCTACTCACTGCGCCACCTAGCTGCCCTGTATAGTACTATTGCTTGGAAACAACCCTATTTTGAAGAAGTGGGTTATTTCCTCTCAAACAAGATATTTGAGAGTCTCTTTCTCTATTATTTGGATTCAGAAGAATTGCCCAGGCATTACTTGGAAACCAGATTCTTTCTTGAGAGAAAATCATCTAGAACCTGTGCATTCCAGCTTGTTCTTAGATAGATGTGTGAAGTAAGCAGTTACTTGTGAACATGGTAGAGAACTTCCTTACCTCTAGTTAGTAGCAAAGTGATCTCAGAATGCTTTGTTGTAAGGCATCTAAAGAAAAGAAAATTGGTAAACTAAGCAGCTTAAGTGGCAATGACCAGAGGCTTAGCAGGGACAGTGAATTTCTAGTATATAGCCCCATAGATCAGTCCTTGTAAACAGTTAATCTCTTTATTAGTCTATCTTCTGCCCCAGCAGGAGTAAGCTAATGACCCACCTAACCTTAGATAAGATGCAGTGGACAGTGCTTGTGCATTCTGCTTCTGGAAGATATTTCAGAAGCATATAGGACTTGTAGGCATATACCCTCACTGTTGCCCTAAAAGAGTTTGTCACCTTCTTTTGAATAAAGAACCACATACAGTTTTAATGGCAGTGTAAGATGTATCAAATTTTTATATTCAATAGAAATAAATTTTGGATATTGATCTTCAAGATTAATATTAAGCTTGTCTATCCAACTGTTCTTTGTGACATGACCCTACCTTTGACAGGAAGAGAAAAACCTCAGGTAACATGGGGTAGTCAAGAGTATTTCCTAGAACCAGCAGAAGTCTTTTATTTTGAATTCCTCAGGTCAGAGCTACTGCTGAATTTCTGCACATGTTAGAATAGCAGGAAGGAAAAGTAGTGATTACTTTGGAAATGAATGCTATCTACTTAGTCCATGTTGTCTGTTTGTACCTTTTATAGGGAATAAAGTTCACTACTCTGCATTTGGGATACATGATGTCATGAATTCAGTGGGCCATCAGAATTTCCTTGAATGGGGTTAATGCATTTGAGAATTCTGTTTCTTGGAGCTCTGATTTGATAATATATTTATTTGTAGTAGTCAAAAGCATAGCAAAGAAAGTATAACCAAATAGTATGTCAAGTTTGTAAAGTGAATTTAAGCTAAGAAATGTACTTAACGATCCTTTTGTGCAAAAACATCTTATTAACAGGAAATCTGGTGATTATTTAATGAAGTTAGTGATGGGATTTTTGGTTCAAAGTGGAGATGGGAGAAAATCAAAGCAAGTGCTATTGCTGCTACCTGCCTTCTAAGCATCATAGTCATGAAATCATTGACATTTACAGTGATTTATGCAAGTGCTAATCAAAAGCTTTTATTTTCTGATTATCTCTCTGTTTGATGGATGGGAGATGCTAGTGTAGTCAAAATATAAACAGGTTTTGGTATGAGCTTTTTGGAGAATAAATCAGCTATTCCAGAGTATAGAGGAATATAGCTCTCCCATTGTCATGTTGAGTTCAAAGGAGGAAATTATTTTTAATCACCTTTTTTCCTTTTCTGTTTTAATGGATCTAGGCAAAGAAAGTTTGGCAGTAGATGAAGATCCCTAATTTGGTCCGCCTTGACCTCTTCTACCTTGATTGGCAGTCTGTTGTCAGAATAGAAGTTGCGCCTAGGAGATGTGAGTGAGCAGAACAAATGCTCTAGGACAGCTATATGTCCCTGGAGGGCCCAGGCTTAAGGAGGTGAAAGAAGTGCAGTTAGAGAAGGTCTTCAGCACAGAAAGTTAATTAGCTACTAAATAGCATTTAGTGATGTTCTAGGTGGGAAATTTGTGTTTGAAAAGCAGAAGAAGATCAATAGAAAACTGGCCAAGTCAGGTCTGGAGATAATCTGGGTGTTTTGTTTTGTTGTTGTTGTTGTTGTTGTTTAAGCCTTTACTCCTTTAGTATAGCCCTGAGCCTTATGATGGAAAGGAATGAATGTGTACCTGATGTGCAAATGGAAAAGAATCCTGAATTTGGAGAAGATTGAAAGGTGCTTAGGATGCTCAGTGTGAGGAAGGCCATTTGTTCAGCGGCCTTGTAAACTAAATGTGGGACTGGGAACCAGACACTTCTACTTTATGACTGGCCCCAGCTAAATCAAATTACCTAGCCTTTCTGTATCTGTTCCTTTTAAAGTTTGCTCTAGATAATTATGAAAATCATTTCTATTAGAGATGACTTGGTCTAAGGTGGTGGGGACATTTTTTAGAGACTATATCAATTGATCAATCAGTAAACATTTATTATTAATAAATAATATTATTATGTTAAATTTTTATCACTTCCTATATGCCAGGCACTGTGCTAAGTGTGGAGGGTACTAAAAAGACAAAAGATAGTCCCTGTCCTTAAAAAGCTTACAATATAATGGGGGAGATAATACACAAACAAATGTATACAAAGCAAGCTATAAACAGCATAAAAAGGAAATAAACATAGGGAAAGCACTAGAATTGAGAGGTATTGAGGAAAAATGTAATATAAAAAATGTAATTCTATTTGGGATGTAAGGGAAGGTAGGGAGGTCAGTAGGAGCAAAGGAAAAAGAGCATTCCAAGCATGGGGGACAACCAAAGAGAATTCCCTGAGCTAAGAGAGGAATGTCTAGTTTGTGGATATCCAGGACACCAGTGTCACTGGGCTAAAGAGTAAAGTAAGAAGGCTGGAAAGAGAGGAGGGGGCAAAGCTCTAAAGGGCTTTGGATGCCAGAGCATTTTGTATTTGATCCTGGGGTTTATTGAGTAGAACATGATCAGGGCTCTGCTTTAGGAAAATCATTCTAATGGCTTGAGTAGAGCTTCATTTGGAGTAGGAAGAGACTGTTGGAGTAGTCTAGGCATGAGGTAATGATGGCTTGCATTAGAGTGGTGACTGTGTCAGGAGAGAAGGGAATGTATTCAAGAGATGTTGTTAAGGTGAAATCACAGGCCTTGGCAGCAGATTGGATCTGGTGGGGTGAGATACAAGGTGGTGCTTCAGCATACATTCTGGTTTCTCAATACATATGTAATGAAAATCAGCACCATCATTTCAGGGCTCAGGAATGTTTATGATATGTACTTTTGTTATACTTTCCCCCAGATATAAAGACTGCCTTGGCTGTGATATTTCTATATAATGTTAATTTTAACTCTCTCTCTCTCTCTCTCTCTCTCTCTCTCTCTCTCTCTCTTTTTTTTTTTTTTTTTTTGGAGGGCAGTTGGGGTTAAGTAACACCCAAGGTCACACGGCTAGGTTTTTGTTTGTGTGTGTCAAGTATCTGAGGCCTGATCCAAACTCAGGTCCTTATGACTCCAGGGCCGGCGCTCCATTCACTGTGCCATCTAGCCACCCCTTAACTTTCTTATTGACATAGTATTATTTCAATCTGATTTTTAAAATTCTGAGCTTAAATGCCAAAAAAGTATTGCATAACAGGACAAGA